>CM062399.1:0-600000 GCA_031304145.1 Cardiospermum halicacabum | reverse complement strand
TGTGAAATTTAATTATATTAAATTGATATATGAATTTTCGTGCACTACCATTATTTGATGTAAATTATATTTCGTTATTTAAGCAACTGTATTTCAGATTTATATTTTTTTTTGTCTTGGTAATGCGGCGCTTGGGTCTCTGTAGTCCAATTTGTTGGGTCGGGTTCCGGCGTTATAGTACTCCTGTGTTAATATTGAAAAGATGGTGATGAAGGCTGGCCCTGAGAAGCACTTAGTATTCCAGGTCAATAAAATTGGTACAAATCTCTCCCTCCCTTATTTATTAAAGTTGTTAGAATGGTTTTAAAGTTTTGAAAATTAAATATTTACTGTTTTATTTAATCTATAGACAAACTGATATATGTTTCTTTGTTGAGGAAGAGAAATAATGCATGTCCTTCATAAATCCTGGTGTGACACTAAAAGTTTAGATAACCTAATTTCAAAGGAAATAATACACAGTCTTGTGAAATAATACCTCGCTTGATAGAGAAAGAGAAGTATTAGAGAGCCATCTTAAAGTAGTAGTCTGATTTTTGTTTTACGTTTAGTGTATATATTGAAAGAAAAATACAGTGACATGTATTCTCTGTACCTTTGCTGATTAGATTTGTACCTGTGTTTTAGATCTTGCCCCAGTGAACCTGTCGAAAAGTGGCTTAAATATCTTAGGAAAGATATTCTTGTTGTTGCTTTCAAGTGTAGCACCGAAGAGCAGAGTTCAAACTTGGGGTGGAATCTTAAATAAAATAAATAAATAAAAAAAAGGTAAAAACCCAAGTAATCCTTGTAAACAAGTTATTGTCCTAGAAGTGCCTATTTCTAGATTAACACTTGATTTCTTTCTATGAAATATTCACTTACAGTTGTTTTGTTCACTTTTACTTGTGTGGATGATTTTCTTTTATCGTATTTAGTTGAATAATGAAAGTTTGAAAAATTAATCAGTCGGTACTAATTGTCACTTGATCGATGCAATGGTATCGTTGTAATTTAGGGGATTCAATATATATTTAGGGGAATAAACGGTCTTTAACAGTCAAGTTATAGTTTTTCAATATGAATTTTGATGTAGTTTATGTTTGTTGGGTTTAAATTATGTTTATTTTGCTGTTGATAATAGTCAATGCCAGTTGTGTTTATCAAATGAATCTGATAATAAGATACAATTATTTGACTTTTAGGACATTGTAAGATATGATATTGTGGTTTATACGTATAGCATTGCAAGATTTTGGTATTGGGAATGATAGGGGATTATCTTCTTATTATTGAGTGATATTAATGATGGTAAATATCTTAATGGCAAGAGGAGCTGGCTGTGATTTTGAAAGATTATGTGGGTAGGGAGAGTCTCCTTTATTTTGCTGAAAGGCTGATGGAACATTATAGACATCCAAATGGTGAAGGGCCCTTGATATATTTTAAGAGAGAGGACCTTAATCATACTAGAGCTGGCAAGATCAATAATGCTGCTGCACAAACTCTGCTTGCCAAGTATTTGGATAAGCAGCACATTATTGCTGAGACTGGAGCTGGTCAGTATAGAGTTGCCACAACTACTGTTTGTGTAAGATTTGGTTTACAATATATTATATACATGGTGCACAAGATATGAAATAATAGGCACTTAATGTTTTCAGGATGCGACTTCTTGGTACTAAGGTTTGTCTCATACTTTTTCAAAAAATTTTAATGATTTTCAGTAGTTTGGATAAGGTTTACACTGAACTGAAATGAAGTGCAGAAATGAAATACTATTATTGGCTAAGAGTAATTTAACAAATTATAAGAAATAGAGTTGTGATTTGATCTGTTCATTTCTTTTCAATGCAATCAACAATATATATATATATACCACATCTCACTCTTCTTCTCCCACTCTCCAATTCAGATATTCTCTATATCCAATTTCTATGTCAACAAAACTTAAAAAAAAAAAAACCATAATTCTTTGTCAAAATCAACAAGTAATCTTTGATTTTTATCAGATTACATCTCTCTGGGTTGTTTTATTTAATTTGAATTTCATCTGTTCTGTATTGTTTTACAATGGTTTTTTTTTTTTTTTTTAAAGTTTAAAAGCACGACTTTGGTTGAGCCACCGAATAGGGTGAAACAGTGAGGGAAGCATTATTACTCAATGTGGCAGACTTTTTTTTTTTTTGAGATTGATACAAAATATGTTCCAATTAAACCGATCGGTAGAGGGGCTTATGGTGTGGCATATTCTTCTATTAATAGGGAGATTAATGAGAAAGTTGAAATAGAGAAGATCAATAATGTATTTGACAATTCTGTTGATGGTTTGATGACGTTGAGAGAGTTGAAGTTGCTTGGAAAGATGTTATGATGCCGAGTCATGAAAGGAGTTTTAAAGATGTTTATTTTGTTTATGAGTTTGTGGATACGAATTTGCATCAGATTATTAGGTCTTCGCAGTCTCTTTCTATTAGTCATTGCAAGTATTTTTTATTTTTGCATCAGATTATTAGGTCTTTGCAATCTCTTTCTATTGGTCATTGCAAGTATTTTCTATTTTAGGTATTGCTGATTTTCGGATTTATGATTTGATGTGTATTGCTTTTGGTTTGTTTGGATTGTAGATGATTGGTTGAATGGAATTTGAATAGTTGAATATGATGAGTAATATTTAGGTTCATAGATTGACTTGAAATTGTAAGTTATGCAGAGATTTTAAGTTGTTAGATGTGTGCTTATATGTGGTGATCTTGGTTGGTGTTGGCAATTTATTCTTGTGCTCAATTTTTTTTTTTATGAGAATGGTAACTGCGTTGAATTCTGTGTGTGCAGTGATAACATTTTTCTTCGTTGATTACTCTCTAGGATGTTGATTGTTGCTTTGTAATCACTTTAATTTCCTTTATTGAATTGGTTGATTTGCTTTTATTTCAAAATTTTCTTCTTATGTTTTTAATTGTAGATTCATATGTTCTTAGTAAAGCTTTAGTTTTTGGATAACTAACATTATATAAAGGAGAATTACAGAAAATATTTGGTATTTACATAGTTTGAGAATCAAACACGGGTCAAATACGTGACAACTATGGTCTAATTAAAAAATTGATTGATGTTTTACTACTTTATTTTTCTCTCTCCCATTTATTTTTCTCAAATTTGATTTCATTTTTCTCTCGAGTTTTGACGGTTCTCTGTATAAAAGCCCACTTAGATCTCAAAACCATTCATTACCCAATTCGCATTCTCCTTCCTATTTTCTATCAATTGAATTCTATCTCTCTGCGCCATGAGTAAGGAAGCCGATTCAGATCTTTTTTACTTTTGTTTTCTCCGATTTGATTTTGATTTGATTTTAATTTGATTTTGATTTTGATTTTAACCTTAGAGTTCTTAATTTATTATTATTATTATTTTTTAATTTCGAGAGTTTTTTACGATGACAAATCTGTCGTTGTCCTCTATTATTCCGTGGATCTACCATTTCCACCCAGAATTTTTTTTTGAAAAAATTATATTGAGTTTTTTGGAATTTCAAATACTACTTGACCGACAAATAAAAGTAAGAAGCAAACAGAGAAACAAGGTACAATTTACATATTTGTAGCTGGTTCTTATTTTGGAAATTTTTTCCTTTTTATTTATCAATTTATTTCAAAATAGCATTTGTCATCTCTCAAAATAAATTCAAATGAATCAAATTCATTTATTTCCAATTTTGCTTTCCAACATCATATTTAATTAATTAAATTACTGAGAAAACGCTGCAGGTTTATCAATCATTTTTATAGTGAAAATAAGAAAGAAATATAACTTAAATTTAAATATTTATTAGTAAATTAAATAGTCCTTATATCAACTTGGAAATGCAGTACTAATTTGGTGGGTGTTAGCCACAAAGTCATGAATGGTTTGTGTAGGGGCCACGGACGTGGATAACGTCCCGCGATATTCTACAATTCATTTTTAATACGGTATGTTTTTAAAAGATTAGTATAAATTCTATACTATTTTAATAAATTTGTCACTTAAATATTTTGCTGATATGAGAAAATAATTCTAAAAATATGTATATTTGTTTTAATAATTTTATTGTATGATTAAAAATTAAATAATATATTATATTTATTCCAAAAACATTCCATTTTCTCAAACGTTCCACTTTGAGCACCCGGTTTTGAAAAGTTTTGGAAAACCACCCCAAAATCAAATCCACTAGTGGTTTTGGTATTTTTGTGAGTGATTTTGGTGTTGAATGAGTTGTTTTGAAATTCTATATGTTTTAATTTGGAGATTCGGAAATTCCTTAAAATCAAAATTACTCATACAACACCAAAACTACTCATTAAAATACCAAAACCACTAGTGGTTTTGGTTTTGGGGTGGTTTTTCAAAACTTTTCAAAACCGGGTGTTCAAAAGGAAACGTTTGAAAAAATGGGATGTTTTTGAAAATAACCATTTTATTTAAATAAAAATTATTATAATAATAAAATGTCTTAAATTTATATACTTATAATATATTATAAATTAATTAAATTTTGCAACTTTTTATAATTTTTTATAAATTGTTTCTGAAATTATTTATTAATAAAAATTTAAAGTTTATAATTTTTAATTGCATTAGAGGTGTTAAAATTAAAAATTTTATTAGTTATAATTTTAATTAATTGGATATTTAAATTAATAAACTGTTACGAAAATAAAATAATTAAACTTGCATTAAGGGTAAAAAAACACAATAGTGGTGTTATGTTGGTTGTTTGAACTTTAGTACATGAATGAATGAGGAATTTAAAATATTACTATTTGAAAGTTTTTTTTTTTAATTAGAATAATAATTGATATTTTTTTTTAAATGAGCTTTCTAAATTTTAAAATACAATTATAAATTTATTTTAAAAAATATACAAAATCAAACTTTTAAAAGTTTGGTTTTCACTTCAAGCCGAGTTTCACAAAATATTTTTGAATTTTTACAATTAACTGATTTTGTGAACTAAACTCACAGTCTATAACACAAGATCACAGTATGTGAATGACCTATAAAATGAAAAACAAATTTTAGTTTTGCAAACTTTTTAAAACAAACGTATATTTATATATTTAAATTTTTATGTCCTAAAAAAATTCTAAATAATAAAAATAGTTTGAGTCAGATAATACACTTGGTAAACAACTCTTAAAATAAAAAAAAAAAAATAATCTTATATAATATCCCATAATTCCAACCACACTTTCCCATGGTACTCTTATATGGATCTATTATATATTTTAATTATTTTAAAATTATAAATTGCAAAAGTTATTTATCGAAAAATTTTCATGTCTACAAACTTGCTAAAATATCATAAATATCATAAACCATTCAAAATTACTCTACCGTCGTATTTTATTATAATTTAATATCACTTGAAGAAAATTATAAACTATAATTTCATATTTGATTTTGGAATTTGACACACAACACTATGAGATGATTTTGATATTATATATAAGGATGTCTTTCTCGTGAGGTAGTGACACAGAAGAAAATTACAAATAAATATTTGTAAATTCTAATCCAAAAAATGAATAATAAATTCTTATTAGACTAATAAGATATGAAAGAATTTTTTTTTTCATTAAACAGTATACAATATTATCAAAAGTTAATTATTTTGATTATGTATTGAATTAGAATTTGTATATTACTTGAATAAAAAATGTTCTTTTTTTATTAAAAAATTAAAATATATATTTATATTATGAATTATGTGCCCTTTAATTTTGTTTTAGGTTATGTTCGGCGTTAGCAGTTAGAAATAGTGGTTAAAATAGCGGTTTGAATAGTTTTAGCGGTTAACGGTTTGAAATAGCGGTTTGAATAACAGTCAAAATAGCAGATAGTGGTTGTAATAACTGTTCAGTGATAGATATAGCGGTTAGATATAAAATTACAAAAAAGGATTGATGTAATTATTTGACTTTATTTATTAGTGGAAACAAAAGGATATTTTTTTACATTAAATGTAGTGGTTTAGAAAGTTATGTTGAATAGCCTTCGTCCGACCGCTATGTGAATCGCTAAATGTTATTTTAAAAAGCTATCGCTAAACACCTGTTTTTGTGAAACGTTGTTTAGATGCTGTTCAAACCGTTAAACGCTAATAAAAAAGCTCACGCCTAACAACACACTTATTATGTGATTGAAAGCTTTATCATTTAAAAAAAATAAATTGAAAAGATTAAGAATGGAATTTGTATCTAATAAAATTATGGAAAGGTTAAAATTGCAAAATTGTGGTATTTAACATATCTGTAGGTTGCGTTCAACATGTTTGTATTATTATTATAATTATAATTATAATGTAAGTAATATATATATATATAGTTATTTTCAAGAAAAATACCATTTTTTCAAACGTTTTACTTTAAACTACCGGTTTTGAAAAGTTTTGTAAAACCACCCCAAAATCAAAACCACTAGTAGTTTTGGTATTTTGTGAGTGGTTTTGAAATTCTATACGTTTTAATTTCGAGATTCGGAAATGCCCTAAAATGAAAATTACTCATACAGCATATATTTGAAAAAATGGTTTTGTGAGTGGTTTTGGTATTAAGTGAAATGTTTGAAAAAAAGGAGGTTTTTTTAAAATAATCCCCTATATATATATAGGTGGAAAGAGATTATTGCATGCATTAATTTGGGTGGGAATGGATGGCTTCAACATATATTTGAAATCCGATGCGATGGGTTCCTATATATGTGAATTATATATTCTCAGCTGGAATGTCAAGTAGTTAAAGAGCGGAAAGTTATCATGTTTTTCTCAAGAAAATTGTGTCAAGAATGACTTGTTGTTGGAATTCACTGTTAGATTTAATAGAGGGCTTTCTCATCAACGTCACGAAGAGTTAACTGGAGATCATGTTGATATTAATGAAAAACTCATTTTAAAGTTACCTTTGCCTATAAAACGACAGATGCCTGTAATTTATACACAGAAAGCTTTTTATGATTTTCAAAGAGAATTATGGGATAGTTTACTATACTCGAGTCAGTTAGTTGAGAAAAATGTTGATCGTCATACCCATAAAGTTAGAAAAGAAGGGGAAAGCAATGTCCAAACAAGAGAAATAACATATGATAACAACTTAGATCATGCATCATGTAATTGTCTGAAGTTTGAGAGTGAAGGTATACCGTGTGACACATTTTATATTTTTAAAATAAAATGTCTACAAAATATCTACCGAAGAATTACATCATGAAGAGATTGATTCCAACTTCTGAACATGATAAAGTTGTTGATAATGTTGGTTCAGAGATTATTGATTTGAAAAGCAAGTCATTACTTCTACGGCGATCTACCTTGTCTGAATTAGCTTCCAATGTTTTTGAACAAGCTGTTCTTGATGAAGATGCAAGTAAGATTTTAGAAGATTATTTGTATAAAGCTGCCGAGACTATAAAGTTAGTGGGAGTTCTGAAGAAGTTATACAAAAATCAGATGCCAAAAGAGTATATAAAGTACCTTATGCAGTAAAAGCTAAAGGTTCAGGTAAAAGAATGAAAAGAGGAAAGGAGAAAATTGCTAAGACAACTGACAAAGGTCGACGCTGCAATGGTTGTTGACAAATTGGTCAATCACACGACAAAAGAAATTGTCCATCACTTAGTTCTGGTATAAAACCCCCAACCATTTTTTCTGCTTATATTATATTATATTATACTTCCTCCGTTTTAAAATAGTTGCAACATTTCCTATGGGCACACTATCCAATGCTTAACTTTAACTGCAAATATCTTTAGTAATACATAGCTAAAAATTATATAAATTTTATATTTGAAAAATAGTCATCCAGACGAATAAAACAAGACCCCATTTGACTATATTTTTCCTTGTACATAAGAAATAATACATGAAATAAGATTGATCCTTAAATAGTGTACACTATTCAAATGTTGCAACTAAATCGCAACGGAAGAAGTATTATATTATATTATAGGGAGACTTCCAAAAAACAAACCGCAAGTTTGGAAAATTAGCCAAAAAAGTACCGCTTTTTCAATTTTGGCCAAAAACCAACATTTGGATGGTTTCCGTTCAAAACATTATTCACCTGACATTAACTCTTTTCCCGCCTGATACTGTTGGAGGGCAGTTTGGTCATTTTTATTAATTTTTTTAAAAAAAAGAAATTTAAAAAAAAGAAGGCTGTGTGGTGTTGTTATGTGGATGGTAGCTTTCCACGTCATTTGCTATATATTGTTATTATTTTTTTCACATCTCAAACTTCCAAAAATTAAACGGATTCCATCTGTTTCTGCATATCCTCTCTATCAGACTCAGATGTTTGCAGCTTAGATTTGAGCTCATTGATTTATGAAATAGCATCACCAAGAAGTGAAGCTTTATCCATCTTTGAAACATTAGGCACAACAGCTCGCAGAGCATAGAATCTCCTTGAGCTTTTCTATTCTTTAAAGCTCAGCTTCGACATGATTCAATGGTTCTTCTCTACCATTTGCAGTCTTTTGACCACGTTTTCTTGGGTTCTTCTCAGGATCTACGACTATATTGCTATCCGCCTCCTTAACAATAGATGCTACCAGATCTAAATGATCAGAATCCCCTGCACCACCACTTGATTTACCCATGCTAGAAGAGGACAAAATCGCACCAGAAGTAAACGAAAGTATTCCTTCTTCAGTACTGCCTCTTGAGATGGGTGACTTCCTCTTCTTATTCGACTCCTCCACGGTAAACTAAGAGAAAAATAATCCATTCCCGTTAGTAGCAGTTGAACTCCTTTCACTCTCAGCAAAATTCAATATCTCTCCCGTCCCTAGCTTCAATATCCCGTCTCTAGCTTCAGCAGATGCGAATTATTTCCATTCTTCAAACTACTCTGCTCATAAGTATACTCAGAGAAATCAATTCTCTAGCAATGAAAGTCGATGTCTAAGTTATGCTCGACTGAGCTAGCAAATGAAACCCACTTGGATTCTCAATCAAAGAAGTTGAACTAGGGTTCTCAAATTGAATCCCATTTTTGTTATTATTACTACCATTGACATTAGCACTAGGAGTAGCAGAACCAGACACAGAAGCAGAAACAATTGGAGCAGCTGCAGCTGAGTCTTTCAACTTTAAAGAACTAGAAGAAGGATCATTTTCTCATTGGTCCTGATTTTGAACAGATAGTCGAGAACCCATCTCCATATAATAAAATTAAACAAAAAAACTAACCTTATTCATCAGAGTTTTGAACAATCACATTAGTAGACCCCAACTCAATAACACCATTAGCCGACAATACACAAACCATAGTCTGCAAACCGAAAATATGTCCTTGTAGCGGAGGAGTAAAAGGATCATTACTCCACTATTATTATTTTTTCAAATCTCAAACCTCCATCTCCACTATTAGCTATGTGAAAGCTAATAATGACATGGAAAGCTACCATCCACATAATAACGCCACACCGCCTGAATTTTTTATTTTTTTAAAAAAATATTTAAGAAAATGATCAAACTGCCCTTCAACAGTAACAAGCGGAAAAAGAGTTAACGTCCAAATGTTGATTTTTTTACCAAAATTGAAGAAGCCGTACTTTTTTGGCTAATTTTTTAAATCTAGGGTTGATTTTTGGATATTATATTATATTATATTATATTATATTATATTTAATTGTTTCTTTATCATAAATAGGTTAGAAGAGTTGGAGCAATATTAAGTCTCATTATGATGGAAACGATATTTTTGCTAAAAGGTACAATTGTACCCTATCGATTTAAGAATATATAAATGACTTTTAACAGTGAGATGTGAAGATACTAATTGTTTATTTTATATTTGCAGGGAAAGAAATTTAAATTACTTATTCTACTTCTCACTGGTTGGAGGAACTTCGAATTATTCTTAAAAATAGCCTGAGAAATTTATTTAAGTGTATATGTAAAAACTTTTATTTTATTTTTTATATAAATTAAATTTAAAGTGAAAATTTATTTTGATGTTGAAATTATTGGTTATATTATAATGAATGTTGATATTGATAATGATTTTTACTTTATGAACAAACACTTAACATAGAAATATTTAACTTGACTTACTTTGCTTTAGGGTTATTTTTTTAGAAAAAAGTATAAATATAAGTAAAACAGAAATTAAATATTAACATCACTTTTTGTATAAGATTTCTAATATGTTGTTCCCAAATTTTGTACTAAAGAAAGCATATAACAAAAAGAAAAGGAAAAAATTAATAGAGAAATAAAAGGAAATACATAAAATTTACAAATATTAACATTTAATGCATAAATATAAGTGTGAAAGAAAAGTGAATTTTTAATTTATTGAGTCTTGTTGATTAAAGAAAATTTTTAAAAAAAAATCAAATAAGACAAAATCAATTAATAAGTGAGAAAAATTGAATTTAGAAATAAAAACATTTAATGAAAGACAACTAGAACACATTTAATGAAATAAAAAGAAAATAAATTAAATATAAAATAAACAATAAATGATTAATGTGCAATTAATGATGAGAGAGGTAAGATAATTAAACACACAGATTTTCCAGTGTATTATTAACCGTTAGATGAGTTGAACCGTACGAATTTTATGTCCGCACGCTACTAATATGCGGACGGTCCGCATATTAGATTTATCGTATATATATATATATATATATATATATATATATATATATATATATATATATAAAAGTAAAGTTGGTTTGACGTTTAGGGTGTAACTTACTCGGATGTAGTTACTTGGTGTCAAAAAGTGGCTTTATTTGTATATAATGTAGGCCGATGAATGTTGAATAATTTTAATTTCAATTTTATTTGTTGATGTCTTTCATCCTTACTTATATGATTTTATATTTTATTTGTTAATTTTCTTTATTTGTTTGATTGATTTAGTTTAATTAGTTATAATATTTTCTTTTTAAATTTATTTGATTTGATTATGTTATATGAGGTTTTTTTCCTTATTAGATTGATTTGACCTTAATTAATTAGATTGTATCTTTTTTTTAGTTAATTTGATTTGATTATATTTTCTAATATAGAATAATTTTTGTAGGCTTATAATATTCAAGAAGAATCTTGATCATTCTAGTTTTTGCAAGTGTTTTTTATTATGGACGATGATAATTTGAAAGTTGTTTTCACTGGAAGGGGATAATAGTTTTGATGATTTATAATTTGTTAGTCGGCGACTATAGTTGTTATGTATTATATTGAAATATTTTAGAAGTATTTATCGCATGTATTTCAAGAAATATTTATTTGAAGAAAGAGTGAAAATGCTTTGAATTATATTCAGTATGTTCTAAATTGCTTATATAGATAGCTCTAGTATCAATATGCACCTTTTTAACCGTTTATGAGAAAGTGTCAAAAATTTTGACCCCAACTCAAAAATTTTGCATGTGTATTAAAAGCCATGTAACCTAAAATTTTGAACTAATTTGAATCTAGGTCTAATTCTAACCTAATACTCCTCCAAGAAGGATCATTTTAATTAAAAAAATGATGGTTCTATTACTTGGAATTGCTAAATCTCCATCCAAAAATAACTAACAACCAAATCTCATGTCCATGCAGCATCACCCACTATTTTAACCATTTTTGACAATGTGTCAAAAATTCTGACCCCGACTCAAAAATTCTGCATGCCTATAAGAAGCCCCACAATCTCAAATTCGATACAAAATAACCCCTTTGGGGTTGGTCAGTGGTCTTAATCAAGTTGAATCGGTTCTAAAGGAGTTTGAAAAAAGCTCAGAGAAATTGAGAAGTTGTCAATAAATATGATGTCATTTCAAAACCGATCCTTTAACAGATCCATTAGGCAGGAACGACAAATTCTATGCTTGATATTTTTGTAGCACACAGCGTATGGTTCTGTTTTAAAATTACTAAAAAACATTAAGGGCCACCCTTAGTTGGTGTATTATCATTAGTATTCCCAAATGTAAGAATATGTTATTTAGATGGTGAAGGAAGCACTTGGTTCACTCAAGATGGGTGAGCCATTTGCTTTTGTAATCGCTATTTGCACTTTAATTCGACACAAAATAACCCCTTTAAGGATCGGTCAATGGTCTTAGCCAAGTTTAATCGATTTTAAGGGAGTTTGAAAAGAGCTCATAGAAATTGAGAAGCTTTCAATAAATATGAAGACAATTCATAACCGATTCTTGGGCAGATCCATTGGGCAGAAAATGCCAGCTCTGTGTTTAATATTTGTACGCAAGAGATCATTGTGAAATAAGTAAAAATTAGAGGCCACGACTAGTTATTGTACTATCATGAGTATTACCAAATGTAAGAGTATATTGTTTAGATGGTGAAGGAAGCACTTGGTCCACTTAAGATAGTTGAACCATTTGCTTTTGTAACCACCATTTGCACTTGAATTCGACATAAAACAACTCCTTTAGGAGTTGGTCAGTGGTATTAGTCAAGTTGAATCGGTTCCAAGGGAGCTTGAAAAGAGCTCACAGAAATTGAGAAGCTGTTAAAAAAATGATGAGATTTCAAAACCAATCCTTGGGCAGATCCATTAGGCAGGAAAGGCCAACTCTGTGTTTGATGTTTGTTATAGCACACAGGGGATAGTTTTGTTATGAAATTATTAAAAAAATTAGGTTCACCCCTAGTTGGTGTACTATCATCAGTATTCCCAAATGTAAGAGTAGATTGTTTAAATAGTGAAGGAAGTAGTTGGTCCACTCAAGATGGATGAAACATTTGCTTTTATAACCCTCGTTTGCACTTGAATTCGATATAAAACAACTACTTTAGGGGTTGGTCAGTGGTCTTAGCCAAGTTGAATCGGCTGTAAGGGAGTTTGAAAAGAGCTTATAGAAATTTAGAAGCTGTTAATAAATATGAAAACATTTCAAAATCGATCATTGGGCAGATCCATTCGACGGGAAAGATCGAATCTGTGTATGATGTTTGCTATAGCACGTAGGAGATGGTTTCATTGTAAAATTACTAAAAACAAAATTAGCGGCCACCCCTATTTGGTGTACTATCATAGGTATAAAAATACCACCAATACAGTTGGAACTAAAATCAGGTTGGTCTTATTACTAGGCGCATTTTAACATGTATAAAACTAACTGACATTAGCAAGTTGTTAAAGGGATAGAAAAATTATAAACCGACAACACTATGTCACCCTCGTGTTAAAGACAACATATTTCTGACTATTCTCCATTTAAAAACCAAGTAACCAATAAACTTCACCTTCATGCAGCTTCACCCACCGTTTTAACCATTTTTTAGAAGGTATCAAAAATTCTGATCTCGACTAAAAAATTCTACATGTTTATCAAAAGTCCAGTAACCTCAAATTTTGATTCATTTGAATCCATTTCCTATTCTAACGTAAGAAATCACAAAATCAAATCAATTAAACTGCACAAAAATAGGAAATAATCTAACTAATTAAGACCGAATCAATCTAAAAAATAAAAGGAACAACTCGTAAACGGATTCAAATAAATTAGACTAAAAAATGAAATAATCTAACTAATTAAAAACAAATCGAACTTACGAATAAATGAAATAACACATATTAGAAAATATAATCAAATAAATTAATTTTGAGGTTAACACCTTAATCTTCCATTTCTATTATTAAAACTTTAACTTCCTCCTATTTTCCCTAACAATACTTACCCTGAATTAAAGATGTATAAGAGAATAAACCATGACCAACTCCTCTATTCTTCAGTTCCACAAGCAGCTCCATGACCATTTTTACTAACCACCACATATGACTTGCAACAAAATATAGTCACATTCTTTAACATCCTAACAGCTTTAAAGACACTACTCTTCTCACTGATACCTTTAATAAAACAATTAAAAGTCATAACATTTGGTCTGATATCTAACCTCAACATCCTCCCAAAGACTGCAAGACCATTAGAAACTCTCTTTACACACCACAAGCAATTCATCAAAATATTACATATAATAAAATTGGGAGACTATTCAACAGAATCCAACACCGTGACAAGATATATGACAATATCATAGTGTTTATTCTTAGCAGGACAATTGAACAAAATAGTGAATAATGACATATGAGGGGTACGACTTCTCTATATTAAGCAATCAAACAATCGACGAGCTTCGTAGGGAGAGAGCTACATGATCTGCATCTGTCTTTGAGGAATCTGTTAAAAGCCTTCAGATGACTAGATACTTATGAGAAACGTCGATATTTGAAGGTCGTGGAGATCAAAGAAAAAGCAAAGCGAAAAGAGGTTCTGCAATCCATTCCAATTCCTTACCTTTTATGGAGTGAAAGAGTAAAGCAATATAAGATGAATAATGGAAGACGTAGTCGAAGTCGCATTTCTAGAGATGGAAACAACGGAGGATGAGTTGAGGCAGAGGCGGAGACAGAGATGATTGTTGCGGAGACAAAGATGATTATTACAGAGACTGGTGTAGCTGGAGACGGAAGAAATGAAGAAGGAGGATGGGCGATGGTGTCATAAGATTAAAGAATGATGATTTGGTGGAGGTGGAAGAGGAGGAGGAGCGAGAGCGAGAGCGGTGAGGATATTTGGAAGAGCAGCGATGGATGTCATTCTAATCTTTTGTGTTTTTTCTTTTTAAAATTATTTTTATAGTTAATTGTATTTAAGGGTATAAAAGTCATTTCAATTTTAAATATAACATGAAATCTATTTAAATGGTATTTTTGTTAATAAATTTATAAGTTGAGGGTAGAAAAGTGCTTATAGAGTAAAAACAAACTTTTAAAACAATTAGTTTTGTAAAAAATTTCAAATGGACTTATTTTTAAAACTCAAACTTTTAGTGATACAATTTCCCTCTATTTTATTAGCAAATGAATTTTATGAAATACTTTTTTTCCCCTCCCAATCAGAATTTAGACTTATCTTAAAAATAAGGATTATAAAATTTATAAATTATTTAAAAATTAAATAATATTAAATATTTGATTTATAACTTAATAAAAAAATCTATATTAGAAAAGTCTTGAGGCAAGGGAACGCCCGAACCCCCGCCTCGACGGAAAGGGAACGCAGAGCCCGGATACTACGGTGCGGAGACAGATAACAAACATACATACAGATACAGAAAATAAATATGCAAATAAAAGACTCGCAAATTAGAAATCAAGCTGAAAGATAGATTTTATAATTTCAAAGTCAATGGTTCAAAATATATCCAACATAATTCGAGAATAAACTCTTAATGTTCAAAAATACTTAATCTGAAAACAAATCCCAAAACATGGTGCAGCAGGTACAAATACAGAAATAAGTCTAGCTAAAGTAAACAGAAATGCAATCCAAGTCTGAAAAAGATGTCATGTGATGCTCGATGTTAGTGATATCCTGCTATCCCACCTGTCTGTCTGAACTCAGCAATTTCCATTTCCAGAAAGGGTTCAAAGATACAAAAAAAATGAAAACAACGAAGGGTCAGACTATCGATGTCTGGTTAGTAAGTCAATGTCCAATAAACACACACAGATGCATCTTATTAAACAGAAAAGCATGTCATACACATATGCAGGTTATTTAAGCACCAAAGGGTACAAATAGAAGCAAACAAGTTGTTTAACAAATCAAGTTATCCCAAATATAATCCCTTTTAAGTGATCTAGGATAAATGATTACAGATTATTGCATTTACCGTCTGAAAAAGACTTTACAGTTGTCAAATTATTTTCAGAAGAGAGACCGAAATCGAATAGTAGTTCGGTAAGCAGTCCGGCATGTAATTCGGTCAGAGAACACTACTAGACTTACCGAATTGTAATTTGGTAGACAGTCCGGTAGGTAGCTCGGTCAGAGAGCATCACCAAAGTTATTGAATAATATTTCGGTAAGCAATCCGGTAGATAGCTCAGTCAGTGAGCAATTATACGATTCCAAGGAAGGTTTAAGTGACAATTCGGTTCCTAATCCAGTATGAAGCTCGGTTAGAGAGTTTTAAGTCTCCCAAACACACACCGAATTGTAATTCGGTATCTAACTCGGTGAAGAGCTCGGTCAAAGAGGTTGAACAGTCTTCTGAGACTCATATTGAACTACAGTTCGGTAGCTAGTTCGGTAAAAAGCTCGGCTAGAGAGTGAATCTAGTGATCTCAAGGCCGACCGAATTGTATTTCGGTAACCAGCTCGGTAAGGAGCTCGACCAGAGACCATCCTACGTCCAGTTTTTCAGTTTTTAAGTGACAATCCGGTACCTAGTCCGGTATACAGTCTGGTTACGAACACTAGGCATATTTTTAGCCTAGTTTAGATTATGTCGCTCGCTATACCAGTTCTAACTATCAAATGGGACTAATCCTAACACCTACAACCAATTAGGAGTCATAATTCATACTACCCAAAGCTAGAACCCAAAAGACAATAACGAGCATCAATGGAATCAAACCAAACATATCAAACATACATTATCAGAAGCAGAAACAGTTCATAATCACAGAGTTTAGATTACCCAATTATTTAGGTGTTTAACTTACCGGGCCTGTCCTTATTTTAATAACAAAATCAGGAACAGAAACAGACAGATAGGGTTAAACCCTCAAAGTGGATCAAAGATCCCAGAATGATGTCGTCGCACCCAGAATGAGCAAGGCTCCAGAATGATGTCGTCGCATCCAGATAGTAGTTGGTAAACAAGGCCATATACACTTTCGCGCATCGATGTATACATCTAGTTTTCTCTAACAACATGTTGGTCTTATCGTATTAACCTTAGGACAGGACTTTAACAGATTACAGAGTTATATTCAGTATAGCAGACAGATATGAGTATCATTTCATATACTCATATTTGGGTAAAAAAATTAACAGAACTTCCAGAATCAAAACAGATAGTGTACAAAAATAATGGCAACAATTTTTTCCAAACAGTTTGTATCAAATGCAGCAGATTATGCTAATCAATTCAGATTTCAGTTTATATCAATTAATCAGTTTCGCAAACAATCAAACAGATAGAGGGAGACAATTGTGATGGCGTAAACACGGCTACTAACCTTATTCGCTAATCCAAACAACCGAATCTACTCTGGTCGGCGATCCCCAACTTGGTCTACACTAAATCAAGCATAAAACTCAAATTCCCAATTTTGCAAAAGTTAGGGTTTACCACTAAAGAACAATTTAAAGTTTCAATTGAACCCCAAAAGACCCAAATCACACATATTGAAATCAAAGGTTCAAGACCCAAAACCAATCGAAATAGAATCTCCCAAACTCATAAACCCTAGGTTCTAGAAATCCCAAATCAATTTATTATGCTTAAAAACCAAAAAGGAAGAAAACCCTTACCAAGAATGTGAAGAAATAAAAGCAATACTCCAATCCCAATTAAATTCCCCAACAATTAAAACTTAGAAATCCCTGAGAGTGTGTTTTTAGTTGAGAGGATTTGAAGAATACGTAAAAGCAAGTTTCTAGGGTTTTGTGACAAATGATTTAAAATCCATACTTTTCATATTTATATGGGTGGCAAATATCGCCACCAACCCATATGTTTACATGTAGTTTTAAAAAACAACCCCATTTGTAAAATAATTATAAAATCAACTCAATTTTCAGTTTGTTTTCAAATGTCACCCAAAATTCAAACTAGTCAAATCATTTGGTCAAACCGGAAAAATCAATATTTTTCTAAAATACGCATTTTACCCTTATAACGAAAATAAATAAAAATTATTAACAATTTCAAAATAAAGCAGACGAACAGCCCCAGATTACGGACGTGACAATAATTGTCTTTAAAATGCATTATTTTATAAATTAAAAATAAAAATAAATAATAAATTGATAAGTTTTCAAAATCTAAAATTGACATGCATTAATTTCAAAATAAATTTAAATTATAAAGATAAGTACGTAAATTTATATTTATCAGCATTATGTTTTGAAATTCCATTCCATATCAAATTTCTCTCCACTTATTTATATATTTATTTATTTATCAAATCCATAGTTGTAGTAAGATTAAAATAGCAAGTTGGTGTTCGTATAAATATGGATTTAAATAAAAAATAGTATATCATCATTTCACATATTTATTTGATATTAAAAAAATCAAGTTTATTTTTTTAAGAATATTGATTTTAAAAAAAATTGAAAACGTAATAGTGGCGGAAGAAAATTAATAAATAACTTTTAATGCATTTTCCCTTCCATATTTATTAAATCCA
This sequence comes from Cardiospermum halicacabum, assembly GCA_031304145.1. Lineage (NCBI taxonomy): Eukaryota > Viridiplantae > Streptophyta > Magnoliopsida > Sapindales > Sapindaceae > Cardiospermum > Cardiospermum halicacabum. The sequence continues at coordinate 581,797 of CM062399.1, read as the reverse complement.
AAATACAAGAAAATTTTAAAAAATAAAAAATAAATTATTTTTAAACTATACCTCAATTTGAAATTTTTTAATTTATTTTATTTTTTTAAGAAAATAAAATAAAAATAAGATAATAAATAACTTCTATTTTAAGATGAAATTTGCATATAAGTAATATAAAAAGATAAATGGTAAGTTATTTTAATTTTTTAAGTTTACATTTTAAATAATTTTTTTTAATCAAATTATGGTGATTAATGCTTTAGAGTTTTTTTTTAAAAAAATTTTTTTACTTAGTTTTCTTTTATCAATATTTATATATTCCACTTATACTCGAGTGAGTTAAATATTAGAGCTGATAATCAATTTGGCCAAGTCATTTTTAAATTTTTTTTTTTATTATTTAAAAAAAAAGGTCCACTTGAGATCGTTAAAAATAAATAAAAATATATACTTACACCTCTTAATATTTCATTTTATTTTTACATTATTTACTATTTTATATAGCCTTTAATTTAATTAGGGTTGTTAATTTGGGTCATTACGTATAGATACAAATCCATTTAGAGTTTAATAGATTAACATGAAATTATATTTATGATAACCCGTTAATTTATTAATTTATAATAATTATTATTAAATATATGGTAATAAAATCTTTGTTGTATGTATATATAGATATAAATATAGAGGTTAATATTGTAATAATCTTATTTGTATTGGCTATTATATTTATAATTATATTATTTAATTTTATTAATAGTTAATAAATTTTTTAACATAATTATATTAATTTTTAATAAATGGGAGAAATGGATTGGCACAATCGACACCCTAATTAATATATTAGTATGAAATTTAATAAAATTAAATAATTAATAAATTAATGTAGAGTTGAATTCGACACGTGATAACACAATTTGCCACTCTTATTTCCATTTGTTATTTTACTAACAAATTTTTATTTAATTTATTATATTTATATATAATTATATTTTATAATTGTAATATTTTTTTATATATAAATACTTATTATTAATTTAAGGTACGACTATTATCTAAATAAATATCAAAAACTCAACATATTTACCTCCTCCGTTTTCCTTTTGGATAGAAATTGTTGACAGAGATGCATGGGAGATCGTATATTATAATATTGCACCGCATACATAATGGAAAGATATCAGAGATAAATAAATGCATATAAACCAAATCCCGAAACTAAGAGTTGAAAAATCCACACTCTACACCGCCAACTGGTGTAACATTCGAAATTTTGATAAACCCCAATATCTTTGTTCCATCCAAACCTGTAGTCTCAAAAATGGAGTTTTTGAAGATGATGATGGTGGTCCTGATAGTTATAATTGTCTCCAAGCTCATACTAATTAGCAAAATTGTGTTATGGAGACCTTATGTAATCACAAAACGCTTCAGAGATCAAGGAATCAAAGGACCTAGTTACTCTTTTCTTTTTGGTTGTCTTGAAGAAATGAAGGAGTTGAGACAAGTTGCTATGGAATCAGTTTTAGATACAAACTCACATGACATAACTCACAGAGTTGTACCTCATCTGACTAAATGGTCTTCTCAATATGGTATGTTGTTTTTCCTTGAAAATCTAACATGATTTTGACTTTGATATTCATTCTGTGTGGACACATAAGATGCGGAAGTTAATAACAAGAAATATTTGTGGTCCCTAAAGCTATGATGTTGTTGTAATAAATGATACAGGGGATACCTTTCTGTACTGGTATGGACTGCAGCCAAGGCTTGTGATTTCCGATATAGAATTGGCCAAACAAATTCTCTCACGTAAGTCAGACATGTTTATGAAACCTAATCATAGACCTTCAGCTGTAAGATTCAGCGGCAAAGGTTTAGCTATAATTAATGGACTTGACTGGTCTAGGCATAGAAAGATTATTACTCCTGTCTTCACTGTTGACAAACTCAAGGTATGTATATAATATCCAACTCATTAATCTCTTTCAATTCAATGAGCTATATTAAGAAAATTCAATTACAGGCTCTTGTTAAGGAGATCTCTACATGTGGAATATCAATGCTTGAAGATTGGAACACTTTATCCCAAGAAAGGAAGACGATAGAGTTACATAGGGAATTCAAAAGACTCATGTTTAACGTGATTGCTCACACTGCTTTTGGTAGTAATTATGAAGCTGGAAAGCTTGCTTTCCAAGCTCAAACTGAGCTTGGACGATTATCTGCAGCTTCCATTGCTGACAATTTCATACCTGGGTCTCAGTAAGTCACTTAACTTTTACACTAGTTCAACTCTCGACAAATTTTGTTAATTGAATTGAATTCCAGGTATTTACCCACCAATATGAATCGCAAGATCTGGAAACTTGACAGCATGTTGAAAGGTACAATCAGAAGCATAATCAAGAGTAGATTAAACTCACCAAGGACGACGAATCAGTATGGGAATGATCTACTTGGTACAATGATAGCTTCCTCAGACATGATTCAAACAGGTTCTTGTCCCAAACTAAACATAGAAGAAATCATAGAAGAATGTAAAACGTTTTTCATAGCAGGGCATGGAACCACAGCCAATCTCTTGACTTGGACTGTGTTTCTACTGTGTATAAATCCTGAATGGCAGACAAAACTCAGACAAGAAATCCTAAACCATTGTGGCACAGATCAACCTCCTGATGCAGACATGTTACCCAAGTTAAAACTGGTAATCAATTTTTGTTACTACAATACAACTAGTACTATTATTATGTCACTAATGTGGACTCGACATTGTAGTTGAACATGGTGTTCCTGGAATCACTGAGGATGTATGGTCCAGTAAAAAGGTTGTTTAGAGAAGCATTGCTGGATGTGAAGGTTGGAGATATAAGTATCCCCAAAGGTACCAGTATTGAAATTTTTGCTATGAAGATACATAGGAATGAAGAGTACTGGGGAAAAGATGCAGGAGAGTTTAAGCCATTGAGGTTCATAGATGGGATATCCAAAGCAATGAAACATCCGAATGCTCTGCTTGAGTTTGGATTAGGTCCCAGAAACTGTATTGGTCAAAATTTGGCGACTTTGTCTGTCAAAACTACCATTGTGTTGATTGTTCAGCGGTTTTTCTTATCGTTGTCGCCAGAATATAAACACGCACCGGTGGATAACTATCTGATGGAGCCACAACACGGTGTTCCTGTTACTGCTAAACCTTGGCTTTGACTTCGTCATGTGAATTTCGAACGGTGATGTTTTAGTTGTCGTAGTTTGTGTTGTAATGTTTGCACTGGAAGGTGAACTAGTCAGTTGGATGGATGTCATATTTGCTTTGAGTTTTTAGTTTTCTTTTTTTACTGTTGTTGTGAGACATGACTTTCCAGCGTCAATAACATTACTTGCAAGCTTGCTCAAAGCAGTGGGATTTAACCGTATAATTAAAAATAATATTTGTGCAATAGCATTATTTAAAATATTTTCATTTGACAATATATTTTTAATCTAAAAATATTTTTAAATATTGGTAGATTTTTCATGTCATATCTCCGAAATTTGAAATAAGTTATTCAGATTTATTATTTCTTTCAAGTGATCCAAGTGGAAAAAACATTTAGATTTATCCAGATTAAGAAAATGGTCAATATACATTAATTAAATGAGAATATAGGATAAATTGATAAATATAACCTTAATTACGTGTTTACATTAATTACACTATTATAATTAAGAGAGCTGTTAAACATACAGAAAATTAGCGTCCAATATACCGAATGAGTTTTCAAAATTTATTAAATAAAATTACCCCTTCATTTATTAAAAAGCTATCTTGACTTGATATGTTTCCTCTCCTTCAAATATAGTTAATGCATCATTTCCATCCTAAATACAATAAATTCTCTCTATCTCTCTCATCTTACAATTAATATAATTCTCTTTCTATGATCATTTTCTCCTTTTTTTTTTTTTTCAATTTTAATTCTTAACTTTTTTCCATATCAAACTCTATATTATATATTTTCAATTTTAAAATAAAATTAATTTATTGATTAAATAATTTTTTTAAAAATAATTTAATATAATAACCAATTTTAGTAATTCATAAAATTATTATTTATAATACAATATATATAGTAAATTATGAAAATTTTTAATTATACTTTCTCAAATTGACAATATATTTTTTAAATTTATTAGATCAAAAAGTTAAAAACTGCAATTCAACTATATACAAGTATATATAATTACTAATATCATAATTGTGGTGTCAAATAGACCACAGGCGAATATTAGGCTAAAATTGCTTGAGAAAATAGCTAAAAGTTTACAAAGATGATCTCACAGAGTTTAGTTCTAATGAGTCAAAAATCGGGCCCTTTGTAATTGTCTCTACCCCTATTTATAGGGGTTTCTTAATCTCTTTTCTAGAAGGATTAGGACTTCTCTTCCCTTTAGGTTCGGTTTCTCTCTTTCAATGAAAGAGGCCTTCCCTTGTTGGTTGGGTTTCTGAATCCTTGACTCAGTAAGATAAGTTTTTCTTCACCAATTGACTTTGGGATTCCTTCATTCGGTAAGATAAATCTTCATTTACCAATTGGGCTTCGGGAATCCTTGTTTGGTTAGGTAATAGTTCGGCGGACTAGTGTTCCCTGGCTGGGACCTTGCTGGGCTCGGCCGAGTTGGACTACCTTTGGGTCTTTGGCCATTTCGGCCGAGCCTAGCCTTTGGGCGTTTTCAGGGCCTTTGGGCCTTTCGGTCGAGCATGGTCTTTGGACTTCTTCTTTTGGGTCCTCTGGTCGTTTCGGCCGAGCCATCCTTGGTCGAGCTTGGTTATGGACTCTGATTTCCTTTGCCCATTTTAACCTTTACCTCTGATGCCTTATGGTTGTTTTTCCACCACAGTAATCCCCTATTGCCATGGCTTGAATCTTTCGAGCATGGCAATACGTGATGCTATCTCGGTCGAGTTTTGGTTACGTGAGGTCTTCGTTTTCGGTCGTTGTTTCTTTAGTTTCTTTATTGGGCCACGTCAGCCCTGCCTGTCTCGTCTCTAGTAGATTTGGCGGCTCCTCGACTGTCGTGCCCAAGATTTGCCATCATTGCGGCTGGCCTATATAAGGGTTGGTAATTTGCTTCTCTCTCTTCACTTTGCTTTATCTCTCTAGAAAGTTTGAAAGCTTTTTCATCTCCGTCTTCCGATCTCGGTGTCGTTTTTCCCTTCCGGCGACGCTTCGAGACTGTATTTTCCGGCTTCTTTCAGGTTTGTTTGTTTCTGGTTCGCTCTTTTCGGCTGGTTTCTGTTTGCTTTGCTTTGGTCTGAGATTTTGGTCTTGTTTTTATGTTTGTCGCGGAGTTCTTTGGCTATTCATATGACTTGCTAGGCTTTCGAATTTCTTTTATTTTTTTTATCTTCTTTGCCTGTCTTTGTCTTGTTCTTTTTGTTTGTGCTAACCTCGGTCGAAGACCGCTAACTTGCTGCTTTATTCTCGGTCGAGTGTAGATGTCTACTGATTCCCTAGGCACTTCTTCTTTCGGCGGTTTGACTTCTAAGTTCTCGACCGCAGAAGACGCGGGCGAGAAGTGTATGTCGGTTCGGAATTCACCTGCAGAGTCTAGTCCCCAGGCTATTCTGCCTTCTTTCTTTAATATAAGGAGCACCATGACCATGGACATGTTGGAGTCGGCTTTTTTCGCTTACAAATTCCCTAGTTGGGTTCGAGCTAAGTTGCCCAAGCTTGAGGAGAAAGTTGATGACATGTTGGCTGACGGCTGAGAGCCCTTTTACCTTCGTCATTTTAAAATAGGGCTTAGGTTTCCAGTCATGGGGCTAGTTGAGGAGTTGTGTACTTGGTGTCAGATTCATCCAAGTCAGTTGACTCACATGGTTATTAGGCTTCTTCTGTGTGTCGACCGTTTGAAGGAGAAGCACAACTTAGAATTTTCGGCCGAGGACTTCTTCTATTCGTACTTCGTGAAGCGCGAGAACCCTGAGTTTGTCGATATGTACTAAATGCTCGGGCGAACGCCCAGCTCTTGTTCTTGGTTTTTTCTTCCAACGAGACTCGATGGAAGGATAAGTACTTTTTTGTCAAAGGGACGACCCGTTTGTCGAAGGTGTTGAGTTATCCTCCGTATTGGCGGGATTCTTGTAGGCTTTTCTTTTTGAATCTTTAGTTTTCTTGGTCTCGATCGAGTTTGTTTGTTCTGACGCGTTTGTTTCTTTTTCAGCGAATTACGGGACAAAGAATTGCAAGTCTTCTCCTCGGGCACACGCCAAGAGTGAAGCCATATTTGCTTTACCGGTCGAGTCTCGTGACTATAAGACGCTCTTGGGTGAGCTGCCTGTCAGCCGTCTCTGGGCTTTCACTAGTACAAGTGAGTTGCGGTTGTTTTTCGTGTATTAAGTTTGTTCGCCCGAGTTTGCTGATGTTTTTAATTTTCAGAACTTTCCAACTACGTGATGTCTAAGCCCGAGGGCCAAAGGGCGTTGGCCATGCGGGCTATCATGCGTCAGATTCAAGCTGAACAGGAGAAAGCTCACGCGTCTGGTTCCGCTGGGGATGGGGGTCCGGCCGACGGACGGGCCGAGACTGCGGCCGACCCTATTCGTCCTCCAAGTCCTGTTCCTTCGGAGGCTGCTGAGGCTACTCCCCCGGTTGTTCTCGAGGCGGCTCCCAAGCCTTCTCGTTCTTCGGTCGCAAAGGAAAAGCGGCCGATGGAGGGTGGTGTGACTTCTGCCAAGAAACGTACCAAACATATTGGACAGAAGCCCCGTGGCGAGGGTGAGGGCCGTCATGTGATCACTTTTCCTGGTAATTCTTCCACCAGGGAAGTCTCTGCCGAGATGATTTCGGCCGCAGAGGGCTTTTTCTTCCCTCAGGACGAGGAGTGGCTGCAGTCCTTGTCTTTTACCAAGTTTTACGATATGACTATCTCGAGTCTTTATAAGGTGAGTCCGCTATTGTTGCTTTCTTTATTGTGAATCGCTTTGTTTACCTTTTATTTGGTTTTCAGGGTCTTCAAGGCTCGGTCGGCATGCGCAAGCACTTCATGCCTATTCTAAGGGAGAGACGGTCCTTTGAGGCAAAGTTCAAGTCTGCCTCGGCTGAGCTAAAGGCGGCCCAGGAAGACTTGGGGAGGACTGTGGCCCAATGTGTTGAGGCCGTCAGCCAGGTTGAGAGGGTAGAGGCACATAATGCTAGGCCCGATGCCTCGATTGCTTTGAAAGACGCGGAGCTGATGCGCCAGGCGGCGGAGTTGGAGGAGTTAAGGGCGGTAAAACAAGCCTTGCTCGGTCGAATTGAAGAGCTCGAGGGCCGAGTTGAGAGTCTCATCGTCGAGGCGGCCGAGACCGAGGTGGTGACCAGGTCTTTTACTTTAGAGCAAGTCATCACGGGGTCTTTGACTCCTGAGTCTGCTCAGAAGGAGTTAGACGCGTTAGCTGTTATTCGTGATGAGAGTTGAGCGAGTTATGTGTGTTTTCTTTTCTTTAATCTTTCATGTACTCGCTGTAATTTTCCCTTCGAATCAATGAAGTTTAATCTTTTGCTGAACTTGTGTTTGTGATTTGATCGCGAGGGGTGTAATCCCCCAGTTTTTATTTGCGACCGAACATTTTATTTCCGTTTATATTGTACTTGGCTCCTTAGTATTTTCGGGTTGCCCTTTGGGCAGTTTTTGTGTTGCCCTTTGGGCTGCTGGTCTTCGCCCGAGACCTTCTGGATTTACCAGAGGCTTGCCTTTGGCAATTTTCGGGTTGCCCTTTGGGCAGTTTTTGTGTTGCCCTTAAGGCTGGTGGTCTTCGCCCGAGACCTTCTGGATTTACCAGAGGCTTGCCTTTGGCAATTTTCGGGTTGCCCTTTGGGCAGTTTTTGTGTTGCCCTTTGGGCTGGTGGTCTTCGCCCGAGACCTTCTGGATTTACCAGAGGCTTCCCTTTGGCAATTTTCAGGTTGCTCTTTGGGCAGTTTTTGTGTTGCCCTTTGGGCTGCTAGTCTTCGCCCGAGACCTTCTGGATTTACCAGAGGCTTGCCTTTGCTAATTTTCGGGTTGCCCTTTGGGCAGTTTTTGTGTTGCCCTTTGGGCTGCTGGTCTTCGCCCGAGACCTTCTAGATTTACCAGAGGCTTGCCTTTGGCAATTTTCGGGTTGCCCTTTGGGCAGTTTTTGCGTTGCCCTTTGGGCTATTGGTGCTTGAATTGAGTGTTTTTGAGGAAAATGAACTATTTTATTGCTTTGAAGTGAGGCCTCGTAAAAAACCCTGCTTAGTGAAAAGAGTGCCTGTTATTACAGATAAAATATTGTACTAGAATTGATACCTCTTCAGGTGGTGGATGTTCCAGTTGTGTTCCACCTCCTTCCCTTCCTTCGTGAACAATTTGTAGGACCCTTTTCCAAACGTTCGCTCTATTCGGTATGATCCTTCCCAGCTTTCGGCCAATTTTCCATGGGTCTGATTCTTCGTGTTCTGGAAGACTTTTCTGAGTACCCAGTCCCCGGGTTGGAAGGCTCGGGCTTTGACTTTTTTTATTGTATCGTCTTGCTATCCCCATTTGATATTCTGCAATCCTTTGTTGTGCACTTTCTCTCTTCTAGTCCGAGGTATCCCTTTCGAAGGCTAGTACTTGTTGGTTGGCTTGGCCGGTTAGCCTCTCTTGTGGCGACTGGATCTCGGTTGGGAGTACTGCTTCTGTCCCGTAGACCATTGAAAATGGGATTTGCAACGTTGATGTTCTAGGGGTTGTTCGGAATGTCCAGAGGACTTCGGGCAAGGCTTCGGGCCATAGTCCCTTTGCCCCTTCTAGCTTTTTCTTGAGTGAGTCAACCACCGCTTTGTTGGATGCCTCTGCTTGTCTGTTGGCTTGATGGTACCTCGGGGTCGAGTACGTGAGTTTGATGTTCATTTGTAAACAGAAATCTTTCAGAGTTTGTGCTATGAATTAAGGCCCGTTGTCCGTGATTATTTCCCGCGGTATGCCAAACCTGCAGATGATTTGTTTCCAGATGAATTTCTGCACTTCTTGTTCTCTAACCTTTTCTAATGCTTCGGCTTCGACCCATTTCGTGAAATAATCGGTCACCATCAGGATGTATCTTTTTATGCCATGGGTAGACATTGGGAAGGGTCCTATGATATCCATCCCCCATTTGTCAAATGGCCATGGAGAAGTTATGCTGTGTAAGGTTCTTGCAGGGAGGTTGGAGTAGTTGGCGTGCCTTTGGCATTTATAGCACTTTTTAACTAGCTCTGCTGCGTCCGTTTTCATGGTTGGCCAGTAATATCCGGCTCTGTGTGTCCTGAACGCTAGGCTTCTTCCTCCTGAGTGGTTTTCGACCGGTCCTTCATGGAGCTCTTTTAACACTGATTTTGCTTCTAAAGTGGAGATGCAATTTAGGAAGGGGCCGGCTATGGATCTTTTGAAGAGGATTCCTCCGATGATGCAGAATCTAGCGGCTTGGGCTTGTAGTTTTCTAGCTTCGGCTTTGTCTTCAGGGACCTGCCCATGATTGATATAAGCAAGGATGGGCACTCTTCAGTCGCTTTGCTCCAGGACCATGGTTTCCTCGTATTCGATGGCTATTTTTGGAAGGAAAGCGTATACGATCGGCCCAGTTGGCTCATCTTTTTGCATTGATGCTCCGAGATTCGCCATGGCGTCTGCCCTCTTATTCTCTTCCCTTGGGATCTGCTTTATTTCGGCCTTTTAGAAACGCTTCATGAGATCTTTGGCTATTTTGAGGTACTTGGCCATTTTTTTTCATTTCTGGCTTGATATGTGCCTTTGATCTGGTTGATCACTAGTTGGGAGTCGCACCTGATAGTGAGATTGTGTGCTCCACTTTCTTTCGCTATCCTTAATCCTTCGATTAGGGCTTCATATTCGGCTTCATTATTGGTGGCAGGGAATTCGCACCGAATGGCTTGAAGGATCGGAGGCAAGTTTGGAGGTCGGAGGTATACACCTAGTCCGTTGCCGCTTTGTCTGCTGGCCCCGTCTACTTCTAATACCCATTCCTCGGTTCAGGGTGTTATCAGACCGAGGCCGTTTCGGCTGGCGGGGTTTCTTCGAAGTCGGCCATGAAGTCTTCTAGAGCTTGGGATTTGATCCTTTTTTTCCCTCGAAGGATATATCGTGTTCGTTGAGTTCCAGGGCCCATTTCATCAGTCTCCCAGATCTTTCTGGGGAGTGGATTGTGCTTCTAAGGGGTAGCACAGTTATGACTGCAATTGGGTGCCCTTGGAAGTAAGCTCGTAATTTTCTTGCGGCGAATATGAGACTCAAAATTGCTTTTTCTAGCGTAGGATATTTAGTTTCAGCTGATGTTAGAGTTTTTCTTGCGAAGTACACTGGTTGCTGCTTTCCCCCGATTTCTTTGACCAGGACAGCGCTCACTGCAATGTCTGAATGCGCTAGGTACAAGTAGAGCTTTTCGCCATCTTCAGGTTTTGCCAGGAGTGGAGGGCTGGTCAAGAAATCTTTGATATCTGTCAGGGCTTGGCTGCATTTTTCGGTCCACTATAATTCTTTGGATTTTTTAGGGCTTCGAAGAAAGACTGAAATTTCTCTAAGGCCTTAGGAATGAATCGGGTTAGCGCTGCTAGCCTTCCTGTGAGTTTTGGTACATACTTCTTGCTTCGGGGTTCTGCTATGTTTAGGATGGGTCTGATTTGATCTGAGTTAGCCTCGATCCCCCTTTTCGTGACCAGATAGCCTAGGAATTTTCCGGCTTTGACCCCAAATTGACATTTGGTGGAGTTGAGCTTCATATTGTATTTTCAGAGTGTTTCGAACATTTGGCTTAAGTGGTGCACATGGTGGCTTGCATCTTCAGATTTCACCAGCATGTCGTCAATATAGACCTCCATGGTTTTCCCAAGCTTATCAGCAAACATCTTGTTCATGAGCCTTTGGTATGTGGAGCCTGCATTTTTCAAGCCGAAAGGCATCACCTTGTAGCAGTAGATTCCCCTCTTTATGACGAATACGGTTTTTTCTTGGTCGTCGGGGTGTATAAATATCTGGTTGTAGCTCGAGTATGCGTCCATGAAGCTCAACATCTCATAGCCAGCGGTTGCGTCGATGGTAAGGTCGATGTGGGGTGATGGGAAAGGGTCTTTTGGACAAGATTTGTTCAGATCTGTGAAGTCGATGCATACCCTCCATTTCCCGTTCTTCTTTTTGACAACCACTATATTTGCAAGCCAGTCAGGGTACTGGACTTCTCTGATGGATCCGTTCGCGAGGAGTTTTTCGACCTCTTCGTTGATGATTTTGTTTCTTTCGGGGGCGAACCTTCTGCGCTTCTGTTTGACTGGTTTCGCACCTTCTTTTACATTCAGCTTGTGGGTTATGATTGTCGGGTCAATTCCAGTCATATCCTCGTGTGACCAGGCAAAGCAGTCCTGGTTGGCTTTGAGGAAGCTTATCAGCTTTTCCCGTTCCAAGCCTCTACTGTGGCTCCAATCTGCACCATTCTCGCCTCTTCTTGATCTAGGGGGACTTCATCTACTTTGTCTTCGGCCGGACTTCGGGGTGTCTTCGGCCGAGACAGTGATTGCTATTCTTCGGCCCCCTTCTGCTTTAAACAATTGGCGTAGCATTCCTTAGAGGAGTTCTGCTCACCTTTTATTTGTTTAATCTCTCGCGGGATTGGGAACTTGATGAGTTGGTGATACAAGGATGGGATTGCTTTCATATCGTGTATCTAGGTCTTCCGAGTATAACGTTGTATGTAGACCTCAAACTTATCACTAGGAAGGTTGTGTGCAGATTGATCCCTTCCGTGAATACTGGCAGTTCGATCTCTCCGATGGTTGAGGTGGTCTTTCCATCGAAGCCAATAAGGGAGATGGCCTTCCTGCGCATCATTCTCTCGTCCAGCTGCATATTCTTAAATGTTTCGAGGAATAGTATGTTGGCCGAGCTTCCGTTATCCACCAGTACTCTCTTCACAGTTAGTTTCGCTATTGATATCTTGATCACTAATGCGTCGTGGTGTGGCGCGTTGATCTCCTAAGTTAAAGATAAAAGAATTAGGACTGAGACAATTAGTGTTAGAAGAAACATACAACACGAGAAGTCAACAACGAGGGTTGACAACACTAACAGTAGATAGTCATAAATGGAGAATTTTGTCTGAGGCAAACCACAAAGAGGGGGCAGCAGATGTGATATTTAAGTAATGATTGGTAGATGACGAGACGAGAGATAGAGAAGAGGAAGCTGTGCCGGGTGGTTGAAGGCAGAAGAGGAGGCAGAGAGGCGGAATAGCTTCGAATTTCCTAAAAAAAATAGGGTATTGTTAGATTGATAATATATAATATATTAAAAATATTATTTAACCCTTCAAAATTATATAAATTTTAATTTAACCCCAATTATACGGGTCGACACGTTAACCTGTTAGTGAAACGTGACTCGACTTGTTTATAAGCAGGTTAAACGTGTCGTGTCATAAACAGGTCAAAACCCATTTAACTTAAACCCAGCCCATTTATTTTTTGCGGATTTATGTCAACCCATCGAGTCATGACCCATTTTGACGCCTCTAATTTTGATTCCTTAAAGCGGGATGAAGGGAGTATTTTATTGGAAGTTGACTCAACCTATCAAAGATATAAAAAATAATAATAAATCATGTTGGGCTTATTTAATTTATGTTGTTATTATTGCTGATTATATTTACTACAATTTATGTTTATTATTGCTATTATTATTTGTTGATGATCCTTAAGGACAAATTATTTTGTGTTTCTGAAAATCTAAATTAATTTTCCAATTTTATTCCAATGATAAATCATTTCAAATTTCTACCACTACTAGTTTTCAGAGAAAATTATCTGGGTGGCCCATTGATTGTGAACTGAAATTGAAATCGGAAAATTTATATGAGTCTCTAAAAAGAGTAACTGGGATGTTGAACGATAGGAAAACAAAGCAATGTTCTCAATAGGATCCATTTTTGTGAAGATTTATACAATTAGTATCTCACTGATATGGATCCTGGAAAAGTATGGTAAGAGATGTGAAATGAAAATCTAACAAATTTAACTATCAAACAAACCACACAGGCAAATAATCAGCAAAAACATACAAATAATATGCGCACAATTTACGGTGGTTCAGCGATAAAAATGGCTACTCCACGTTGGGCCCCAATTCTCCACTAGATGTATTAGGAACAGTCTACAAAGATTATAAGAAATCACAAAGAAGGAGATGCAAATATGCAACACTAGCAAAGACAACACAATAACAATAAAGAACAAATTCTAGAGGGAGAGTCGACTTGAGAACAAGTGAAGAAAAACTGGCTTATATACGTAGGTCAAGCTACAGATCGGTTTAGGTGCAGATCTCAGAAGCGGGTGGGGTCCTGGAGCTGCGTAAAGGTCGCCTCCTTAACAAAACCAATGAAAATAAAGCCCGCATGAATGCTTAACAATAAAAGTCCAAACAGAAACTTAAAGAAACATGAAAATAATACAACAAACTTCTCATATTTACATGTTTCTAATTTTGCTAGAATAATACAACTAGTGATTTACAATTTGCATCATTTTCTATATCTAATGGAGACACCAAGAACCAATCCTTCTCAGTCCTACACCTTACTTCGATCAAGCCCGGTTGATGTGTAGAAAACTCTTACAATAGAGAAGTTTTCTCACAACTACAGTCTTGGTGCCCATGTCCGCAGGGTTCTTGTCTGTGGAAATTCTTTCAACTTGTACTAAGTCATTTAAAGCATCGAGTCAAATAAAATGGTACTTCACTCTAATATGTTTTGTCTTGTCATAATAAATAGGGTTGCGACTTATGTGATAAGCCCCTTGATTATCAGTGTAAACAATAGGAACATAATCATACAGCTTTAATTCACCTAGCAAACCTTTGATCCATATTACCTCCTTAATGACCATTTACAGCTATGTATTCAGAATCTATAGTAAACAATGCTATATCAAATTGAAGCTTGGATTTCCAGAAAACATAACATCCACAGATAGTACATACAAAGGAAGATGTAGATATTCTAAATTCAACATCTATAGCAAAATCGGCATCAGAATATCCACACACACTAATAGAATCTCAATACTTTCCATATATCAAACCAATGTCACAAGTTCCCTTTATGTACCTAAGCAAACCTTTTAGATATTTTCAATATACCTATTTTGGTTTCATCATAAACCTGCTCAAAATACTCACAACATAAGCAATATTAGGGCGGGAGCAGACCATAGCATATATAAAACTGCCAATGGCCTCAACGTAAGGTATAATATTTAAGAAATCATCAGAATCAGAATGCATGTTATCAAGATATGACCATTTATAATAGGCAAATTATTAGGTTTACAATCAGACATATAAAAAGAATTTAAAACTTTCAGCAAATAATGATTTTGACATATGAACAAAGTATGATTTTTCCTATTTCTGGAGATAGACATGCCAAGGATTTTGGAGACTTCCCCTAGATCATTCATGTCAAATTCCCTACTTAAATTAGTTTTAACAAATATTAGGGATTTAATATTAAGACCAACCTGTAAGATATCATCAACATATAGCAATAAAAGCACGATAATACCACTAGATATTTTATAGTACAAGTAAGCATTAAATAAGCTCCTTTCAAATCCAAGAGTTTAAATAAAAGCATGGAATCTTTCATTCTATTGTCTAGGTGATTGCTTAAGTCCATAAAAAGAATGTTTTAGCAGATAGACTCTGTCTTTATACTTGAAATCACAGAAACCCTCAGGTTGAGACATAAAAATATCCCTATCAAGAAACCCATGTAAGAATGCAGTTTTTACATCCATTTTCTCAAATTCTCAATTTAAATGAGTAGTTAGAGCAAGAATGATCCTAATAGTAACATAATGAACCACATGTGAGAAAATTTCAGAGAAGTCAACCCTAGCTTTTTGTGTAAAACCCTTAGCTACCAACGTAGCTTTGAATCTGTTAGGGTCACCTATAGGTAAATTTTCTTTAATCCTATATACCCATTTGCAAGCTACTAATTTCTTATCCTTCGGTTTGTCCACGAGAACCCATGTCTGATTTTTATTTAGTGAATTCATCTCATCTTCCATTGCTTTCTCCCATTTAGAAGAGTCAGGACATGAAATTGAATCACTATAAGTATTGGGTACAATGGAATCAAAAACAGCTACATTCAAAGCATAAATCACTAAGTTGGCATCTAAATATCTAGCAGATTTCCTAATTTCTCTCTTAGTTCTATCCCTTGCAAGAAGATAATCTTGAAGATCATTTTCTTCTATGGTTTTATCCTGATCAGATTCAACTTCTATCAGATTTATGTTACTATTTCCAAGATTATCCTGATTTTCATCATCGGGTTCTAGTTCATTTTCCAGAGTTTCTTGATCAATATTGTTAAGATTGTTACCTGCCTCAGATTCAATACTGAAATCATTAAGATCCAGATTGATATGTGAGTGCGAAGTAGGTTCATTGGGATTCTAGAAACCTGGCATTTCATCTTCCCTAAAGATAACATCTTGGCTAATTAGAAACTTATAATCAAATCCTTCCTTAATGACTATTCTATATCCTTTAGTACCAAACGGATATCCCATAAATAGACCACATAAAGATTTAGGATCTAGTTTTCCAAGTCTTTGGTGTATAAAGGCTTACAGCAAAAAACCCTCAAGTGCCTTAAACCAGGTAGCTTGCCAAAGCAGAGCTCAAAGGGAGTTTTGGAACTTATATTAGAGGAAAGAGTCTTATTTTTAAGATATGCAGCAGTCACTAAGGCTTCCCTCCAAAAGGTTTTAGACAGTTTGGCCTCAAACAGCATACTTCTGATTTTTTCTAGTAGAGTTCTATTCTGCCTTTCAGCAACACCATTTTGCCGTGGAGTGTCTCATAGTTCTATGTCTACAGATGTCATGCTCTATGCAATATGAATTAAGAATATCATTACATAATTCTAAACTATTATTAGTTTTAAAACATTTTAATTTTAAGCCTTTTTGTTTTTCAGTTTGATTTTTCCAGATTTTAATATCGAGAAGTTGTTGGATATATTTTTTCTTACTATTGAAGGGTAAAATGGTCTTTTTGGTCTTTTTTTTAGAAATTTTTTTAAAAAAATTAATTTTGTAAAAAATTATTGTTGATTTAAAAAATAATTTTTTTAATAAAAAAACTCAACAGTGCAAATGACCTTTTTTTTTCCCTATTTTTCGAAACAACCCTAAATTAAATTCTAAATTATCATCAACCAAAAGTATTTATGATTGGTAGCTTAATTTAACCGTTCAACTTTAATAATTGAAAAACAAATAACTTTACTAATTTTCAATTAATTATTTTTTAATTTTAATAATATTTTTTTGTAGTTTTTTATTTGATTATTTATTTTCATCTCATATATATATATATATAAGTTTAGTATGATTAATATAAAATTATTTGATAAGATAAATTATGTTGGAAAATAAAATATTGTTATAAAGTAAAGATTGAATAATATTAATTTATAATTTTTTAATTTAAGTCAAACAAATTTTTTCCTTCCATAAAAATTAATTATAATAAATTTTGTCTTTTTCTTCATATTTTATTTTTATTAAATAAAATTATAAATTAGGTTAAAGCCAAATTAAATTAAACAATTGAAAATATTGAATTTATAACTTGATATTTTAAATTCCTCACTTCATTCCTTTTTTTTATATTTTTCTTAAAAGTAAATATAATAATTTTACAAATTTTACTTTATAATATATAATTAATGAATAAAAATAAAAATAATACATCTTCCATAAAGCACGAACCAACTTATTAATCATATTATATACGTATCGTGTTTTAAATGAATTCATATTTATATCAAAGTCAATACTATCCACAAATCCATTTTGGCTGCTCTATTTGAGGGCGATTATTGCCTCGTGCTTCCATATATTTTGTATGATAGGAGGAGTACTAATTACATTCTAATCCTTCTCAAATCCACTATTTGGGAAAGCGGGCCCAGACAGAATAAGGAGGCCGCCTAGGCATCCAAAAATTCAAACATCTGGATTTTTTTAGAATCGAATGAAAAAACGGGATTCCATCTAGGTGGACTAGGCGGCGTCTAGACGCTCTATGATGTGAGTAATTAGGAGGCGGAATCTAGATAGATTTGACAATAAAAATAAAAGAAAAATTGTTTTAATATATATTTTTTAATAATTAAAATAAAACATTTCCACGACAATTTAAAATATTCATTAGTGTTTTATTATGTCAAAAGCCTCCTATAAAATAAAATTCAAATTTAAAAT
The DNA here is from genome assembly GCA_031304145.1 of Cardiospermum halicacabum. Lineage (NCBI taxonomy): Eukaryota > Viridiplantae > Streptophyta > Magnoliopsida > Sapindales > Sapindaceae > Cardiospermum > Cardiospermum halicacabum. The sequence goes on along the minus strand of CM062399.1, from coordinate 564,511 downwards.
GTATTTTCTTATTTTTAAAAAACCTTTCCATATCAATTTTCTTTCTAGTAAAAAATTTTAAAGTCACTTTTCTAAATATTTATCTATAATTTGATTGTTTCTAATTGTTAAATAATCACATTTAAAGTGGCGAGATGTGAATTATATATCTTCTCTATTTTTAATTATGTGTCAACTTTAAAATTCATAATGAAGAGGAAGATAAAATAAACATTTTATTTCGTGATTATTTGATAATAACAAGAAATCTAAACATATATTGTATTTATTTACAATTCTCAATTAAACTAAGATTTTTAAATATAATATATTATATTAGTTTAGTAATATAACTATTTATTATTATTTTTTATTTGATAATAAAATATTTAATTTTTTTAATATTTTAAAATATTTTTATATTTGGTAGTAATTTATTTAATTAAATATTGATGAAATATTAAATCCGTCTAGATCTCGTCTAGTTCACGTCTAATCCGCTTAGCGTATGGATCTGTCCACCGCCTCGATTTCGATTTCTTCTTTTCTGAACCTCGGTCAAATCCCGTTTTCGTTACCAAGCTATGCAAGAATTGGAGAGTTATCCGTATCTACTCGAACATATGTCGATATTAGACTCTCTCCTGGCTTCGAGTTAAACAATTTGCCAGGCTTCCGTTTGCTTTTTCTACTAATATTTATTTAACTATTTTTAGAATTACTAGAAATCAACTCAATTATCTATCTTTTCAGCTCAATTTCTTTACAATGTAGCTCATAAAACATATCAAAATATTGGTAAATTCTAGACTTATCAGTATCACAATGTTTGCTACCTAAATTGATTAAATTAAACATACATAATTTAATCTAATCGAATAGCGGGATGCTAGAATAACCAATTAATTAATTGCGCATATTAATTAATCAAATATAAAAGCACATTCAATCTAAACCAAGTAAAGTAGAGAACATGTAGATGCTGAATAATATAAATAATAAATAACTATTCTCACAACGAGTGTAAAGGAAAGAAATTAATTTACTGGATTATGGGAGTTTAGCTCATAACGTCACGATTTTGGGGTTAAACGATTTAATTGTTTCGACATAGGCCTTATGTTGCTAGCCTTGTTTCCAAAGATCGAATTAGGTCGATTTCAAATTAAAATCTATTGAATTGAACTCATTCTTTTCACGTATCTCAAACTCTCGAATTACACGATCAGTCTCTCTCTCTCTCTCTCTCTCTCTCTCTCGAATCCCTCTTAACATATTCATCGACATAACTCCGGTAAGCAATCTCTTAACCCTAGTGTGACTCTCAATTGATTTAAGCATGATTATTAAGGTTATCAAGGCATGTCATTGATGATTTAGGGTTGTTTAAACAATTGCATTGGTTAGGTTTTTATTGGTGGGAAATCCTAGATTCTAGAATGGATTAGGGTCTTCAATCGAGATGGATTTTATGATGTCATCGTTAGTATTTTCGTTTATTGGTCGCTAGATCGTCAATTTCTAAGCGATAGAACTAGGTTTTTCATTCGCGCGCCAAGTGTTCAATTAAATGTCTAAGTTAATTATTGTCATTTGGTTAGGCAAAGCGGACGATTTCGAAGCTCATACCGTTAACGCTTATCTAATTGTTGACAGAAAGAAGGTTAGTAACCTCATTTTATGCTCTATATATGGTTGTTGTATGTTCTATTGATTGTCATTAAAATGGTTAATAACATGGTCACTCGAGTTGTTTAAATGCTACTACTAGGTAATGGCAATGTATTAGAATGGTGATTTCTATGTTGTATTATTCTATTTGCCTGAACTATTATTGTTTATATATATACTTATAAGTATACTTACAATGTAGACTTAGACTTTAGTTAGTTAGAGATGGAAATAACTGGATAAGGCACTAGTAATGTACCCGAGAATATTGATTGAAAGTCAATGATTGCTAATTATTTCGTGTGTTCTTATCACTTAAATTAATCAGTGATTGCTCTAGTCTTGGTTTAAATAGTGATGGAATGACATGTCATTAGGGATAATCGAGAATTCTCAACCTATTGGAAACATAGGTCCTTTGGTCTCGCTAACCACTTCTGATCTGAGTAACGACTTCTATTGGGTGTGATGGCACCACCGCCAGTGGACATATTATATTGGTGGTCTTTGGACCTTATTGATGAAATTCTAAAGTAGTTGTCCATCCCGAGGGGGAATAAACAAAGTTATGGATTTCGATTTTCGGACCATATTCAGCCTAATTGGTAGTTGCGGCCTAATTGACCCCGTTTCATTATCGATACTAGATTAGAGGCAGTCTATAAAAAATGGATTTATTAATGTGACCATAATTAACCAATGATTATATTGAATGAAATTGTATGCTTTGGGGTTTAAATGGTTATTAATGTACTTATCTAGACATTAGGTAACGACACATGGATACAAATGAGCATTACTAGAATTTGGATAAGTAAGTGAATTTTGTACACTTCTTGTAAAGATTTTAAGATTGAGTGGGTTTGTTTTCCCATATGATTGGTTGATAGTTTCTAGGTGCATTGTGTGCCAACCTCATGATTATATGTTAATAAATGCATTTGCATATCTCTGTTAGAGTGTGAGCTTGTTAACCAAATATCGATAGTCTAACGTTGTCATTTCACTTTTTTCTTATCTCTCCTATTGAAATGTGAAACAGATGATCGAGCAAATTAAAGGGGTTCAAGCATAACATTAAAGTGTGTCGAGTTTCATTTGATTTTGAAATTTATTTTAAAACTATTATTCATCTTTTGAATTATTGATTGAAGGACGTGTACACTATTTAAGGAAGTTTGATTTCATATTGTCTTTTAAAACTGTTTTTGGGATTGTAAACTAATTATAAGACACTTATTCTTAATTCCGAAACAGTTGTTTGTCTTTTCATTTGATACTCGAATTTTATTATTATTGATTGTGAGACAAGTTCTCAATTTTATTTGACAATTGAAATTTTTATATTTACGTTTATTTCTGCATTTATTAACAGTAACGAATTGAATGAATGTAATGTGGCGTTTCGACTCTGGTTGTGGTTCCGCTGTGGCCGGGAATTGGGCGTTACATAACTAGTTAAGGGCACATCTAACATCATCATTCTGGAATTAAAAATGTACGTACAAAAATATATCCAGAACAAAATCAACAAACATAAGAAATAGAATGTCTAACCTTGTTATCTGTTTCTCTCTCAAAACTTATATACTCTCATAACTGAAGTTTAAAAATCAAAATTCTAAAAAATCTAAACTAAGAAATGTGAATAAAAACTAAAAGTTTTGTTGAAGTTGAATTTTGACTTGGTCTTCAATATCTTATCCTTGCAAAATTGTCCTTGCAAAATTCCCTATAATTGCAAATCAAAGATTCTAAGGCAGACAAATAGGCAGTGCTAAACTTAGGAACCTCTAAGTGCTGTACATTATATGAGTGAAATTCAATGATCGTGAGGTTCTTAAATTTTCTTCATACGTGCTTGTTAAACACTAGAATCACATTTGCCTTGGAACGTAACTCTAATTCTTAAAAGTGACTAGTGTATTATGTGAGTAACCTTTAGGATTCTGAGAGATCATGTGACGTCAGACCCTTACCCAATTATTAACCCGATAAGAGACCAACGTCACCTTATCAAATTATATTTATCAATTAATTATCCATTTACTAATGTCATATATTAATAATCTGTTATTCGGATCATACATCAAAACATTATTTATATGTACAAACTAGTAACATTCTTTATACAATACAAGTATTTAATTTACATATCAAGTATCCATATAACAAGTTACTCTTTAGCCCGTAGGCCAATTCTTCATCAGTTCATCAAACTTTTCTTTAATATACAAGTACGCATTCAGATTATGCATATAACTGTACATGTCACCATGCATTTTACTTATCATCATTCCTTCTCTTAAAAATTTCATTTGCTTCACATGGTAACCTGCCCTAGTCTTTTCCTGAAACCATATCTTCATACTTAGAGTGGTCCTTGATGTTTTCCCCCGATTGCCTTTCCTGGATTGTTATTAAATAAAGGAAAAAAAAGAAAACAAAGAAAATAAAACGTCAGGCAACAATGCCTGGTTTGTACCCCATGCCCGGGGCATGCAACACAAATGCTTACCTTTATTTTCAATACAAATCATTAATTTAAACAAGTACACCCAAGATCAATCAATCCATAAAATGTTTCCAAACATCATTACAAAGGCAAATTCATTAAAGTTTCCAAGAATCCAAATAATGTTAATTTTCATGTTAGTTTAACTTACATGTGATTAGTAAGTTATATAGGAATCCATTTATTTTCATATATTCTATTATTCAATAAGATTTCATTTAGCCTTATACCTTTAATCATTTGAGATTTAAACACAACTTATGTTAGTTATTCATTTTCTTATTATTGATAGCCCTCTTAGAATAACCTATGGAGGAAACGGAACTGTTTCGGCCCGAGAGCCGCCGATAGACCCGAGGGCCGCCGATAGACCCGAAGGCCGCTAATAGACCCGAAGGCCGCCAATAGACCCGAGGGCCGCCGATAGACCCGAAGGCCGAATCATCATCATCATCGTCTCATTTCATTCAACTTTCAGGGTGAAGTGCACTTCTAGTTCCTAAGGCATGCCTTTCATCCTCTAACGGTATTCTACAAAGGCTATCGCTTCAATTCATATTTCATATGTTTATACTATTAAATCATTCTTTTATTAAGTACTAACGATACCATCATCATTCGATTCGATGGTAATAATCACATTACTTCTATTTCCAATAGGATGCATAAGCATCCAATATCATCCATAAATTAAATATTTCTTTCAAACATTCTTTTACAAGATCTCTATTTATGTCATCTTTACTTTTATGTATAAATTATCTCACATTATACAAGTATGCTATGCTAATTATCAAGTAAAAGTGTTGTTATAAAAAAAAATTTATTATCTAGTGGTAACAATTCCAGTTTTCAAACAAACTTAGTTCGAATTCGATTTGGCATAATTTATTCTATAGGTACTTAATTAACTTCAAACCACTTCTATCATTTCCGTAACTCATTCTTATATGTTATGATGGCTTCACTTGTCATTAATTCAAGGTCAAAATATTTTTAATCATCTCATTTTCACCATTCCAGATTTACTGGAATCTGGGACAGTGTTACAGAGCTAATTTCACTTTGCTTAAAACCTTATCAAATCAATTCCAATTATCATGATTTTTGGTGTGAGTCTTATTTAAGATCTTAAATTTCTATTGTTTAAATTTTAGCATATTTTGAGTCTTTTAGCTTAGGTTTTGGTATGCCACAAAATTAGGTTACCAAACTGCCCTGTTAGGAACAGTTTGTATGTATTGGACTCTTATCGTTAAAAGGCTTATCAAATGAAGTTATTTCACTTTCAAATTTTCCAGTCTACTAATACACATTTAAACCAACATTTTTCACTACACAACTTTTTCCAAATAGGCCTCTAGCTATTTTTCACGTTTGTATCAAGTTTTAGACATGCCCTGTTTCAGGACAGTCTGCATGTATAGCCTTCTTGACATCAATTAGGGTATTAAATGGAATTATCTCAGCACCAAATTTTACTGGTTCACACTAGACTTATAAAGGAAAATTTCATTCTCGTAGGTCTTGGTCTAATTATATTTCTAACTATTTTTTAAAAATTCAACCAAATTAGAGGACAGTTTCAGTATTTTCTGGAGTAGGCTGGAATTGTTTTCAAACCATATCATTTTATTCAAACAAACATCAACCATCACAAATCTATTATTTCTTAGAGCCAAATACTTCAATTAAGTCTCTACTAACTTTATAGCATATGTCCATGCTTCCAATAATATTGATCAAAATTTTTAAACCAACAAACAATTATATACATCACCATAAAAACCATTTTAGCATGCAAATCATATCAAACATGAAACCAACAACAAAACCTTTAGGGCTTAGGGTACAAACCTTATTTGAGAGCCTTCTCCTACACTTGGTCTTGCTCCTTAGGGTCCTCTTTTGGTTCTACTAATCACAAAAACAAGAGTTTAGCATTCATCTTCACAAGATTCAACCATAAACAACACTAATATCAACTTTACATGCTAACTTGGGTACTTCTCTTTCTAATACCATAACTATAAAACTAAGAAACATAACCAAGGGCTTTTTAACCATTAAAATCATCTCCTTAACCTCAAGACCTCATTACCATGCTAAGCTAAGTTCAAATCACCCATGAATGAAAACTAGGGTTTGATAGTCTTACCTTGATTCTTGCCAAATCTTGTTGTTTATGCTTGTTTTCTTTACTTGAATGGTGTTTCTAGGATGTGAAGAAGGTAGAGAAGGGAATTTGGAAGTTAGTTGGTAGAAGTAGAAGAAGAAAAATGGAGTTATGGTGCTCCTTAGGGTGGTTGGCCAAGCTTGCTAGAGAGGAGAAGATGAAGCTTTCTTGAAGAGTGAAGAATTATGGTGAATTTTCTAGATCCCTTCCACTTATATACTAGTCTTCATTTGGGTAATTGCCACATGGTCCTTCATCTTTCCAATGATTGCTAAGTGGTCCTTTGACTTTCTAATAATTCCATTTCATGACCACCAACTTTATTCTATTTACATTTTAATGAAGGCTTTTCATCTCTTTTCATTTAGGTCCTTTGACCATCTTTGACCTTTCCCTAGATTAATTTAAAATTAACCTTTGAACCCACTTGAACTTGGAAATTAAAGGAAATAACCAAATCTTTCTATAGCTCCTTATATGTATTCTATCACCTCTTAGGTGGAAAAATGACCAAAATGCCCTTGGATGTTCCTAATATTTACTATAATGCCACTAGTACCCAAGTTGCACGTCTTATGGTTCTAAATTATCTCTAACAACCTATTTACTATTCTAATAAAGGAATAAAAATTTTGTCGAAAAATTTTAGCCTATAATTGTGGACCTTACAGATCAAACACTTATGAGAGACTAAAGTGAGGTAGTAGTTTCAAAACTCAAATACTTGGATCTTCTCAGATACTTTGTAACATGAAGAAAGTGACCAGTTTTTAGTTAGTTGATTTGAGATTTTGAAAGAAAAGCTGGTCACTGTTTGGAAATTTTTCAAAACATATTAGAAGAATTGCTTTGAATTATGATATAAGTTTGCACTGATTGCTGTCTCAGTAGATTTTTAGTCAGTTTGCTTGAGGACAAGCAAAAGGCTAAGTTAGGGGTAATTGATAAGTCTAGAATTTACCTATATTTTAGTATATTTTATGAGCTTAAATATAAAAAAATTAAGCTTTAAAGATGAGATATTGAATAGATTTCTAGTAATTCTAGATTCTTATTGTTGAGACAGGGACTTGGAAGAAAAGTTGTTGAAAATGAGCTAAAACGTGCAAAATCAGAAGAAAGAAGGGTCAAATTAGAATTTCATCCAAAGTCAACGAACTGGCGAAATGATTATTCTGGAAAAGAAGATGTCGCCTGAATGCATCGCCACAAGCTAAAAGGAAAAGGTGAAGAAGCTGGCGACATATTGAAGATCTCGCTTTGAAGATTAGAACATATGAGGCGAATTAGAATTTTTTTTTTGCCTCCATATGTCGTCATCCTTAGCAGAACATTTTGGCGCTAAAGGCTGAACCTCGCCATACTTTGAGGCCATAAGCCGAGGCAACATGATTGTTTTTCGCCAAGATGAGAAATGATGAAAGGCGACACGTTCATTACATCGCCTAGATTAATTACAAATGAAGGATTGTTAAGGCGAGGAAAGATTATATCGTCTGAAGGCAAGCGATATGGTTGAGCGATAAAAGCAACATTTCGCCTAAGAAGATGGTTAGCTTGGCGAACATGGCAAGCGAGATTTAAAGAAGTCGTTTGATTCAGGTGAAGGAACAGGCGACATAAATGGAGAAAAATATTACTTCACCAATTTGTGTTTCTTTGTTGATTTTATTTCAAAATTGCCACTAAGCTAAAACTCTATAAATAGGAGCTCAGATGAAAGGAGAGTAGAATCTGTTGAACTTTTGACATTCTTATATTTCTGAAAGAAAAATTCTAGATTCTTCTACACGCTTTATTCAATATTTTCAGAGAAGTTTTTTGAGGAAGTTTTGTATTCTGTTTCTGTTGATCATTGAGATTTAGCTTGAAGATTGTGAAGTAACAACTGTGACAGGTCAAGCTTCAATCTTCCTAGGTAAGATTTAGATCTTGAGAATGTCGATGATGATTTTATACTTTGATTGAATATGTTAAGTAGATATGCTAGCTAAAAGCTCTGCTGATTTGCTGAGATTTGATGTTGATTTTTACCTTGATTGCATGATTCATGTTTGATTATAGTCAGATCTACTTGAATTTCATGAGTTGATTGAATTACAAGAATGAGAGTTACGTAATATTGTTAATCAGTAGCTTGATTAGACCAGAGATGGTGATTAAGTTGTAGATCTAAGAACAGGAGATCATAGTTCTAGAGATAGACTAAGATCTAGTTTTCTACAGATTATGCTTATCAATTGTATAGATTGTAGTATAGAGATATATGCAACTATATGATTGAGATCTGTTCAATTGAATAGAGAGATCTTTTAACATATCATTGAAGATGATCTAGAAAGTAAATCTGAAATTTAGAGTTGATGCATGCATGAGAAGTTAATCGGCAACAGAATTTAGCATTCAGCTTATTCATTGTTGAGATCAATTGCAGAATTGAGTACTGACTCATGTTTTAATTGAATGAATGTCATCAATGTTTATATTCTCAATCAATTTCTTGATTTCTATGATTCACCTTGTATATAGGATTCTTTCAGCAAATCAGTTTAAATCTTAATTTCAATCATGCTTCTTAGCTGTCAATCCCTGTGGAGACGATATCTTAAATACTACATTAGACATTGATAGGATTTCTGTCTGAAGATTGTAATTGATAATTTCAGTCGAGTTTTCCACCATCAATTTCTTGGCGCCGTTACCGGGGGATTGCTTTTGAAGATTAAGATTTACCTTGAACTGCGCTAACTTGATTTATTAAATTCCAGCTCAACTATAAAAATTATTTGTTCGAGTGTGTAGTGTATGCAGACAAGAGCAAAATGTACTCAAGACTTGCAGTTTGTTCCTGAACTAGAAAGAATTATTAGACAATCCAGGTCACAAACAAGATCAACAGCCAGAATTGAGTCAAGAGCTACAATGTCTGGAGAACGCTACAACCGAACTAATGAAAATGATGGAAGAGTGGATCCTGAAAGGATGACTCTACGTCAACATTCCACACCACCAGTTGATGGCATGCCACAAGCCATTAACCTTCTAGCAATAACAACTGATAATTTCGAGCTTAGATCAGGACTCATCCAGATGGTTCAATAGAACAAATTTGGAGGAGGAACCAATGAGGACCCGAATCAACATCTTAACACTTTCCTGCATTTGTGCAGTACATTCAGGCATAATGGAGTTTCTGAGGATGCAGTGAAGCTTCGACTATCGCCTTTTTCACTATGTAACAGAGCTCACACCTGGTTATATTCTTTGCCACCAGGTTGTATCAATAGTTGGGAAGACTTAGTCAAGAAATTCTTAGCTCGTTATTTTCCTCCCATGAAGATGGTAAAACTGAGAAATAGGATTTCTTCTTTCCAATACTTGGATGGAAAGTCATTATATTAAAGCTGGGAGAAGTTTAAAGAGTTGATTACGAGATGTCCACACCATGGAATAGCATCTTGGAGCATTGTAATGACTTTTTACAGTGCTATGCCTCCTCAGATTGTGAAGAGATTGATACAGTTGACCTTGAAAAGCAAGGCCTTTTACTTGCATCTTTTGCTGAGGCAACTGGTCAACCTGCATTCATTCAAGAGAAAGGAGAAGGATCAGGTTCTGTTCAAGAGGAAAGTGAGAATCAGCCATCAGTTCCTGAGGTATCTGTCCAAGAACCTCTGGTTTATACCTGTCAGGTCCCACCACATTTTAGATTTGCCAAGTGTTCTACTCAACTTCTACCTTTCACTACTGAAGAGTTCATCCCAAGACTTCACGTTCTCCATCCTGACATTCAGAGATTGATCAATTTAGCAAGGATGGTCAATTTTCAAATAAGGATATTACTTCTACGGACAGTACTAGAGCTTCTCTGACTTTGGCACTAGTACCTTATCTACAACCAGAACCACTAAATCAAGTACCTCTAGTTGAAGAGGAAGTCAGAACCCTCCATGAAGAAGAGGTGGTTGCCATGTTAGGAGAATTCTTCAATACTTACAATAAGATGTCATCCTGTGAATTCTTCAGTGGAATGGAATTCTCTTCTACAAGCTCCTCTGAAGATGAAATGGACAGCCCAAGGAGAGAAAATGGCAGTTTAAATGAAGAAAAAGCTAGTCAAAAGGGTGAGCAAGCCAAACCAGTGGAAGAACAGATCAAAGACAGCCAGAAAGTGTCCAGTGGTCCTGCAGTTACTTTAGCAGATTTGGAATAGATGCTCATTTTGGATCACAACAAGATGCCTAGCCTATGGGAGCCCTGTGCTACTTTAGATGTTCCTGATGGTTATTATTTTGTCATTTTCAGACAGATCCAAAGATATAGCAACGTTTTGAGGCAACTGGCTAACCCAACAAGGTATCCACCCAATAAGGCTTTCACTATTGCTCCACTCAGTGAAGATGAGGCTGAAGAAGCAAGGGCTGAGAAGAAAAGAAAGCTTGATAAGGTAGGAGCCCAGAAAAAGAAGAAGGAAGACAAGCCTCACAGTTCAGGTTCTTTTCCCACAATGCAAACAGACAATGAGATCAGAAGAATAGTGGCAAGGGTATTGAATCTCAGTCCACTAGCACCTTCCAGTTCCAAGCCTAAGAGGAGAAGACTAAATTTAAAATCTCCTCAGAAATCTTAGTTTTCAGATGCTTCCTTAGATGATTTCTAGTTGTTATGTTATGTAGTTTTTTTTTTAATGATTCAGAATTTGTTCTTTTGTTTTGTCAATACAAGAGTAATGTGATTACTTGAGTCTTTATTTTTAATTTTTTAATGAAGAGTATTGTGATTGATTTTGATTTCTTTCTTTTTAACTGTTAAAAGAGTAATGTGGTTGTTGAGTTTTACTTTGTGCAGAGAGTTTTCAGGATTTAAGTTGGGGGTTGTGTTTCCCTAACAATGTGAGTTGTGTCTACAGGATGAGTCATTAAGTTTGTAATCATTTATCACCTTGGATTTTGAAGTTTACAGGTTATTCTGCAAAGGTTTTTGATCAAACATTATGTTAGGCAAGGTAGGACACAAATCGCCAACATTTTCACCTTGTTGGTAAGTTTTTAAAAATGGTACAAGTGAATGATTGGGGCGATACATCATTTATTTCGCCTACTTCTTGATTTTCTTTATGGCGAAATTTTCTATTTTGCTTAATATTTAGCCTGCAAGATCTGTACTTCGCCATGACATATTACCTCAATGTCATTCTAATATGACAACTTCTATATTTCGCCTGGGTATTTCGACTAAGGTTGGTGATCATATTATTTCTCGCCTATTCTTATTTCGCCTAACCGGTTTTCTTCTTGACTTTAATTGGGGCGAAATATCATCTTATTAATGGCGACATCCAGGTATTTTACCTACTCTCTGTTTCATTATTAAATCCCTATTCTCCTTATATTCTCTTATGTTCTCTTAAGCATTGAGGACACTGCTTTCTTTTAAGTTGGGGGTGGGGTAGCAATCACATTGCTAGTATTATATGTATATATGTGTTAGGAAATAGTTTTATTTTATAGTTTTAGGATATTATAGGTCTTAGTGCATGATTGAGCTTACATTGCTCATAATTTAAAGTAATTTAGTTTTTCATAAAATGAGATTTCAAACAGGAAAATAAGTGTTCAAAACAAGCAGTTTTGATGAGCAATTTTTGAAAAATTTCTTTGAACACTGATGAAGATTCTGGTCAGATTTGAATTGTGAATAAGTTGATGAGTTTTGACAAGGAAAGAGTGGAGAAAACCTTGGGTGGTATGTGAGGTTTGAGCTTTATTTTGTGCCTTTTTCTTCATGAGAGGGGTTATTTGTTTTCTTTTTCTTATTAAACACAGCCATCTGATCAGTTTTTCTTAGAATCAGGACCTTCTTAGGTTTGCTTTGAATTTCTCATACATTTCTCAAGTGTACAGGGCATTGGTCGGGTAAAGCTCTGTCTTAAATCTGCCAAGGAACATGATCTGATTTAAGAGAGTGGGTGAAACTATTAAAAAGCCTTTACCTGCTTGATATAACCAGACCTTGATATCTTGTGAGGTAAACCATTTTGTTTCCATTCTCATTGAAAACCTTTTCTTTTGTCCCTAATCCAGTCCAAACCATAAAGATAGAGATATAATCTCAATCCTACCCTTTGGACTTACCATTAAGTTGGGGATGAAAAGATGGGAAGAGAGGATTTATTAAGAGAGTGTTTCGGAAATTGCTAAAAGCAAAATTCTTCTAAAAAAAAGTGTCTAAAGAAAAAGAGCCAATAAAAATTAAGAGTGGACAGTGTATATGAATAAAGTGATATTCTGAATAAAGTATTATTGAGTGGGGAAACACTAGAGAGTGAAGAATAGAGGGTTTGAGAGGAATTTAGTGGTATATCCAATTTTTGAATTCTTCGAAGAAATCCCCTTCTTTCATAAGCTAACCTGACCCCATTTTCCCTATAATTGCAAATCAGAGATTCTAAGGCAGACAAATAGGCAATGCTGAACTTAGGAACCTCTAAGGGCTGTACATTATATGAGTGAAATTCAATGATCGTGAGGTTCTTAAATTTTCTTCATACGTGCTTGTGAAATACTAGAATCACATTTGCCTTGGTACGTAACTCTGATTCTTAAAAGTGACTAGTGTATTGTGTGAGTAACCTTTAGGATTCAGAGAGATCAAACACTTATGAGTGTAATGCCCAACCCCCGGCCACGGCGGAGACGCGAATGGAAACCGGAACATCACATTAACAATCTGTTACATTACAATTATTCATTTAAGTGCGGAAAACATTTTATAATAGCTAATGGAATATGAATTCAATATCCTGTTTCGAAAGCAGTATGATAATAAACAATCATTTGATAATAACCTGTCCTGAAACCAAAATATATAATATTCAAAATATTGTTTTACGATCTCATTTAAATCGTTTAAACCAAATAAGTTCAAATAGAAAAATAAATAGTTTACAATCCTCCGTAAACATCAAATGCGAAAATAACATATGAGTTCAATTGAAAAGTTCTAAATGTAGAAAAGATCAACATGCTTCGATGAGGAATGCTCGAAACTCTAATCTGCTCGATCACCTGTTTCACATTTCAATAGATAGACAAGAAAATTGGAAAAGACAACGTCAGACTATCGATGTCTGGTTAACAAGTCATACTCCAACAAACACACACAATGCTTCTTTTAAACATACAATAATAAGGAGGCACACATATGCACCTAAAATCTAGCAATCCATGGAAGAAAATACAATCTCACCCAAGTCTAAAGCTATTTCGGTTCAATAAAGTGAGATAGTCCACTAAAACTAAATATATTCATTAGGTGTGTTCAATATTATCAAAGTCCAATTATGATCTCAAACTTTGTTTAGGAATCCCCCAATCCATCATCTAATCACTAGCAATCATCACACAATATCAATCAATTTATATTTCCAGTTTTTAATTGACTGCCACTAATCTAGGATCAATAATGAAACGGGGCCAATTAGGCCGAAGCCACCAATATGGTCCGAAGACCGAGATCCGTAGAGCCGTGTATTCCTCCTCGGGATGGACTACTACCTTAGAATCCCATCAATTAAGTCCGAAGACCACCAATAACAATATGCCCGCAGGCGGTCGTGCCGTCACACCCAATAGGAGTCGTCACTCAATTTTTCAATGTGGTTAGCTAAACCAAAGGTCCTATTTTGCTCAATAGGTTGAGATATTTCGGGTACCCCTAATGACATGTCATTCTATCACTATTTCAACCATGACTAGGGCAATCGTGTCAATGAGTTAAGTGTTCAAACACACAAGTTTCCATTTAACAATCGATCGTTTCATTATAACAATACATTAGTTTTCAAGCAATATGTGATAGGTACTTTACTAGTGCCTTATCCAATTATTTCCAGCTCTAGCTAACCAAAGCCTAAGTCTAACATGCAATAGACTCACTAATAGTTCTATATCAACAATAACCAGCAATACAGCAAACAATATCATTCTATCAATTACTATCCAATCCTATCCAATTGTCAATTTAAGTGATTATCTTATTAACCGGTTTAATGCACAACTCATAAAACAAACAACATCTAATATAGAGTTCAAGACGACGTTGCTAATCTTTCTTTCGACGTCAATTAGCTAGGCGTCACTGGTATGTTCTACAGCACCTTCCGTTCGCTTATCAAAGGACAAGAAACGATAACTCAATTAGGCAATCGATCGAATACGTAAGGCGCGGTAATCGAAATCTATTCTAATAGCGAAGAGACGCTAAATGAACGAGCAATAAACGGGACAAAAACACGAATACACTAAAACCCAATCCAATTATCAACAATCTACCATCTAAATCAATTATCCCCAATTCCTAGGGTTTCCAACAAACCCTAACCAATCCATCATTAGAGACGATAACGATTACACCATAATCCAACACCAATCGGGCTTATGCTAATAGCGTAGAAGATAAAGGTCGATTGAAGACTTACCAGAGACAATCAAACGAAGAGATTGAGAGGAAACGGAGAGAACAATCACTTGCGAGATGAGATAATTTGAGAGAGAGGTTGCGAATGAAGAAGATTCGGCCAATTTAGGTTTTAAAAACCCGATTTCGGTGGTTGGCGACAAGGCTGGCGACATAGGCCTTATGTCGTCAAATCGCACTGAAAGAACACTTCGATTTTTGCAGAATTCGCTCGTTGGCGACAAGGCTAGCGACATAGCCCCTTGTCGCCAGCGCTCGCGACAAGCCTGGCTACATAAAGCTTATGTAGCCAGCACGGCCAATGCTGCGCAATTTCATTCCTTCATTCGTTCTGCTTCGTTTTCGCTTCGATTTTCGAAATATAAACAATATAATACAAATAAACATTCCCATAGCAATCCAAAGAAGATAAATAACATTTCAATAATCGATATGTTCACGAGTTACAATAAAGTTCAACACTTCAACAATCAACTTAAAAATTCGAAAACCGAAAAACGTCTAGCCCCGAAATTGGGATGTTACAATGAGAGACTACAGTGAGGTAGTAGTTTCAAAACTCAAATACTTGGATCTTCTCGGATACTTTGCAACATGAAGAAAATTACCAGTTTTGAGTTAGTTGATTTGAGATTTTGAAAGAAGAGCTGGTCACTGTTTGGAAATTTTTCAAAACATATTAGAAGAATTGCTTTTAATTATGATATAAGTTTGCACTGATTGCTGTCTCAGTAGATTTTTAGTCAGTTTTCTTGAGGACAGGCAAAAGGCTAAGTTAGGGGTAATTGATAAGTCTAGAATTTACCTATATTTTAGTATATTTTATGAGCTTAAATGTAAAGAAATTAAGTTTTAAAGATGAGATATTGAATAAATTTCTAGTAATTCTAGATTCTTATTGCTGAGACAGGGACTTGGATGAAAAGTTATTGAAAATGAGCTAAAATAAGCAAAATCAGAAGAAAGAAGGGTCAAATTAGAATTTCATCCAAAGTTAACGAACTGGCGAAATGATTATTCTAGAAAAGAATATGTCGCCTGAATGCATCACCACAAGCTAAAAGGAGAAGGTGAAGAAGCTTGCAACATATTGAAGATCTCGCTTTGAAGATTAGAACATATGAGGCGAATTAGAATTTCTTTGCCTTCATATGTCGTCATCCTTAGCAGAACGTTTGGGCGCTAAAGGCTGAACCTCACCATACTTTGAGGCGATAAGCCGAGGCAACATGATTGTTTGTCGCCAAGATGAGAAATGATGAAAGGCGACACGTTCATTACATTGCTTGGATTAATTACAAATGAAGGATTATTAAGGCGAGGAAAGATTTATATCGTCTGAAGGCAAGCGATATGGTTGAGCGATAAAAGCAACATTTCGCCTAGGAAGATGGTTAGCTTGGTGAACATGGCAAGCGAGATTTAAAGAAGTCGTTTGATTCAGGTGAAGGAACAGGCGACATAAATGGAGAAAAATGTTACTTCGCCAATTTGTGTTTCTTTGTTGATTTTATTTCAAAATTGCCACTGAGCTAAAACTCTATAAATAGGAGCCTTAGATGAAAGGAGAAGAGAATCTGTTGAACTTTTGACATTCTTATATTTCTGAAAGAAAAATTCTAGATTCTTCTACATGCTTTATTCAATATTTTCAGAGGAGTTTCTTGAGGAAGTTTTGTACTCTGTTTCTGTTGATCATTGAGATTTAGCTTGAAGATTGTGAAGCAACAACTATGACAGAGTCGAGCTTCAATCTTCCTAGGTAAGATTTAGATCTTGAGAATGTCGATGATGATTTTATACTTTGATTGAATATGTTAAGTAGATATGCTAGCTAAAAGCTCTGCTGATTTGCTGAGATTTGATGTTGATTTTTACCTTGATTGCATGATTCATGTTTGATTATAGTCAGATCTACTTGAATTTCATGAGTTGATTGAATTACAAGAATGAGAGTTACGTAATATTGTTAATCAGTAGCTTGATTAGACCAGAGATGGTGATTAAGTTGTAGATCTAAGAACAGGAGATCATAGTTCTAGAGATAGACTATAAGATCTAGTTTTCTACAGATTATGCTTATCAATTGTATAGATTGTAGTATAGAGATATATGCAACTATATGATTGAGATCTGTTCAATTGAATAGAGAGATCTTTTAACATATCATTGAAGATGATCTAGAAAGTAAATCTGAAATTTAGAGTTGAAGCATGCATGAGAAGTTAATCGGCAACAGAATTTAGCATTCAGCTTATTCATTATTGAGATCAATTGCAGAATTGAGTACTGACTCATGTTTTAATTGAATGAATGTCATCAGTGTTTATATTCTCAATCAATTTCTTGATTTCTATGATTCACCTTGTATATAGGATTCTTTCAGCAATTCAGTTTAAATCTTAATTTCAATCATGCTTCTTAGTTGTCAATCCCTGTGGAGACGATATCTTAAATACTACATTAGACATTGATAGAATTTCTATCTAAAGGTTGTAATTGATAATTTCAGTCGAGTTTTCCACCATCAGTGTTGTTGGCCGAAACCAAATAAGAGTTGGATTCAACATCAAATCTTGTCCAAAAATCATTATAAAACCAATACCAAACCATTTCAGTCAAATTAAGAGCATAGTTACTATTCTAGAAGTTAGGGTTTAACACTAGACGCTCTTAGAAGCTATTAGAACCAATTGATGACCCAAATGATTTCCAAAACAATAAGAAATCAAATTAAAACAAGACCAATTCGTCATTTTGTATGAATTTGACATGAGTAGAGAAATAATTTATATTACGCTAAATTGTAGAGGTTTAAAATCACCAAAAGAGTAATAGAATCTCTAATGAAGGTTGTTGGAGTGATTAATAAAGGTATATGATGGTGGTTGTAGAGAATAAATGATGAGGATTGAAAAGTTACGGTTTGGTTATGGTGGAGAAGAGAGAGAACGTATTGGGAGAAGAAAGAGAGGAGAGTGGTATGGGGTGAGTTTGAGTGGTGGTGTTGAGTGGTTGACTCATGAATACTTAATGGGCCTAACTTTCGATTGGGTCAATTTTACGCCCAATCCAATTTCGGGTCCAATTTCCACACTGAAACTCATTTCCGCCACTTCCGTAAGTGTTTAAAAATTTATTTTTCATGTTTAAAGCTAAAAACCACCATTGTTTCCGAAAATAGAAAAATTTGTTTTAAAAGGGAAAAATGGTCATTTTGACCAAAAATGGTATTTACTCCAAAAACGCTATTTTATTTTTATGGTTTCCAAAATAATTTTGACTCTAGTTTCCAATTAGTCTGGCTACCACTAATTTCTTATGACCAAGTTTTATTTTCTCCTATCTTCTCCTACCATTTTATAGAGACGTTGTCCTATAGGTGCCCAACATTGATCTCATTAGCATTGTTAACCGAACAAATGTCCTATAAAACTTACCTTTTACTTTAAGTAGTATTCTATTGTTGCAGAGAATCCCTGATATCTCTTCCACTTCATCCACCCAACTTGAATTTTGTGCGCCACATCACCATATATCGTCCGTCTTTCTGGAACACATAACCGAGATACTTAATTGTTAAGTGCTAGGAACTGAAATCCTATCAAACTTCACCTCTTGTTCTTACTTCTTTCTCAGACTGAACTTACAATGCATATATTCTGTTTGCTCCTGCTTAGCTTAAAATCCTTATCTTCAAGAATTTTTCTCCACAATTCCAACTTATGATTAACTCCTGCACTAGTTTCATCATTAAGCACAATGTCATCTGCAAATAACATGCACTAAGGTACATCATCTTGTAAACTCACGGTCAACTCATCCATAACTAAAGTAAGAAAATACAAACTCATGGTTGAACCTTGATACAATCCAACAATAAAGCTTCCATGTCCCCACCCATTGTTTCCACGGTAATGGATGTATCCTCATGCATCCTTGATGATATTAATATACTTGGCATGGACTCTTTTCCTTTCCAAAACCCATCATAATCCTAAAAGTGGCAAAATGGAGAAAAATGAAATTGGATGGTAAAATAAAGAAAATATCAAACATTCATGGGGCTTTAAGAATTAACCCTGTAAATAATTAAGATTTAAAAGTTAAATATATATATATATAATTAAATACGTTTAAACAAATTAATATATATATAGTTATTTAAAAAAAATAAAGCAAATTAACTCTGTAGATCCCTAAAGTTGTTGAGCTTTATTCCTTTCTAACTATGCATTTTCCACCTAACTCCCTCAAATCGTAAAGACTGCAAACACTTAACGCCTGGGTAGATGAAACAATTCGGATTGGCATTTCGAGTTGATCCCAATTTGAAATCGGCCCATTTAGTATACGGGTTAGTTTCTGTCAACCTATTTATTAAATGGGCTGGAAAGGCTCCACTGGACCTAACTTATTAATTAAACGAGTTAATGGTTGATCTGCCTAAACTCTTTATTATAAATTTTTTTTATATACATATATTAAATAATAAATTTTATACTATAAATCATATAGGTAAAATTACAATTTTCAATATATACTAGATTCAATTAGGATGTATCATCAAATTATATTAAATTAATAATAAATAATATTATAATTTAAAAATAAAAAAATAAACTTAAACAAATTGACTCAGACATTCAAACGGACCTATTTATTCAATGAATTAAATAAGGTGACCCGATTATAAAGTTTAAACCCACCAGTTATAAAGTTGGACTCAAACCCCATACATAGATAGATTCATGTCTTATAGACTTGCCGGATCGTAAATGTTTGTTACTCGACACAAGGTGTAGGAATTTTTTCTTATTATTATTTTTTTCAAATATGAACTTATTAACATCATTTCCAGCCCTTTACTTTATTTCTATTATAAATATAAAAGGTAATAAATATAATTCTAACTGACACTAAATTCCAAAAAAAAATAAAATAAAAGTATTAATATTTTTCATCTAATTCTTTTATATATATATATATATATATATAACTTGTTGAATTTATATTTTAACTTTTTTATTTTCAATTGTATAGATTTATTTTTTAATTATAGTTAAATATATATATATATATATCAAACTATAATATGTTTAATTCATTTTTAGTTCGCTTTCAAGTAAGACCTTCAAACGACTGTAGGACACGAAAAACCTAACCATAACAAATTGGAACAGAAAATTCAGGCACGGCCGAAGTCCCCATAACTTAACCATATGGTGGACCTTAGTCCCTTTTAATCGCAAATCATATGCGGAAAATATAGGCAAGTCCGAAGCCCCCAAAATTGATAGTTATCCTCCCCATGGCATGCCAACTATCCTTACAGACAAAAATCTCTACTTAAGGCGATGTATTTATGTGACCAGAAATTTACAGATAAACAAATCGAATTATGTTTCCAGTTAACCCAACATCATATATCATAATTTCATACACAAATCAGTCGAATCATATTTCAAGTTAAACCAACATCACAGACATCATGGTTTCCAATAATTTACTCAATAAGTCACACAACATCTTCATGCACATTTTCTCTAAGCCGACCAATGAATTTAAGTCTTAACAGCTTAATCTCAATGATCATATTCACAACATTAAATTCATCAAAAACTAATAATCTCAACCAATAAATTTCCCACGATCATATTCAAATCACATTATTTGTCCATCATTGCAGTACAATCAATTAAAATTTTATAAATCAACTGATTATTCCAATTCACATGCTAACAAATATAATATATATATATATATATATATATATCCTAATATCAATTTAATGCACAACTAACATGAACACATCAATATCAACAACTAAATATATCTCCAAAATCTATATGTATTGCAATTCAAATTCAATGCACAAACAACAAGAATTTCTTACACGCATAACTATAAGCACTTTTTTTCTCCAAAATTCAATTTTGGGAAATTTTTTTTTATAGGCCATAAAAAGTTTACTATACAATTATAGATCACTTTTGTAAAGTTTGTAAAACTCAAGTTTGATTTTCACTCCATAGACCATTCACAGCTGTGAGCATAATTCATAGACTGTGAGCGTAATTCACAGCATCTGTGAATTGTAAAGATTCAGGGGTATTTTGGGAAACTTGGCCTATGGAGTAAAAACTAAACTTTTAAAAGACTGTTTTTGTATATTTTTCAAAAATGGACTATAATTATATTTTAAACTTTAAAAAGCTCATTTGAAAGAATTTTCCATTTCATTTTTTACACCATTTATAACTCATATATACAGGATTTGGATTCTCTGCTAAATTTTGTTTCTGGTGAGATCGTGCTTATCTTTTTATATTAGTATCGCACGTGGTTATTTCTTAATCCAACGTATATCACACTGTCACATCATTACACCTTTAATTATTATCATTTCTTTAGCATTAAATGATTGTCTCTTCAGTTCTACATTTTTATTTATATCCATCTCTCCCAAAATTTATACGTTTATTTTAATTTAATTCTGAATATATAATAAATATAAATTATATCAAAAGTAGTATAAAAATAATAATAATAAATAGTACAAATTTATATAGAGTTATATATATATATATAAATCTCTATTTTAATATTATTAAACCTATATCCTCATTTTTTTTTATCTACATTTTTAATTAATAACTTTTCATTTCCATATTTATATTATAAAATTATATTCAAATCATTATAAAAATAGTAAGAATGATATTTTAAAACTAACTTCAAAAGGTAAAATATTTTTTCAAGTAAACTATTTTTTTATAAATTATTTTTTCTAAATTAAATAAATAAATAATAAACTATCTTTATGTTAATTTTGATATAATTTATTAAAACTATATAATTAGAATTAAATTAAAATAAACATAAAAATAGTATAAATTTTCATACTAATGAAGAGAAAAATATGTTAAAATAAATCAATAATATAGAAAAATTTGGAATAAGAGAATAAGAATATGAGAGATCTAGACTGAATAAATAAAATAAAAATTAGAAAGGAGAAATAAAATTGGAGAGAGAATATCATTTATTATTAAAGAAATAATAATAATTAAAGGTGCAATGATGTGTCCGTGTGATATACACGTTGGATTAAGAAGTAACCACGTGCCATACTAATATAAAAAGATAAGCACGTTCATGGACCAAATTGAGGTGGATCAATTGACTTTTCCCATTTAATGTTGTGTTTTGTCTATTATGCCCTTAATAATATAAAAATCAATAAAATTTAATGTATAACTAAGGGCTTACATCGTTTATAGTATAAGAAATAGAATAGGATAACTTAAGAGGATTTATATGTTTATCAAGCATTTGGTTGCTCTTTAGAATAGGATAAAATAATACTGATAATAATTTTATACGGTACATATAGGATAACTTTATCATTGATGAATGCTCCGATAACTTTATCACGTTCTTTTCGTATTAGATGTTCATCATGTTATTACTAATTTATCATTTGATAAAATTTAAAATAAAATAAAAATTTATATGAAATTTCGGGATAATCCAAAAAAATTCGAGAGGGTTTCAAATTTTTTTCTGAAAATTGAAATGACCAAATTACTCTTTTAGAATTTTTAATATGATTTAAAACTTCTATTTTTAATATATTTTTAATTTTTAATTTTTAATTAATAATTTTTTAAATTTGTTTAAAAAATAAAATTTAGAATGACCAAATTACCCTTGTAGAAAAAAGTCAAAATAATAAGAATAGTAAATTGAACGTTGACTGCCAACAAAGTTGCAAATTGGCAAAAAACAATTACGGAGGTTTTTTTTTTTAGAAATTTATGAAACCCTCATAAATTTTTTAGGATAATTCCTAATACTTTTTTTATTAAAAAAATATTAATATATTTTTATTATATTTTATTTATTTATTTATTTATAATTGGTAAATAACTGTTTTATTGCTTGTCAAATTTTTGGGTATTTTGGTCATTTATACTATTATCCTATTACTTATCGAGTTCTACCAAATATAAGTTTAGTATTTTGTAATCCTAGCATATTCCTTATACGATAACCAGCCAAATACAATTTATAGATAACTTAATCCTTATACAAAACTTTTATCTCAATTCTTTTCCTTATACTATACTATGATTATCCTATACGATGATCCATGTGAGCCCAATTGTTTATTTACATGCAAAATTCATTAAATATGTTATTTAATGCTAATTTAATTATATTATATATAAGTGTATTTAGATTAATATAAAAAAAATTATATATAATTTGATATATATTTTTTAACTTAATAATTCAAATTTGCATGTAAAATTACTTTGATTTTATATAATCTTTGTATGTATATTAAATATTTTTTTATTAAAATAAATTTATGAGAATAATAAACATATTTTTATGAAAATATAATTTTAAATTTATAATGATTAATTTCATAAGATGTTAAGAAAAATGAAGGTAAAAGGATTTTTGAATGAGATTTATAAATAAATTATTGACTTTTTGTACTGGTATTGAAATATCAAACATAAATAAATAAATAAATAGGAGGGTGTTGTGCAAGACTTCCATATTCTTATATCATATAAAAATAAATAGTTTATAAATTTAATTTGAATTGCCTAAATTTAAGTCAATGAATTGAATATAACATAGAACCAAATTAACTAGTCTGGCCAACAAAATACAACAAGTGATGGAAAGATCTTGAAAAACTGGCTTTGGTATGTGTTATAGGCACTTCGACCACTTTGTTCTTCAAAAAGTGAAACAAATATTCCCTATAATATTCGTCCAAATTAATCATAAATAACCGATGGAATAGAAATAAGAACCTGAATACATGTAAAGAATACCGACCAGAACCAATAGATTAATCATAAGTTGATTACGAATTAATCGTCGAAATTGGCAAAATACTTAAGAGAAGTTGGGTAGTAAATTAGTTTTAGTATATTAAATTTGAATGGTTTGAAGTATGAGAGTCTCTAAAGACCTGATATAGAGAATATTTAAATCTTTGTATAAGGATTTTAGAAGTTTAAGAATTAGGGTCTAATGGGCCTTCCTATTGGATTTAACTATTAATTTTGTTATAATTTTTATATTTCAATTTTTCTTCCTCTATATATATATACTTGAGGAGTGATTTCAAATTTCATATTGAAAAGGCAAATAAAAAATGATTTGTATATACACACCACCCCGGCTCCATAATATATGACTTTTGAGAAAGGAATTCAGACTAAATCATGTGGGCTAGACACAGTCGATACTATGGGGTGAGCGATAATTTTTTTTTTTTTATATGTTATACTCTATTTTAATTTTAACAAGTATTTGAATTTATCATTCTCTTATTTTATATGAATTTTAAATAGTTTTTCATTACATAAAAATTATAAGTAGATTGAATCAAATAATATATTATTTTTATCTTAATATGTTATAGTTTCTAATCCACACGCAATCCACTAATGTCAATAATATTGTTATTTGGTGATCATGATCAGGTAATCAATCAAGTGATCATGATCAAAGGGCTCGTAGAAAATGTGGGACTACGAGTATAATTATTTTTTAATAAATAAATTGTCATAATTTTTTCAATATAATAATAAAAATAAATAAATATTTAATAATTATTTTTAAAATTATTATATATAAAAACTTTTATCAATTTTAGAATCTCATGAGAGGATGAAAAGGTAACAAATTTAATATATTTTTTTTAAATGATCAGTTTATATATTAAAAGAATGTATGTGTTTTTTTTTATTTTTTATTATTTGATAAAATGAACCAATTAAATATTGGTGAATGAATGTAAATACATTTAAATAATAATTAAATCATTAAATAGGAACATCGAATCAATTTGATCCATTTAGCATCACTCTATATACAATCCACAAATAACAACAAAATATACACATTATTATCAATATATATATATATATATATTTAATATATCAACTTGATGCACTAAAAATCACAATAAACAAATAATCATGCTAATAATATATCAATATGAATATATAATCATCTACTCCCTCCATCCCACTAATGTTGCAACATTTGCTTTTTGCACATTTGCCAATGCATAACTTCAACGGTAAATATCTTTAATTATACACAATTAAAAATTATGGTAATTTTATATTTATAAAATAGACATTAAAATGAATAAAACAAAATCTCACTTGACTATATTTTTTCTTATACATAAGTCACAAGATGTGAAATAAGATTAGTCGATGAATAGTGCTCACAACCCTAATTTTGCAAGTATTATGGGACGGAGGGAGTATAACATAATTTTTTTTTATCAAGTTGACTTGAATCTTAAACACATACAAGGACACATATACAAAAGTTGGGGTAATGGACTCATCGAAGCGGGGTTGTGGATCTCCCAAATCAAATTCCAAATCTGTAATTTGCAAACATGATATCCAATAGAATTATCCTCGAAAATACATTTACATATTAAAATCAAATCGTTGAATGTTTAAATTTAATTATGCCAAATAAAAATTCGGAGCATCGAGACTGACCTAATGATGGCGGAATAAAACGACAGAGATTCGAACTAAGAAATTTTCATATCAAATAGTGGAGGAAAGAAGGAAAAGAAGTGGCTTTTATTTTTGATGTTCTTTCTGTGGACCAAGAAAAATAAGGTTAGGTGTTTCACCGAACATTATATACTTTCAATTTAACCCAAGATTTCTGAAATTCATGTATTTACCCAAATTTTTTCAAAATCACATTTTTAACCCTAAATTTCCAATTTTCAAAATCCTAACCCTAATTCCCAAATCACAATTACAATAAAAATTTGGGTTAATTTTTTGGGTGTTACAGATATGTAGAATTAGAGTTGGAAATGAGTCGAGTCGGCTCGCAAACAGTTCGGGCTCGACTCGTCTAAAGCTCAACTCGAACTCGAATTCTAAACAACCTTTTAGTGAGCCGAGTCCGAGCTCGAGCCACGAGTCTTAAAATTAAAAGCTCGTGAGCTTGACGGGTCTATTATATTATATATTATTATTTTTATAATAAAATTAAATTAAAATAATATATTAAATTAATAATTTATTTAATATATTTTAACGATTCGAGCGCAGGCTGAATTTAAACTCGTATATAAATTCGCGAGTTGAAACTTAAATAAATACCAAAAGTTTGGTAAGTTTCGAGTCGAATCCGAACTATTGTTAAACAAGTCGAATCTAAATATATATGAGTTCGGGCTTGACTGACTCGAATAGTGCTTATGGAAAATTATAGAGTGCTAATGGGGAATAGTATCTTCTATTTCAAATACTTACACTATTAACATACTACTAATTAAGATAAATGATAAGTATAACATAAATATTCAAATTCACATCTTTATTATTTTAGAAAAATAATCATGATATAAAAAAAAAAAAAAGTAATATGATATTTATGGTGTATTATAATGGTTTTCCATGATAAAATTTAATGTACTAATTAAAAGAATAATAAAGTAAAATAATGTTATAAATTTATGTAAATTATAAAAGTAGTTAATTGTAATGTAAAATATATTTAATGTAATATCTCATTGTATAACCTGAATGTTATCCATTTAATAGTGGTATTCAAAATATTTAAAATAAAATAACAATAGTGTTGGAAAAAAAAAAATTTTTAAGTGCAAAAGCTAAATTAAAATACTTTTTTCTTTTTTTTAAGGAAAAAAAAAAGATAAAATATAATCTAAATGGAAGGTAGTATAACTTTTTTGAAGTGAGAATAATTAATAGTTTTTTTTTTTTCATTTGTGTTTATATTTTTATAATAAATTATAACCTACACCACATCCCTAAAATATGTATTTTGTCTCCTCCAATTCTATTACACCATTTAATTTTATCTCAATCTCTTTACTATAATAATGGAGCATTTTTACATTTGATTAAAATAGGATAGTTTTCAACCTTATTTTCAATTTGCTTTATTTTCATTTATTTTTATTTGTGTATATAATTTTTTTTTAGAACTGTTCGATAAAGAAAACTCTGTTTTTCTATACAAACTTTTCCCAATCTCATATTATGTCAAACTACGTTCTTAAAAAAATTCCGTAAAAAATTTCCATATAAAATCCGCATAGAAAACTCCAAAACAATTTTTTCTTAATAAAATATTATTATATATATATTATTCTCATGAATATCTACCACAAAATTACCCGTGTGTTAAAATAAACATTTGTACATTACCTAATTTATATTATTGCCATTTTCTTTATCAGCAAGCACATTCGGGTAACATATTATAATTAGCTTTTAATATTAATGAATTTAATTTGAAGTGAATTTTTTTATTAAATTTTAATTAATTATAGCATTCGATTTTTTTTTTCTAATTTTATAAAAAATAATACGTTGGCATATAATGTGAAGACAATTTATGGGATTAAAATGTTTCACTATTAGCAAGAAATTTATTTTACATGCGTGGTGTTAATTACTTTTTTAATATTAATGTAAAAGTTTTAAAAATAATAATAATAAGATTCCTAATTATGTTGAATTAGTGCTATTTTGAAAATTGAATTAGTATTATTGAAGTATTAAAAATAATTCTTTAAAAAAATAAAAAATAAACTTTTATATAAAAAAATACTTTTAAAAATTGATTTTCAAAACTAAAATTTAACCCTTAAAACTTGATTCAATGGAAAATTTATTCAAAATAATCAAGAAAAATAAATACACTTATTTTATTTTACTTTTTATCCGTATTTGAAAAATCGAAAATCAAAGTTGAGACGGTGACTCTCCAAAGGACTTAAGCAGTTAAGGTGGAGACTGGCCAGTCAAGGGATTTTTACTAAAAATAAATAAAAAAAATATATTGACTAACTACAAAATATAATTAAAGATTATATTGTATTTAAAAAAATCAAATATATTTAAAATTTCATATATATTTTCATTCTTGTAAAATTATAAATAATATAAATAAAATATATTTATATGTGTTAGGATTGCCTTGAATCACAAGGATTTCCTTTTAGGAAGGTTTTCCTATTTTGAGTTTGAATCTATTTCCTAATGGTTTGATTCATTGTTTTGGAAAGATTTGGTTTTCCTAATTTGGTTGATTGTATTCCTTGGTTGGAAAGGAAACAAATTAGGAAAGTATATTTGATGATCACTATAAATAGAGTTGTCTCATGAAGAAGAAAGTATCCCCGTTCTTTTGGGTGGTGATCATCGTATTGGAATCTCATCCCTTTGGGGGTGGTGATATTGGGGTCATACCTGCCAAGTGGGGTACTGATCATTGAATTGGGGTCATGCCTGCCGAGTGGGATAATGATCATTGGAATGGGGTCATGCCTGCCGAGTGGGGTAATGATCATTGGATTGGGGTTGTCTCGCCATTAAGGAGATTTTGATTTGGGGTTGGCTCGCCGTGGTGGAGTTGTTCGCCTAAAAGAGATTCTGGTTGAGAAAGAAAGCAATTTTGTGTGGAGAGAGTGTGTTGTCTGAATGACTTGTAATTCTTATTTCTCATAGTAAAGTTGTTATCTTTCTGTGGATTAGGCAATTTGCCGAACCACGTTAAATATTGTGTTCGTGTCTGGGCTGATTGTTTTGGTTGAATCGAATTAGGAACTAGGAAGAAATTGGGATAGAACCAGAAATTTTCTAACAAACTGGTATTAGAGCTTCGGTGGAGGTTTATTTGAAGATCAAGTTTGAGGTGGACACCTCGATTGGAATTTGTATCCATAATGTAGATCAGTGAGATAAATTTAGTGAATATTTTTATCAGTAGAATTTTCTGGGAAGCTTGGTAGAATTGAAGATTTCTCCTTAACCGACCGTTGGATGATGCTCCAATTTTATTCAAATATTCTACACATATATGGCTAACTTTCGACCGTTCGGATTTTGGATTAAAGACTGGAATAAAGAGATATGACATCAACAATTGGGTTCATGGGTTTCACGGATCTGTCCTGCGCTGTCAGATTGAAAAAGGCATATCTCTTGAATGAACCGTTGGATTAAGCTGAATTTTGGATATGTTGTAGAAGACACATGAAGGTTAAACTTGGATGGTGGAGATGAGTTTTGGAGATTTCTAGAAGGAGCGATATTGAACAGAATATGACTGTTGCGTATTGGAAGCATGGTAAAATATGAGATTGAGATCAAGAACTGAAAACATCTGGATTTGGGAATTGGTAGTTTCTCATTCGAGATGGAGAAATATTTTGGATTTGATAGAGAATGAATTGAATGATGGAGACAAATTTGGTTTGATAGTGATCAAAGGAAATAGATTCAAAAGTTTTAGGTGATTCAAGTCAAGGTGGAGATTTGTTAGGATTGCCTTGAATCACAAGGATTTCCTTTTAGGAAGGTTTTCCTATTTTGAGTTTGGATCTATTTCCTAATGGTTTGATTCCTTGTTTTGGAAAAATTTGGTTTTCCTAATTTGGTTGATTGTATTCCTTGGTTGGAAAGGAAACAAATTAGGAAAGTATATTTGATGATCACTATAAATAGAATTGTCTCATGAAGAAGAAAGTATCCCGTCCTTTTGGGTGGTGATCATCGAATTGGAATCTCATCCCTTTGGGGGTGGTGATATTGGGGTCATGCCTGCCGAGTGGGGTAATGATCATTGAATTGGGGTCATGCCTGCCGAGTGGGGTAATGATCATTGGATTGGGGTCATGCCTGCCGAGTGGGGTAATGATCATTGGATTGGGGTTGTCTCGCCATTAAGGAGATTTTGATTTGGGGTTGGCTCGCCGTGGTGGAGTTGTTCGCCTAAAAGAGATTCTGGTTGAGAAAGAAAGCAATTTTGTGTGGAGAGAGTGTGTTGTCTAAATGACTTGTAATTCTTATTTCTCATAATAAAGTTGTTATCTTTCCGTGGATTAGACAATTTGCCGAACCACATTAAATATTGTGTTCGTGTCTGGGCTGATTGTTTTGGTTGAATCGAATTAGGAACTAGGAAGAAATGAGGATAGAACCAGAAATTTCCTTACAATATGGATTCAAATAAGTCGCTCTAATAATAATAAAAAGTTAGACAGAGTCTAGTCGAGTAGGGGGGAGCATTTGGGTAATTTGGATATATCTTGACAGAAACTTAATCGAATTATAGAATTTGAGTTTTTTTTCACTTACCCGAATTACCCAAATTTTATTTTTACCCAATTAACCGATTTAACCAAATTATATAATGGTTTTCGAATTAATCGAATTACCCAAATTTTAAAATTTTTGACCGAATTTAACCAAACTTTATAATGGGTAATGATTAGATAGTAAGAAATAACGGTTGGAGGTTGAGAGAGAATAAATAAATGAAAAGAAAAGAAGACATTAGGTGGCATTAGGTTTAGGTATTTTTTATGAGATGTGAAAATAAAAGAAAAAATTAGAAATATAAAATGACAGTATTTTATATTTCGGGTAATTAGGTTAATTCGGCTAAAATTCATCTTATCCTAAATTATCCGAATTACCCAAAATTTTAATAAATTTTAACCGAATTACCCAATTAATATTTTTTGACTGAATCGAATTACCAAAATATCCAAATTAACCGTATTACCCGATTACCCGAATAATTTTGCTCACTATAGCAGAGTAGAGTGAACTTGGTCGATGCATTAGGCAGTGCATGCGGGAAATTTTAAAACCAAGCTTTTTATTACATATTCTAACATGATGCGAGACCTAACCAGCGATGAATGAGGAGAATTATTATAAGGAAAATTTCACGTGAAATTCTTTTACCCAAAAAAATTTTTAAAAAAAAATGTTCAGAATAACCTTCGAATTATTTTAGCTTTTATACTCACGATTATGACACATTATTGAAGGACATGGTTTCAGAAAAGATTCAAATACATATAATGTTGCCCTGGATCGGTGAAATGCTGGCGTAGCTACATATAATTTGTGACTAATAAATTGAAGCCAACAAAGATGCATCTGGGTTTTCTTCTCTACAAACATGTTCAATGTCGACTGCTGGTGAAACCTGCAAAGCATTGAATAATGACCAAACGTCACCTACCATTTCCTAAAACATAAATACACTTACATTACATTACATTACATTACATGCAATCACAATCCCCACCTGCTCATTCCAGATGTTTTCGTTTTCCAGACTCAATTTGCAATATCAACCAATGCATGGACCACCTCTCTCTTTCCTCAGTTTTGATGCAACCAACCTCCAACACAAACAAATTTATCAAACATAGTCTCACCTCTCTTTCTCTTAATTATATACATGTATTTTTAGAAGAAATTGTAATTTGAAAATTGTTAAATGTTCTTGTATGTGTGTTTAGTATACCATTAAAACAAACTTCTTAATTATTTTACATAGATTTTTCAATTCAAAGGACTTAATCACAACAACACAATACTAAGCTAAAAAATCAATTTTATTTTTAGTTATTTATATAATTAGGAAAAATCATAACAACCATATTACTTATTACTAGTTAATTTCTTTTCAAAATTATAATACTTACTATATCTTTTACCCTATATATGAAGGTAGTCTCAAAGATAATAAATATATAAAAGTTTATTTTTGAAAATTAAAATTTGGATGGTTAAAAATAAAAATTAAATTTTGTTGGTTTAGTTTTAAATTTTTAAAATTTGTTTAGTCTATTTGTAATTTTTCTTTAGTTTTTTCAATTAACTTCAGTTAAATTAGTTATTATTAAAGTTTAAATAATTTTTATTACATGAATGTTATATTGATTCTCATTATTTATTTGAAATAAAAGTACCAACCATTTAAAAATAAAATAAATAAATAAGTATTAAATAAAAAAATAAATTGTAATTAATTTTAAAAAAAACACTTCAATTATTCAATTTTTTTAGAGTATCTCCAATGGAATATGGACGCCAATGTTATGACGGTATAAATTAGAAGTCATGAATGATAATGTGACAAAAATTTTATTAATAAACAATGTAGTTTAAAAATAATCGTATAATGGTCACTGTTTATCATTTTTTTAAAATATTTAATAGAAATTTAATTGAAATTAAACTTTTTAATAAAATCATATAAAATGGACTCAATAAAGTTTAAAAATTCAAAACTAAACCAACACAATTTTATTTCTATTTTTTAGTCATCCAAACTTTGATTTTAAAAATAAACCTTTCTCTTCACAAACTATCTTTACATCTCCACAAATCAGTATAAAAGGTCTTCACAGAAGGTGAAATGGTCAATTTGATTTATTTTTTAAAAGTGAAAGTTTAAAAAATTATCTTTGTAAAATTTTAAAAGTTGAGCTATATAATATAAATAAAAGTTATAAAATGACAAAAAAAAAAACTACCCCTTAATAAAATTATAAATATAAATAATAATAATAATAATAATAATAATAATAATAATAATAAAAAGAATTTGAAACACATCAAAACTCTAATAAAATAATATTAAAAAAAAATTCAACATGTCTATTTGAGATAGAAGACTTCTATGGATTATGTTTATTTTAAAATTTGTCACGTAACATTTAAAATGAATAATACCATTGAAGTTATATTTTTCAAAATATTGTCTACGATATCATTTTGCGGAGAAATTGTAAATAGACATATCACTTAAAATACTTTTACTAATACTAAATAAATATATATATATATATATATTAATTATTAAGTACTTAAGATGAAGATTGAACAAATAAATAAATTCAACTTATTAATTCCCTATACATCCACTATGGTTAATTTAGCAATCAATAAGCAAGATCCAAAATTTGGATTATATATTTGGTTCCCTAACTAAATAAATTATGATTATATTTACAGAACCAATTAGAATAAAATATAATATGATTAGCATCCTAATAATTTATGATTGTTATATCACTAGGCATTTCTTACATTAAATAATTGAATGCTTTACCTAACAAAGAAAAGAGCTTTAGCTCCTACATCTCTCCACGAATTGATTTCCGTAAGATACTAGTAAAATCATAGTTAAGCGCAAACCTAATTAGAGCAAGGAGGCGCCTTTGCTTGTGAACCCAACATTGAAGCAGCATGTACTGGGACTGTCTGGTCCAGAAGGCCAAGCGGTGGTGTACAAAACATAGGCATAGGCATAGGCATAGGCATAGGCATCTGTGGTGGTTGGAATCCAGCCATGGCTGCAACCATAGGTGAAATCATGAGTGGCCCCATCTGTTGCAATCTCATACTCATAGCAGCCATTTGTGCTGCTTGTATTTGCTGATGCATTATTCCCATCATTTGTGGTTGTGGCATACAATACCCACCACTTCCCATTGACATTATCTGCATAACCATTTGGTTTGGTATTTTATATGATATGATCAATCTTTAAGCTAAGCTAAACTAAGTACCTGGACTTGAAGTTGAAGGCATTTCAAGTACTGAATTGCCTCATCTAGCATTGAAGCTTTGTCTATTTTATTACAATTTGGAATGAGTTCCCTCAGTGCACGCATCTTCTGGTTGATTTTGTCTCTTCTCTTCTGTGTAATTCCAATTACAGTAAATTTATTCTCTTTTCTACAAATTCAGATACATACCCTTTTGTTTCAAGAATTAAAATTTGATGAAAAGGGATTTCATTTTTAATTAAGCTGCTTACTCTTTCAGATTGGTTATGAAGTTCCGCAATTCGTTTCCTTTTTGATCCACACACTTGTTTTCTCACATCCTCTTCCTCTTCAACATTCTGTAAAACCAAAACCCATAAAAATCAAATAACTAGCAAACATTATACGATATATAGTTTAGGTAACAACATACTTGATCGGCAGAAGTCTCACTGTCACCAGAACATCTCCTCTTCAGATTATTGGAGCAAAACGAAGAAGAAGCAACTGGATCCATGGACTTATTAGTAGGCACAGTAGCATCGTTTCCTTTGGTTGAATCACCTTGCAAATTCGCATACTCATTCACAGGAACAATCTGTGAGTCTGTCGGATTGTTTGGTACTTCCATGAACATGTTAAGATGATGCTGTTGTTGTTGTTGAAGCATATTCAAGCTCTCAAATCTTCTCTTCATGTTGCTAAAACTAGACACCTGTGATGATGATATCTTTCTCGGCAGACTTATTGATTGAACTTGCCCGTCTCTCCACACTAGCTCCGAAAACTCCTCATTCTCTCTGCATAAAATATAACTAAATGTCTTAAAAAACACACACACACACACAACAAAACAAAACAAACCCTTGCCTTGCTTGCTATGAAACTTACACGGCATTGAATTTCTCTCTCTGGCTTTGGAGTGCCATTTGCAATGAAGAAGGTATTGTGAAGAGAGAAGAATATGTAGATACAAAGGGGGGAAAATGTATATATGGTGCGGCAAATCAAATCCTATCCTAGATATCTACGAATGTGTGGGGACAGATCCCCATAACATTAAATTAAACTCCTATTACAAAAAACATGACAACAACTCCTCTGTCTGTTGGAACAATGTGTGGTAGTGGTAGATACATGTAGCACATATCTATATAAACTAGTGCACAAAATTAGAGCACGTACTTCTATTAGTAAACACCCATGGTTTCTATATGGACCATTACATATAAATAAATTCCTTGCGTGTCCAGATGTAACCGCATAATACATCAAGATGATTTAAACGTCCATACATTGAATTGAATTGAAGGTTTTTTTTTTTTTTTTATTCTATAAATGTTTGATTTTATTAGCGGGATGCTAAGGTAGGTTTCTGGTCTCAGACGCAATTTTTCTAGACCTGTGAAGAGATGCATTTTGTATGATTAACAGTTTGGACCATTTGCCCATTTTGCTTTTCTGTGTTGGCTGCGCCAAATATGAAAATATCTCCACTTCCTCCACTCAATGAATATTCATGCTCTATAACAGTATGTTTTTTTAATATTATTTTTTTTAAACCACCCACTATTTATAAAACTTATCTTTTATAATTATATTTTAATGATAATAGTAAAAAAAAAAATCCAATAAACAATATTTTTATATGAAAATTTAATGTGTTGGTTAAATCTATTCTCTAATTAAAATTTATTTTTCAAAATTTTTATCATGATTTAAAGAAAAATGATATATTTTTTTGTTTTTTTTTTAAATAAGGGAAGAAAATATTGAATAGTGCATTATGTCTCATAATTCACAAGATACAATCCAATCCATTAAATTGAGAAAGAAAAAATATATATATGCATTGCATGTCAATAAAATAACCTCCCGTTCAATTGAATTGAACGGGGTCCGAAATGAGTTGAAGGGATGAGTTACGACGTCGTTTTCATTATCTTGAAAAAACTTGAAAGGACAATGACTAAACTTAAACATTTATAACGAGCCCACCAAAAAATGTAATAAAATCGAATATTACCCACGTGGATTGGGGCCCACCTATAGGGCCTCCAGTCCAGTCAAATCAACTGACTTGGGTGAGGGCAAAAGCGTGTACTTCACGTGATCCCGTGTGCTTCACGTGCCCTATGTTCCCTTGTCTGTACTCTGTACCTTTTTGATCTTTTCTTTTTAACGTGTCACTCCACCAAGCTATAGTCGGTTCTGTTCTGTTCACTAATGCTAATAGAATTCTTATCCCCAGCAAGCAAGCATTCAATGGATCCATATGGTTGACCGCCTTGAAAGTGAAAGTTGCATATTTGGGCCCATAAACCACAGTAAATTAATATGCGAATCGGACCCAATTTGAAGTGTATCTTGTAGCTACTGTACGATACAAAGCTCCAAATTAATTAGGTACTTGCATTGCCAATCGATTTTGATTTATATAATATTCCCAAATGCTTCCCGTGAGCAGGCGGTTAGGAAATCTCCGGTACATGTAAAAATAGTCTTTAACTGAATTTTTTCTCCTCTTCATAATAGGGGGGATGGAATTTAAATTGTCCTACAGCAAGTGAAATAAGTTGGAACGTTCCACGGAGTAAGATGGTCCATGTCTAATAATTTATTTTTTATTTTTTATTTTTTAAATTTTAATATATATTTTTTAATAAATTAATCATCTTTTACTTTTTCAACTTCACTATTTTTTCAATAAATAAATTAAAAATTAAAAAATATATATATAATATAATATAATCTGTAGGTGCAAAATTTAAATTTTATATAATATATTAAGTAATATAGTAATAGTTATTTTTTAAAAAAAATAATATAAAATTAAAGAGTATATAATATAATCTACTTCCTCCATTCCAAAAAACTTGCTACATTTTCCATTTTGGTCCGTTTCAAAATACTTGCTACATTTTCTATTTTTAGTAACCTTAAACCCATAAAAGTCCATTTTACCCCTCTTTAAACAATTCCCCATATACATCACTATCATATCTATCATTTTATAAAAGAAAAAGATAAACACATCTCATCACTTCATTTAGGATGAGATGCATCCAACTGTTGATTTTGGTTTATAAACCCCCCTCTCTCTCTTCCTCACGTCACACCCCATTTATTTTCCCTCTCTAAAAACCCTAAACCCCCATTCTTCTACATGCCTCTCCATCTCTGATTTTTTTTCTCTCTCTTACGAACCTTCCTCTCTCTATCTTCTTCACCTGCCATTTTCGAAAAAAAATTATTGTGTGAGATGTAGATCTGGCCCTTGTACTTCCCTTTCCGGCTCTTCTGTCCTTTTCCGGTGTTGGCTTCCCTTTAAAGTTACTTCGTCGGATTTTTTAGGGTTTTTTTGAAAAAAAAAAAAAACTTCCCTATAATTACAACAATGGAAAAAAGAGATGGAGAGAGGAAGAAATAAAAAACTGAGGAAGAGTTAGATAAGATTTTCACTTTAGATCGTACTTACTACCCGAGGGCGGAGGAGATGCGAAGGCTTTTTCCTCCACTGTCATCGTTGGTGGAGCAAATGAAGTCAATATCCAAGAAGCCTGTTGCAGCTCAAACCTCCTCTCCAGATTATGATTTTGAGAAAGTTATTGTGTAAATTGTGGTCACTTTACAGGCGTGACCATTCCTCGCCGGCGTAGCTCTTCAACCGGTGACGTTGAAGTCCCTTCCGCCATTTATGAACAAACTCCCAGGCCAAGCAATCCCCCAACCTCCCCCTGTCATGAGAAAGCTTGTCCCCCTTCAAATTTGCCTATTTACTTCCAGGACAGTCAAGATCTAAAGGATGATGAACCCAAGTTCTCAGAGGCGGATCCGACTGCTTCTCCAACCAGTATTCCTGAGACTCAATTTAACTAATGGTCGTCAATCGGCCATTAATTGCAATGTCGGTATATTTTGTGGCTTTATTTAATTTGCTGGTTAAAATTTTTTGGTTTTTGGGTTAAAACACTATGTGAATTGCAGTGGTTTTTGGTACCCATCATGTTCTGTTAGGGTTGGCTAATTGATTTTGTGATTGGTGTTATTGAACTAATTAATTTTTGGACTAGTTAATTAGGGGTTCCTTGCATGTACTGATTGTAAATTAATTGATATCTAATTGTGGCTAATGTTAATGCAATTTAGGCTAATTGTGTGACATATGATTGCATTTGAGGTGTTGTTGTTGGCTATCTTAAAATTTTCAAACCCTATGATCTATGTGAGGGTTGTTTTATTGTGTTTTGTGTTGGATGCTACAATATCTGATTTCATGGTGGCTGCCTTAATTATTTAAACCCTATGATCTATGTGAGGGTTTTTTTCCTCTGTTCTGTGTTGGATGCTACAATTACTGATTTCACACTAATAATGTCTTGCTTCCCTTTATTTTTGGCCTGTGATGATTGGGAGGTTTGTTGATGAGGCTCCTCTGTGCACTATTTTAGGGTTTGCCAGCCACACGACGGTGTGATAAGCTGTGGCAACCTTAATTAGTGTTGGTGGATGCCACAAATGATGCCACTTCTTGTTAACTGAGGCCAGTGATCAATTGCATACTTGATTAGTTTGTAATGTGTTGGTTCTTATGCCTGTGATGAATGGGAAGCTACCTGATGGCGCCACTTAGTATTCTGAACTTAGTATTGCCAGCCACACATATGTGTGATAAGCTGTGGCTACTATGTTTGGTGTGAGTGGTGGTCATGTGATGGAAATTCTTATAATCTGAGGCTACTTTGCAATTGATAATTAATTGTCAATTTCATTGATAATTAGTCATTTAGTTACAAAAAAATTTCCTCCCACTAATTACAAAATGTTGTTCCTATGCTTTTGATTGTAAGCCTATCATTCCATATCTAATATGGTCCATGGTTCTTTACAAAAGTATGCTTCCTAAGCATCAAAAGGGTTGTGACTCTAGTCAAATTTTCAAAAAACTTAAAAAGGACTAGATCCTTTAATGTCCTATACAAAAAATTGCTTCCCTAATTTTTGTGTTTAATATAATTGATCTCAATCTAACTCATTGTATGACACATTGAGATCAATTATACCCAAGCTTAAAAAGTTTTTGGCAGCTTCTATGTCACTAATGGCCACTTCAATTTGTTGGGGTAGCTGGCCAAGTGCTTCTAACCTCTTTTTTCCAATGTATGGGCTCTTGTAATTGTTACCCCCTCTCACTTTAAGTACCTCATTCATGCACAATTGATATAGTATCCATGTGCGATTTAAAATCTTTGGCTCAAATGTTTCATATGCATCATGGACAGCATCAATTAAGTCTTGGAGAGTCTTTGGAAATGCTTTGAATTGGATTGATTGAATGGCACTAAAAAACCCCAAGTCCAAGCAATTCATGTCTGGACTTTATGCTGGTTGGTTAACTAGTTGGATGTTAAATCCATCCATTGTGGCTGCTTCCATAAATGCATCATCATTTACAAGTATGTGTGGCCTTACATTATCCTGTTGTATGAATATTTCTTTCACGCCATTTGCAGGCCATTTTGATCTTATTGCATGAAGTACCTCATTTATGAGTTTTGCTTTAATAACATCCCTTGTCACATTGGTGATTGCTTTAATCTCAAGGGTCCCAGCAGCCCTGTTGTTGGAGCTTCTAACAGCAAGGTGTGTCTCTGTGAATGGGAATAACCCAATGTTACCATTCCAAAGGACATCACCATTACTTGCTAAATGTGGTCTTGCCACTGCTACTAAGAACATGACTTTGCCAATGAAATTTTTGTTTTGCACACTTCTATATGGTTCCTCCTCTTCCCATCCTTCTGTGTGGAAAAGGTAAAATCTTTGTGTTTTTCTGCTCATATAGAACCACTTCTCATTAATATGCACAACATTGTACATAAGGCCGAATTTGGGTATTGTGTGGACAGTTGGTGGTATTATTTGTGTTAATATGAACTCCAATCTCCTCTGTTTGTGTTGCAAACTTAATTTAGGCTTTATGGAGTTGGTGTGTGACCTAATCCGGCCTAATTTTAACAACCTATACACACATGAATGACTAGGGCTAGACATGAGTCAAGCCAGCTCATGAGCCGCTCGTGACTCGGTTCGGTAATTGCTCGATAAGCTTTGTTCATGAGCCAGTGAGTCAAGCTTGAGTTTTAATTCTTAGTTCGATTATTAAATGAGTTGAGCTTGAGCTTGGATGTGTTCGACTCGTTGGCTCGTGAGCTAGCTCGATAAATTTTATTAATTAAAATTATAAAATACAATACATACATAGATATATAAATAAAAAATAAATAAATAAAATATAATTCAACTTTTCAACCAAATTGATTTGGATGTATATTCACATAATTTCTATAAAAAACAAAGATAAAAATAAAATTCTATAAACTAAAGTAATATAAAAATATAATTCATATTATCAAGTGTCTCTTCCTTATAAATTAATTATATTTTAAATAAATTTATTGAGCTCGAGCAGCTCGTGAGCTTTAAGTAAGCTCGTGAGCTTTAAGTAAGCTCGTGAGCTTAAGGTGAGTTGAGCTTGAACTTGAAAAAGGAGCTTGATAATTAAATGAGCCAAGCTCGAGCTCGGTCAAAATTAAATGAGCCGAGCCGAGTTAGGGCCCAACTCGACTCAGCTCGGCTCATGTCCAGCCTTATGAATGACCAATCTCTAGGGCTGCTGTCAATGCCCTAATTGTGGTTCTTTCCTCAACCTCTATTGCCTTCAATTTTGTCAAGTCAAATACTTTAGGCTTCCTCCCACACACGCCCTTTTTCCTACACCTGAAATCCACTACATCACCCTCAGCAAGGCCCCTCTTTGTTGCTTCCCAAATCCTCCCAACTGTCCACCTTGAAGTGGAATATGTAGTGCATAAAGACTTTATCAAACCATAAGGAAGAAAGCCCTCATCACATTTGGAAATCATCACTTGTGCTATTGTCATTCTTGTTTCTTCACTTAGTTCCCTGCTTGTGTGTTGGCTAACTTGCATTGGTTGAGATTGGTTGTTGTCAACAGGTTGAAATTGATGTTGTTGTTCTTCTTGTTGTTCTACTTGTACTTGAACACCCTCTTGTTAGGAGTGTGTTTCTGCTTCCCAAGCATCTGGTCCAAATAGTTCTTCAAAAATTGATTCAATTACAACCATATCCAGATCCAAACCATTATCTGTGTCAACAAAAAAATCGATGCTACCCATCCTAACTAATTAATGTGCTGTGTGTGCAGGTGAAAATGAAAAGCATTCAATACCCCAACCCACCCCACCCCTTGGAGAATTTAATGGAGGTTTTAATGTGTGGTTTAATTTTGGCTTCCCTATTAAATGCAAGTGATGAATTCTCCATTTATGATTTTGGTGGTGTATTTATATTGTGCTTTGAAATGCTTCCCTTTGAGGTTATGTTTTTGGAGGGAAAATTAATTTCCCAACCCAAATGTTTGTTGAACCGCCAAAGTTGGAAAAAGTGTTGATAATTTGGGTACTTTTTGGTACCAAATCTTGAGAATTTCTAATGCAAAAAAAAAGGGAAAAAAAAGAAGAAAATGGGGTGTCCTTTTCTTTGGGTCACTGTCAGGGGAAAATTTGCCAAATTCTCCCTTCCTTGTTTACTGTTCAAACAGTAATTGTAGCATTCAAAACGGAACGGAGGAAGTATATGTGTAAATTTTAAATTTTATATAATACATTAAGTAATATAGTAATAGGGCACTTGGAATGGGACTAGCATTGGAGAGAAAATTTTCAAGTCCCAACTTCAGTGACATGACAATTTATGAGGCCGCAATTGGGATGCAATATGGGATTAGTGTTCGAGATGCTTCTATGTCCAACGGTTGTCTGAAATATAGTTAAACTAAGAGCATCTCTAGTGGTATGTCTATTTACAATTTCTGCACAGCCAAATCAGCAACGGGTACAATATTTTAAAAAATAGAGCTCTTATGGTATCCTCTATTTTGAATGTCTGACTGACGTAGCAAATTTTAAAATAGACATTGTCCATCGGGCCTTCTATTTTAGACAGTTAAGTAAATATGCTGACTCGACATTTTTATATTATTTTATTTAATTTTTAATGTGTTCCATATTATATTTGTTATTGTAAGAGAGTTTAATTTTAATTAAATTTCTATTAAAATTATTTTTTTTAAAAGTGATAGACAGTGACCATTGTATGACTATTTTTAAATTATATTGTCTATCAGACACATCATCATTCACGACTTCTATTTTACACGGCTACATCATCTTACGCCCACGTTCCATCTATTTACAATTTTTTCATGCCCACATTAGAAATCTGAACAATATTTTAAAAAAGAGCTTTAATGACACCGTCTATTTTGAATGTCCAGCTGATGTGGCAAATTATAAAACATACATCATCCATCAAATCTTTTATTTTAGACGGTCAAGTAGATATGCTGACTCAACTGTTTATATTATTTTATTAGATTTTTAATGTGTTTCAAACTCTTTTTGCTATGATAAGAGATTTTAATTTTAATTAAATTTAAATAAAAAAGTGATAGACGGTGACAATTGTATGACTATTTTTAAATTATACGGTTTATCAATAAAAATTTTGCCACATCATCATTGTAATGTCCAAAAATCGAGTCTAGACTTTAAGAAAATTTAAAAAATAAAAGTAATTTTGTTCAGTAAGTTTAATTTAAGTATTTCTTATTTTAAATTTAGATTATATATAATGTATTTATTGAATATTTCGAAAAATTTTCTTGGTTTAATTAATGATGATATAATTTTAAGTGATCATTCAATCTAAATTAAAAGTAATTTAAGTTTTCTTTTTAATAAAACCTCACTTTCGAAATTTTATTTAGGAAAGACCGAAAGTGGTTTAAGGGTAGCAATTATTAGATTGGTAAGTTTAAACCATGTCGGAAGTTATTTGTAGGGAGTCTAAAATTTTCATATGATATTTTAGAGTATTTCCTTTTCTAATTTTAAATTAATTGCAAAGTGATTTTCATCCAAAGAAATGCTATTTTATGTGATTTGGAAGATTATCAAAAATTGAATCGAAAAACACTTCCTTTATTTTATTTCATATTATTCAAACATTTTTAAACGTTAATTCCGAAAATTTTTGGCATTTGGAATCATTCGGTTCTCGAACCGAATGGGCTTTTTATTGGATTTGCGACCTAAAGGTCTAAATCCAACATTACCTCCATGTGAACCCAAGCCCACACCAATCCTTTCCTCTTATCTTTGGTTTTCACATGCTTACACTCTCTACCCACCAAAAACAAAACCCCTACACTATCACATGCATTTCCCTTTCCAATCGCTAATATACCGTAATTCTCAGCATGAACTTTCGAATTTGTTATCATCTACCATCCGAAAATCGAGGATTAGGATTCTAGTGTCATTAGCAGTTTTCAACTTCTCAATTGGTAAGTTCTAAATTTTAACTTCTTTTCTTTTTGCGTGTTATGAGTATAGGCTACTTGGATGAACTCTTTTCTTGTCAGTTATGGTTTCATTTTCCAAAATTCAACCTCTGATTGCTAGGCGAATCACCTCTTCAACTTTTACTCATGAACTGGGTTGTACTGGTAAGTTTTCGGTTTTTTAAATTCATGGTCTTAAGGATGAATTCCACTGGTTTTTACAATTATTCTAATTGTACTTTTAAATCATGTTTCAGAGTATGTAATTGAGTTTCAATTAATCCATAAATTTTTCCAAAGTTGCAACTGATTGATAAAGGTAAGTGTAAGATCTAATTCAGTCAATTTCAGACGTGTTTCAACATTATTTTTGGGTTAGACTTACTTGTCATGCTGCTATCCTATTTTGAAAAGTCAAAGTGTGACTTATAAAAGGTTTTGGGAATTGAATTTGGATATTTACTTGTCTTTAGAAAATCAAGCTACGAGAGGACAGCTTAATAGCGGATCATGATATATTTCTGGTTACCGCTTCAGGTTGGTGAACCGTGCTTTGGCCCTATATATGTTGTGTATTGATTTTTTTTCGTGTGAGACATAATTCATGCATCTCAAGAAGTAGAGTGTTTTATTTGATAATTAAAGTGTATTGATCGCTTATTGAGCATATAAGTAGTAACAGTTGGTTCGGTATAACAATAAAGTTATGTGGTCATATTCTTGCATGATTGATGAATGAAAAATGACTAGTTTGTTTAGTGAATAATGATGTAGTGATTTTGCTGCTCTACTGTAAATG
The DNA here is from genome assembly GCA_031304145.1 of Cardiospermum halicacabum. Lineage (NCBI taxonomy): Eukaryota > Viridiplantae > Streptophyta > Magnoliopsida > Sapindales > Sapindaceae > Cardiospermum > Cardiospermum halicacabum. The sequence continues at coordinate 521,054 of CM062399.1, read as the reverse complement.
TGAAATCAATACGCAGAGCCGTTGATTCTAAAATCTGATTAAATGCAAATAGAAACCATAATATTATCATCCTTTTAGTTTAAGCTCATTAGTGATAAAAAAGCACCTTAGGAAAAATTGAAGTACTTTAATTATTTGGTAAAACAACATGGCAAATAGGCCAAAGACTTGATGTCTATCTATTCGGAACTTCGGTTCATTATTTGTATTCAGGACTTCGGTCCATTATTTATATTTGGACTTCGATATATTGTTTGTCCTGTTTCACATTAAATCTTAAACTAGTTGGGCAAAGTTAATTAATTTAAGTTAATGAACTATTGATTCATGTAATGTGTGTCCTTACATTTGACAAAGTATGCCTTTTTTATTCAAGTTCATTGCACCGTGAAGCTTAGTTCAACTGTTAATTGATGTGATTGTTTGTATGAAGATGTGTTGGTGATAAGATTGATTTCATTGTGAACTTTGAAATATTGATCGGATTAGGGGACATGTGGTTATGGTTATTGTATATGCAATTGATTGCTTGTGGTACTTGGTTGCCTTCATCTAGAGGGCTAGCATTGGTCATTAACAGTTACTAACATGGACTTTCTTTATTTGATTTTGGAGTCAAACTATTATGTTCCTCAGTAACGGATCGGGTCACAAGACGCCTTTCTTGTAACGTCTGACCCTGCCCTCAGATGACCCGAGGCTTGGTGGCAGGGTGCCACATTGTCACATAATCGGTCTTAAGGCTGACCACTAGCCCAATAGACCACAATTACACTTTCCAGTATGTTTTGTCTTCACTCGCATGCTTTTCGGACAAACTTCCCAGAAGGTCACCCATTCCAAGATTGCTCCAAGTGAAGCATGTTTAACTTTGGATTTTTCAAGTTTTAGGCTCCCGAAAAATAATATGCACATTGGTGATATGGGTAGCAATTCAATTCCTTTTAACGCTATCTTAATATAGGGTGTTACATTCCTGCTACCTAACCTTCTTTCGCCACATTATGTTGATAACTCAACTCGTAAAAGGAAGTCGAAACCTTTGATTACTCAAATCGTCAAAAGGAGCCGAAACCTTTGATAACTCAACTCAACTCATCAAAGGGAGCCAAAACCTTAGATCTCATTACAGAGAGATCCTATTTCTTAAAGTTTGTTTTAATTGAATACATAATTTTATTGACGAATAAAATACCTCCTATATATAGGATACAATTTAAACTTAAGAAAATAAATCTTCTAATGTAAGGAAACAAATCAAACTATAAGGAAATAATCCTTATAATAATGCCATAATAAGAATTTGCCAATGACAGCACTAATTGATTACTCTTCCCTAATTTGTCTCCTTGCGCCTTTAGTTAATTCAGTCCATAAAAATGTCCGTAACATCACTCCCCTCTTGAAAAACCAGCTTGTCCTCAAGCTAAAAAGCAGGATAAGCAACTTGAAAATGACCCAAGTCTTTCATGTTGCATCTTATGGCTGAAAGTCAACCCATTGGATCAAGTTGTTGCTCGGCTGTCCATTAAAGTGATATTAGTATTCTTCATTTTGAACCTCATGGTGAGGGATGCAAAGTTCCATAAAAGGCTTTGATACCAAGTTGTTATGTCCCTCGGCAACGGATTGGGTCACAAGAAGCCTTCCTGCTACTTGACCTTCTTTCCCCATACTATATTGATAACTCAGCTTGTCAAAGAAATCTTAAACCTTTGATTACTCAGCTCATCAAAGGGAGTCAAAACCTTAGATCTCGTTAGAGAGAGAACCTATCTCTTAAAGTTAGGTTTGATTGAATGCATAATTTTATTGATGAATAGAATACCTCTTATATAGAGGATACAATCTAAACTTAAAAAAATACATATTCTAATATAAATAAACAAATCAAACTATAAAGAAATAATCTCTATAATCATGCCATAATAAGAATCTTCCAATGACAACACTAATAGCTTGTTCAAGTTCCTTATTGTGGACTTGGTATTTGTTTCTTGTGTTGGGGCCATTGTATTGATTAAGTATTCCATATGGTGACCTCGAATATTGTGCTCGAAAAAAATAGGACTATATTGGTAATGCGGAGGCCACAAAAACTTGTTTCGAGTGTTGTCATTGTTATAAGATCATATGGATATGGTCTTGTTATCTTTCAGACGGTCATTTATGTATGTGGTTTCAAGTCATGTGTCCCAGCCTTGTCGGTAATCAACTGTGAAGTAACATAATTGTTATTATCATTGGGTTTAAACCAAGTATGATAGAAGGTTAGCTCATTATTATATTAGGAAAGTGTGTTAGTCATGGTTAGTTGATATTGTGGTATGTTGAACTGGTTATTCACTAAGTCTGGTATTATCGAATTAGTTAGTCTCTGTTTCCTTTTCTGCAGTGCTTAAGTCTTGATAAACAAAATTGTTTGCAACTGTTTTTAACTTGTTAATATTTTATAAAACCTTATATAAATGAATGATTACTTGGTGAATATGAAATGTTATTCACATGTGTTTTAAGAGTTGATAAACATGTATTCAAGGCAAGAATTAGACTGATTTATTGCTATGCTTAAAAACTGGTTTTATATACATGCTGTGAAATTTTAAATATACTATGGTTAAGTTTTGGTTGGATGTTGCTGCTTATAATTATAAATTGATATCTTGTATTGGTGAAAAAAAATATTCGCATCAAGTTATGACTTAGGATCAATTGATTTTATCTAAGAAATATTTCTTATTGACATGTTAGAGCTGCAGAAAAACTGTCAAAATAGGCTGATTCTATTAAGTAATTGTGATATGTTAAATTCATAATTAATAGAGTCAGAGATATGTGATTATTATTTGTAGATGTTGTTTACCATTTTGTGATGATGTATATATATATATATATATATTTGTAATGGATTTTACATTGGCTGGTTAATTAAATTAAAATACAAAAATTAACTTAAAAGTCATGGTTAGTTCTGCTGCAGATGAAAGTTGATTTTGTAGAGCCCTTATGCAGTATTAAAATCACATGAAATGAAATGTTTGTCTTATAATTTTTGTTGATAATTAATATTTGATTTTTTAGATGGAGAATGAGTGTTTGCATTGAATTATATGCTTGTAAATGGTAGGTTACGAGCTAGAGAAGTTAGCTTATTACCATGTTATGTGGTATTATGTTAAAATCTAAAAAAAGAAAGAAAAAACAATATATTGTCATGTGGCGAGAATTAGAAGTTCACTTATCATAAACCTTGTCTCGTGATATTTTAATTTTTTCTAATTTCATTATAGTTTCATTCAATTGCCTTTAATGTAGAGCCCTTGGTATGGTTCGGTAAGTATTAGATTTAGATCCCAACATTAATGTGGCGTCTTTTATTCTTGAAGACCTCATTAGTATTGGTTGTATTATGTAGGTATAATTGATGGGTGAGAGGGTTTATTTATAACTAAAAATGTTAAGATGTTTCTCCTACTTGTTTTTTCTTCTTTTTGGTTAATTTGTTCTTTTTGTTGCAACCCAGTTGATCAAATAGGCCCCTTGGACAGTACCGAAACTGAAATTTAATACGTCATTAGTCTTGTTGAGTCATTACAAGTGATGCTTGTTTTCTTTAGTTAGCGTATATGTTTTCTTTCCGTAGCTCTAATATTGGTATTTTGAGTGTTTTAAACTGAGCAAGTAGCTCAGAAAATATAAGTTTATCGCAGATCGGATTATCATTTTACCATTTGTGTAATGTATAAACCATACAATAAAGGATTAGAAAGTTTATATGATTATGCGATGTTGTTGTTAGTCACATGATTATGTGTATATGTTTTCGTGATTCCACAAGAAATATGTTTTTAACTGAGCAGAATAGCTCAAAATCAATAGAGTTTGCTGTCAATAGACCTGAAAATAATAAAAATAGTAGTAATAATTAATTAATTAAGTGAGTATTAATTTATTTGATTTTTAGTAGATGATTTTTGCTTCTTACCCATTGAGTCTTCCCAAGTCTAGGTTAGTCTAACCGAGTCCGTAACCTAGTGTAATGACCATACTACCCCTACCTTCAAATCTAGTGTCCTTACCGAGCATTGTCTTGTTGTTTCAAATTTCAGAAGAAAAAAATTGTTTGCCGATTACCTTCAGTTCAAGTGATCCATTAATTGCATTCACAGTCACTTTTAACTTAATGAACCTAATGCATATCTTATCATAACTATTAGGTGTGCATAGATCAATGTTTGGTTAAGGGTGTATGATTGATTCCTTCTTTCCTTTTTGTTTTCTTCTTTTTCTTTAATTAAATGTGACAGGTCATCGAGCAGGTTGTAGTTCGACTTCGGTATAACCATCATAAAGTATTTCACTTGCATTTTTAGGCCACTAGTTTTCATGTACTCATTTTTATTATTTTTTTTTATAAAATCCATGTATATAAATGTTAGTATTTGTGAATGACACATTTTGAATTTAAAGTTTTCAGGTGTAAATATTTGGGTAAAATCCAGCATTCGATTATATATAGGGTAGATTTCAAAGTATGTAAATGTTCATTGGTTTACTATCAAATTTTATATGTATAAAATATTTTCACTTATTAAATTTTATAATATAAGGGAATGTTTATTAAGGTAACTTTTATATGTAAGTATATATTTCATTTATTAACTGGACTATATTTTGTGGATTTTAACTACTCAATTTTGAAAATCTGAATTGTACAGGTTTTATTTTTAAGAATGTGATTGATGTTACTTTAGGTATTAAAAGATAAGTAGTATTAAAAAGATCATATATTTATATTTTGAGCATATTAATTATAGGAGTCTTTCTTTCCCTTTAATTACTTGTAAAAGCTTATTGACTAGTGTATTCGTGTTTATGACTTTCCGCTTTCAGTTCAGTACCGACTGGGCCAGGATTGAGCGTCACAATCATGACGACTCTATTTTACACGGCCACATCATCTCACACTCATGTTTCATTGGAGATGCTCTGATATCAACAAATAACGTAGTTTGTTGTATAAAGGGCACCCCCTTCATTTTCATCCTATGGAAAGAGGTTGCATTTTTCATCTCTAATTCAATTTCCAAAAAAATTATGAAGAAAGTTATCAACTTTGTATCGTGGTCCAACTCATGGTTGATGTAACAATATTGATTCAATCAAGTGTACTTTTATATATTTTTTAATGGTTTAATCTCAAAAAATCATCATAGGTTTGCCAAATTCTTCAAAAATCCACATTAGTCTACGTTTTTTCCATTTTACCACTTTTCTATTAATTGACAGTTTGGTTACTAGGACATTTTTGAAACTTTAAAATTTTTTATTTTTTTAAATTAAAAAAATTATTAAAATTTTGAAAAAATCTCATATTTCTTTTAATTTTATTTTATTTTAGTTTTAAATTTTTATAATTTTTTAAAAATTAAAATTCCAAAAATTTCTCTGGTTATTGTTTATCCGTCAGTGGGTGAACAATAACTAGACTCTCAATTAACAGAAAAGTGGTAAAAAGGAAAAGACTCAAACTGGTGTGTTTTTTTTGGAGAATTTGATAAACATGCGGTGGTTTTCTGGCATTAACCCTTTTTTAATTATAACTTTCCACTTAACTCTTACTAACTGCATTTATACTCTTTTTTGTATATATATATTTCTTATCTTGTTTATTTTATCTATAATTAATTTTATAAAATGAATAATATAAGAATAAAAATATATTTAATTTAATTCAAATCCAATATTAAGATATTAAATAAGTTAATATAATTAATTATTGAAATATATAATAAATAGACTCTAATAATTATAGTAGTAATAATAATAGACTTAGTTAAATACAAATAAAATATTATATTTATAAATTTATTTAATTTAGATAAATAAGAGTTTAAAAAAATTGTGAACATGTAATTAGAATAGACGTATTTACTTAATATAATTGAATATATATATATATATATATATATATATATATTTCAGCCATTGTTTTTATTAATGGATCAATTTGTGAAAGTAATATAATGATTAGAAAAAAAATATAATTTATCATTATAATTAAATAATTACAACATTGATTAAATGATATTTATTTTAATTTTTTCAAATATAAATAATTATATGTCTATTTAAATTTTATATTATTTTCTATAAATTATTTTTAATCATATTTAAGAATTAAAAATTACTATATTAAATAAATTTATTATTTTATAATTAATTTTATAAAATTTGTGATAATAAATTGAATGAAATAAAATTTTATATATTTAACATTTAATCTTTCCACTACGGTAAAAATGGGTGGGTTAGAGTAATTTTTTGATTGATGAGAGAATGTTATTAAAATATTAATTTCTCATACAATGAATATGAGATGAAAGGGTGACAATTCGGGTTGGCATGTCGTATTGATCCTAATTCGTACCTGATCTATTTTATAAACGGGTTGATTATGTCAACTTACGGGTTGACAGTTTAACCCGTTTAACCCATCTATTTCAAAAAGATAAATATAATTTTTTTAATAATAAAATTTTATATTATAAATCATACAACTATAACTAAAATTTTTCATATATGCAATTTATGGCACTATTAGATTTAATTATTGTGCATTTAACATCAAATTATATTTAATTAAAATAAATAATATTATAAATAACAAAAATAAAATAAAAAATAAACTTAAACGTGTTGACAGGTTAATGTCGTGTCGACCCAACTCATTTAAGTTCAACTCAAACCCGCAATCAAAAGGTTCGTGTCATGTCGATCCATCGTATCGTTGGCCAAATTGTCACTCCTAAGATGAAGAGGGCATTTTGAAGTGGGTTGAGAGCATTTTGAAGCTGTAAATCAATTCTTCCCAAGTTTATACATAAAATAAAATTCTTATGACATCACACGTAACAGTCATCATCATTTACTTATTAATCATTATACCCATATTCATTTACTTATTAATCATTATACCCATATCACCAATACTATTATTCAAACGTATAATTAATCATGTACTATCCATAACTAACCCATAAATCATCACACATATACTTGTAGCTCTGTCATATAAGTTACAACTACACCTTATAATTAACACTATATTTGGATTGAGTGTATTAGTGGAGAAGAGGAAGATGAGAGGAGATATCTTACTAAACTCTATGTTTGTATTTCTTTTCACTTGAACCAAATGAGTATAAGCATCACCTATTTATACAACTTATATAAGAATTCTAAATTCTCATTAATGTCTAACTACTAACTGCTAACCTCCAACTAACATTTAATTTAAAAAAACTTGAGTACTCTAGAATCACTAATCTAGTTTAAACTTGAATATTCTAGAAATTAAGTTTATTAACTAACATCCCCCCGTAAACTTAATTTTATTATACCAAGCCATATTCTAATCTTCATAAATATGTCTGCCTTAAATGGCTTGGTAAAGATATTTTCTACTTGATCATGAGTCTTCACATAATCCAAGTGAACTTGCTACTTTGATATGCATTCTCTTATAAATTGAAATCGTGTATCGATACACTTACTCTGATCATGAAACATCGGATTCTTTTGCAAGGCAATTGCTAACTTGTTATCCATATGAATTATTGTTGGATCATTTTACTCCATTCCAAAATCCTTGAGCACATTTCTTAATCATATTGCATGACATACACATGATGTAGTAGCCACATATTCTTTTATGTAGCGAAGTATCCATTTTGCAGCTTTCAGATGACCACTAGTTGGAGTCTCTAAGTAGCCACTGATTAATCCCACTACATATAAAATGTCTAGTCTTGTGCAAGTTAAATAGCATAAACTTCCAACTAGACTTTTGAAATTAGTTAGATTGAACAATTCTTCCTTATCATTCTTGAATAGTATAACTTCACAATCGTTGGTGTTGCAATAGGCTGACAATTATTCATCTTGAATTTCTTTAGTGGATCCCTTGCATAGCCTTGTTGAGTATTAAAGATCACATCTTCTACTTACTTAACTTTTATTCCGAGGTAATATGACATAAGACCAGTGTCTGTCATTTCATATTCCTTGATCATTGATTGTTTGAAATCTTCAAACATCTTTGAATTGCTTTCTTCTTGACATATAACCACGCTTGTGAGGACACATTATGAAGATCTTTTGTTGAAACTATTTATCGATCCGGCTATTCCATGCCCACGGTGCACGTTTAAATCCATAAAGTGCCTTCTTTAATTTTAAAACTTTGTCTTCTTATCCTTTAACTTGATATCCCAAAGGTTGCTCGATGTAGACTCTTCTATGAGATCTCCATTTAGAAAGGTCAATTTTACATTCATGTGATGAATCTTCCATTGATCGTGTGCCGCCAATGAAATAATGAACCTCACCATTTCTATTCGGACTACCAAAGTATACACTTTATCATAGTCTATGCCAAATCTTTGAATATACCCTTTAGTTACTAGTTTTTCCTTATACCTCTTGATTTCTCCTTTAGCATTCTTCTTAAGTTTGTAGACCCACTTGAATTCGATTGTATTTTTTCCTTCAAGTAGAGAAGCAAGTTGTCATGTATTATTCTTTACAATCCCCTTTATCTCTTTTGTCATTGCATCCCTCCAATTTTTATTTTTAATAGCTCTTGAAAATTTAATGGCTTGAAATTAGCAAAAAGACAAAAGAGAGTAAGAACATTTCGCCTTTCAATCGATTCATATAGCTCTTATAAGCTTTTTGTACATGTCTCTTCTTCACTTGATTCTTCATCGTTGTCTTCATTTTTAGAAGTTGTTCTACAATTATTCTGCTACTGCTAGTATACTATTAGTTACTTTCTTTCATTTTTTTGTGAAGTAAGATGCAACTTCTTCTCTCATCTCATTCCCACGTTTTATCTTCATCAAATTTTACATCTCTACTAATAATGGTCTTCCGATTAGTTGGATCATACAACTTATAGACTTTTGAGCTTTTATCATAACAAAATAAGACTTGCTCCTCACTTTTGTAATCAAGTTTGGAGCTTGTTTCATTTGTGACATGTGCGTAAGCGGGACTTCCAAAAACTCTAAGGTAAGATATTCCAGATTTTCTACCACTCTAAGTCTCTTGTGGTCTCTTACCCCATACACTTCTTCATAGCGAACAATTATTTAAGTGCCTTACCCATACACTTTTTAATGGAGAAAGATTACTTAAATATACTATAGTCCCTACAGCTACTGCCCAAAGCTCTAATGGCATCTTTTTATTTTTGACCATACTCCAAGCTATGTTGATGATGGTTCTGTTCTTTCATTTAACTACTACATTCTATTACGCTGACCTTGAAACAGTCAATCTGTGACGGATACCATTGATTTTATAAAACTCCTTGAATTTTTTAGAAGTGAAATCTTCTCCTCTCTCAGATCTTAACGTTTTAATCTAGTGCTCACTTTCCTTCTCTGCTAGAGCTTTGAACTTTTTAAAATTATCAAATACTTCTAATTTTTCTTTTAATAAATAAATCCACATTTTCTTTGAGAAGTCATTGATGAATAAGAGAAAGTAATTACTCTTACCCATGGAGCTTGGTTTAATTGGTCTGTAGACACCCGTATACACAAGATCGAGTAGTTCTTTTACTCTTGAATTAAATTCCTCTAGAAAACTACTTCAAAAATATTTTCCTAGCAAGCATCTTTTGCAGAGTTGATCAGGCTGATTGATGAATCACAATTCTCTGTCATTCCTTTATTTGCTAGCAATTTTAACCATCAAAAGTTTAAGTGCTCGAACCTTAAATGTTATAGCCAAGATTGATCCTTGAAGCATGCATTTAAATAGTCTAGCTACATCATTTTGAATATTAGTTGAATATTCTATTTTTGGTCACCAGTACCTTGGCAATCAACCTGTCTCAATTATCTCGTACTGAAAGAGAACAACCTTTCATACATATATTATACCCTTTTTCCAAAACTTGACCTAAGCTCAAAATATTACTTTTCATATTATGCACATTATATGTAATACCCCAAAATTGAGACAGGGAAAAGAATTGAATTGTTACCCATATCACCAATGTGCACATTATTATTTGGGGCCCAAAACTTGAGAACTTCAAAGTTAAGCGTGCTTGGCTTGGAGCAATCTTGGGATGGGTGACCTTCTATGAAATTTTTCTGGAAAGCATGTAAGTAAGGAAAAAACATGTTGGAAAGCATAATGGTGGTCTATAGGGCTAGTGGTCAGCCTTAAGACCAAATAAATGACAAGGTAATGCCCTGCCACCGCGCCTTGAGTCATCCGGGGGGGGGGGGTCGGACGTTACATTATAAACATTTGAAATAAATTATTGTTGACCATTCTTTAAACGAATTAGGACATTACCTATTCCCTTTATTGCGACCTTGGATGCATCTTTAAAATATACTTCTCCATTCACCAACTCATCAAGTTCCACGAATATGTTCCTTCTATCGCACATGTGATTACTGGCACCTGTGTCAAGATACCAAGTGTTCGTCGATTTGTCCATTTTGTCTTTGTACGCCGACGAAATAGTGATTTCTCCAAAGTTGGTTTCTTGCACGAAATCAGCCTTCTCTTTAACCTTTAATCTCGGTGCTCTGTAATCCGAATCATAATGCCCAAATTTCTGACATTGTAGCATTGAATTTGAATTTATTATTTGTCATACCTTGTTCTTGGATTATCATCATACAGACTACTATTTGAGTTTCCTCTTCTATCTTTACTGCTAAAGTTTGGCCTTCCTCTTCCACGTTCGTGACCTCGTCCTTATCCATGTCCTCTTTTGTGTTAATCTCTTCCCATGCTTGAACTTTTTACCTTTTCCTTTGAGCTGATTTGCATTTTAAAAAGTTTTTCTTGAACTTCATCTTGCTTTTATATTTATTTTCCTTCATAAGCTTGAAGTGAGCCTAAAAGTTGTTCAATAGTCATTTCTTCTAAATTTTTAGTTTCTTCGTATGTTACTACGATATGGATATATTTTGAATCCAAAAATCATAGTATTTTCTCCATTATTCTAAGGTCATCCAACTTTTCACCATTTCTTTGCAGTTGGTTTGCAATAACCAATATTCGAGAAAAATAGTCAGATATCGACTCACCTTTCTTCATCTGTAGAACTTCAATTATCCCCTTAATTTTTGAAGTCAAACTCTTCGCACTTGCTCAAATTCTTAATGAGAAATTTGCAACTTCTCCCAAGCTTCCTTAGCATTCTTAGCAATTGAAATTTTCTCAAACCTATCTTCATCTAGAGCTTGATAAATTAGATAGAAGCATTCTTGTCCCTTGTTCTTGGGCTCTTCAACTTGTCCTTCTCTTCAAATGATATGGACTCCTCTTTCTCAAGTTCAATATACCCATTTACGATTATATCTCACACATCTTGCGCACCTACTAGAGCCTTAATTTTAATACTCTAATTATCATAACTGTCTTTATTAGGCAATGGGACATGGAAGAGATTCACTCCGCCACTTGCCATATTTTTCTTCTCACTTCTTTTTTCTGTATGCTTGCCTTGATACTCCTTCTATTGGCTTCGATACCACTTTGTTGGAGAAAAGGGAAAAGAAAGGAGATATCTCATTTGAAAGTATTTGGTTCTGCTTGCTACTCTTATATTTCAATAGCAAAAGGAACCAAAGTGGATGATAAAGCTAAAATTAACATTCTCTCGGGTTATGCTAAAAATGCACGACATAGAATGTTCAACTTGAAAACTCAAAAACTAGAGATCGACAAAGATATTGAGGTGGATGTAGATGCTTTCTAGGATTGCGAAAATGAGAGGGTGAAGAGATGTATATCTAAAACTTCACCAAAAAATGTTAAAGAGGTCGCAGCTCAAGATCAAATAAAGTTAGAAGCTGCAGAAAATGTAGCAGAATCTAATTCTCTAATGTTGAATATAAAATTTCTTACTGAAATTTATGAAATATGAAATTTTTGTGGCGGATGAATCCATAATATTTGAAGAAGCTACACAACATGAGGAATAGAGACAAGCCATGAAATATGAGATCTCCTTGATTGAGAATAACAAGACATGACATGTTACAACGGGACTTCATTTGGTAGGTGATTGTAGTTGAATGGGTGTTTAGGACAAAGCTAAATCTCGATGGCTCTGTCTTTAAACACAAAGAAAGATTGGTGGTAAAAGGCTATGCTCAATAGCAGAGAGTATATTATGGTGATACGTTTGTTCCAGTTGCAAGACATGACACAGTGAGATTTATACTTGCACCATCAGCATAATATGGATGGAGAGTTTATCACTTGGATGTTAAATCATCCTTCCTGAATGGCATCCTTGAAGAGGAGATGTTTATTTATCAACCTGATGGATTTATTGAGGAGAATAAGATAAAGTGTATAAGATTCATAAAGTTTTATACAGATTGAAGCATGCCCCAAGAGCCAGGTATGGTAGAATTGATGGCTACTTCATCCAACATGGATTCACGATGAGCATTAATGAAATGCACTCTATGTCAATAAGGTACTTATTCAAGAAGATTGATTACTTCTCTTTATGTTGATGGTCTTCTTGTAACATATGATGATATCTAAAGGGTTGTGAAGTTCAAAGAGACTATGTTGAAGGAGTTCAAGACGAATAACCTTGGGCTAATGAAATACTTTCTTGAAATGGAAGTAACTTAACTTGAAGATGGAATACTGTGTCACAAATGAAATATGCAAAGAAGATGTTGAAGATGTTCAAAATAGATACTTTAAAACCTATTTCAATCCCTCTGATTATGAATGTGAAGCTGTCTTAAAATGATGGAAGTGAGAAAAATGATGCAAGTTATTATAAAAGTTTTATTGGAAGTCTTTTATACTTCATATCAAGCAGACCACATATCATGTTATTAGCTAGTGTACTGTCAAGGTTTATGCACTCTCCAAGCATGCATCATCTTGTAGCATGTAAAAGAGTGTTGAGCTACATCAAAGATACATTGAACTGTGGCATTTGGTATGGCAGAAATAAAGTTAAAATGGAAGGACATGTTGATAGTGATTGAGCAGGTTCTAATGATGATTCTAAAAGTACTAGAGGGTTTGTATTCTTACTTAGAAGTTGTGCTTTTTGTTGGAGCTCAACTAAGCAGCAGATAGTAGCAAAATAATCAGCAGAAGCTGAGTATAGCAGCAGCAGCTTCAAATCAAGCTGCTTGGTTAAGAAAATTTTGGATGATTAGGGAGTACAAATTGAAGGAGGTGTAGTGATCAAATGTGATAACATGTTAGCTATTTCTATGGCTAAAAGTCCAGTATATCATGGGAGAACAAAGCACATTAAGGTCAAGTTTCATTCAATTTGTGAAGCAGTTACCAGTGGAGAGATTGAGCTCATTCACTGCAACTCGAATGATCAAGTTGCTGACCTTCTTAATAAGGCATTGCCTAGCAATTTAAGAAGTTGAACAAGAAACTTGGATTGTCTTTTAAAAGTTTCAAGGAGGAGTGTTAATGTGTTGAAACTTTTTAGAGAAAACTGATTTTAGTTCTATTGTCAATTTCAAGTTTAAGGTCTATTGGGTTTCAATTTTTTTTTTCAACTTACTACATTTTCTAAAAGCTACTTATGTATTAGTCCAGTGGGATTATATTTTCTCACTTGGTTAATGTCCAAGTTTGTATTTATGAGCTACCATATATTAGTTCTCTTATAATTGAAGTAATATTGAAGTTTTATTTTAATTTATTTAAGTTTATTTGAAGTTGAAAAAGCATAATTTTTTATTGTTGTGCGGGTTAAATAAATTCATTTATAAATAAACTCGGTCTAATAATAAATAATATAAACAGATATTATTGTTAACATCTCAGCAATGTAATCTAATTTATTTTTTTTAATTACTATAAAAAAAATTAGGGCATTACTAAATACTGCAATCAATATCGCAATCAAAATACCAATTATATCCTTTTCAACATAGATGAATTTATTAAAAAAATCTCAAGTCCAATTATGGAGGTGAAGAGAAAGAAAATATTTGTTGTGTTTTAATTGGAAATCTCGTTAAATAGCAAATATGTCTAAAGGTGCAATTAGATTCTCAGAAAGTTTCGTTCTTTAGTCACTCTTGATGTAAACAAAATTCGTGCAAGAGTTTTAAAATTTGTATGGTACGTGAAACTGGAAGACCAATATTATTTCCGTATTGTTGACAATTCTGATGCTCACTTCATTCATTATTGTGGTTTGAATTACTTTCGTGGATCTTCTCCATAATATGATTTAAGAAAAAATTCAAACGAGTTGAGATAATGAAAGAAAGAATTTTATTAAAACTAGACTATCAAATTTTTAGATTTGAAGAAAAAATTAAACGAGTTAAGATGGTAAGATAAAGAATTTTTGAATGTTCTCTATTATTCTATCGTTGATGAAAAAATCCAAATAAAAATTTATTTTTAATTAAAATTATAACACTAACATTTTTATGCAATTATATTAAGGATATAATTGAAAATATATACTGTATTTAACATTTTGACATGCAATATTTAACACTTTTGAAAAATTATTTAAAAAATATTCCCGTCAATAACTCAAAACACTAAAAACTCAAATTAGGATGGATGATGTAGGGTTTGGGTTTTCGTATATGGGCCCATTCAAGACAAATGGCCACAGATCCATTCAAGTAGGGATGGCAAATAAATCCATGAACCCACGAATCCACGGATACCCATCCATAAAATCCATGATGGATTCGGGTTTGTGGATTCGTGGGTTTATGGATTTAGATATAATTTCAATCCTTTTCTTATTGCGGGTTTGGATTTGGATTTGGATTTGGATATTTTAATCCAAATCCATGAACCCATTACTATTTTTTTTTTTAATTTTAAAATTTACATCACAACAAAATAAATCATATAATTATTAGTTTTTAAATAAAAATTTAAATAAATTATTATTGGTTATAATTGATGATATATTAATAATTATTTATTTTAAATTTAATATTTTAAAAATTAAGTTTTATTTTGTTAGTATCTAAATACAATAATCTCAAATAATATCTAATAATTATATTTCAAATTAAATTATTTTTATATTGATAATTAATATTCCCTCGGTTTTACTAAAACTAACGCATGTATATCTATTATGCAATAATAGTGACTATTTAATTGAAAATAAATAATGAAAATAAATACAAATTTGGAAATTGAGAAAAAAAAAAAAAAAAAAAAGACAATTTTGGCCTAACATAATAATTTGGGATGCATGTGAAATTTGGTTCCTTGAGTAGGAAGATATCTACAACACAACACTCACTCAAATGGTTTTGAAATTTCGGGTATCCATGGGTTCAACCCGAACCCGTGGATTACACCCTACCCGAATCCATTTAAATTTCATGGATTTGGATCGGATTTGAATTCGGATGTATTAATTGGATTCGGGTTCTGGTTGACGGATTCAGGTCGGGTTTGGACCCATTGCCATCCCTACATTCAAGACTGAGAAGCCCAATCATTGTGAATTTTTGGGGTAAGAATGAGAAGCCCAAGTCCAGCAGGGGCTTTTCTGTTTTGTCGCTATAAGAGCATCTCCAGTGGGGTTGTATATTTTCTCATTTGCACAGCCACGTGAGTTTTTTAGAATATGTGGAGAATTTTTTATCTACAATGAAAAATAGATGTGAGGCTTATGTGGTGTAGACATTGTCTGATAGAACTTCTATTTGTAGAGGTCTTTCTCCACAGGCAAGTCAGCATTTTTTAATTTTAAATATTTTTTATCCAATGAAATTCAAACATTTAATTATATTTCATCTAAACAAAAAGAAGCATTGCAGACTGAATTGAAAACTCGTGTCTTTTCCTTAAATTTAGGTATCATATCACGATTCACATCCGTTATCTGTGATGCCATATATACCCCAATCCACATTAGCATTGGAGATGCTCTAAACATCATAGATGAAAAATGTACAGACAATTTAACCTTGTTTTCTGTCTGAATTCACTCATTAATGTCTATATCTATCTCTACGATACAATAACCAAAACATACCATGAACCGTCGTCTCCAAGCCATCCACCTCCTCCGGAAGGTATGCTTTTGTTTTTTCAGTTTTTTTTTTAAAATAAAATATAAAATTAATTTTTTTAATAAAAAGAGAAGTCCAGATTTTAATTTGATAAAAAGTTTTTTCTTAATTATTTTATATTAGTAATTAACTATTCAAATATCAATATATAAATAAATATACATATTAATTAAATACTTAAATAAATAAAAATAAAAAGAATATATCAATAAAAAATATTATATTTATGGAAATTAACAATTAGTTATCTTCTACAATATTTTTCATAAAATAAAAAATTTTCAACTAGTTTATTAAAATATATATTTCAATTATTTTTACCAAATAATTTTTTTTAATGTATTTTTTAATTTCTGAAAAATATTCTAATAATTAAAGAAAATAAACACCCTCTAATTTAGATAATAATAATATTATTTTAAAAATTAATTATAAAATATTAAAAGATCATTGGAATGAGTTGTAGGAAGAATTTCATCCACTCAATGAAAGGAAAAACTAGACTATTATTATAATACTCCTTATTCAAAACAAGAAGGGCAAACTACTTCAAATGTAAATGAGTTTTTAAGAAGTTGCACGTATAAAAAAATTGAGCTAATTTTAAAAAAACACTAAGATCTCGATTGTTTTCTTTTTATAGAGTCTATTTAATTTCTTTTTTTTTAGTCTACTCTAATAGTTTTTTTTATTTTACTCCATGTACTCCATTTATTTATTATTATTATTCCATCTTCTAAATCTATTACATATATGGTGTATTTACTATGTTGACCTATGAGTTCCAATCATATTATTCTTATTTAATAGTATTTTTTAAAAACATCATTTCTTACCGGGTTTTTTTTAAAATTATTATTCTTAGGGTCATGCTACAATATAGGGAGTCATATTTTAGTAACGTTACCCAAAAATTTTTACCTGCTATAACAAGTTTTCAAAATTATTAGCAGGTTAAAAATAATGTAATAATTCAATATAATTTATATAATTTTAATAAATAAAATATTATTAAATTTTAAAAATTATAATTTAAATTATATAAAATTAATTTAATTTTGACAAAATAAAAATATAAAAAAATATAATAATATAAAATATAAATAACAAAATAAAAAAATTATGATAAATTAATTAAAAATATTGAAGTTGCGACGACATTATTGATAGGTTGCTAATCGAACATAGAGGTTGCGATTTTACGTTGATTTAATAATAAAATTAAGGTTGCGATCTCATCATTGTTAGGAAAAACCCTCTGGTTGCAAGAATATATTATGCTAACCTAATGCGGAAACAGACAGCAAATATAAAACCCTAGCAGTAATGGATAATAATAAACATACAGAAATAGTAGACACACAGATATACGTGGTTCCCCAAATTGTGGGTACGTCCACGGAGGCACCGATAATATTATTGAGATGGAAGAGTACACACTCACTTATCCAACACTCAATAATGAATAACCCACACTCTCACCAATCACTCAAGTGTTTCCCCTCACAAGTGTTTCGCTCTCTCACGATCCCTCACTTGTTGAACTCTTGAAACCAATACTTGAATGACGTAGACTAATTAACTCTTGAAGAGGTGTGATTTTCCCTGCCTCAAAATCTGTCACCCCCAAAATCTGATAACCCATCTTAAGTTTATATATCACCAACTTAAGGTAAAACCTAATGGGCCTAAATATTACAAAGCCCATAACCATGGTCCCCACATGACCGGGAACCATCCTAACAATCGTTAGTAGGTTTCGAATCTAACGTAGAGGTTACAATTCAATGTTAATTTTATAAAACTTTGAGGTTGTGATCCATTCGTTGAAAGGTTGCCAAATTCAAATAGAGGTTGTGATTTTACATTGATTTAATAACAAAATTGAGGTTGTGAAATTATCGTTGGCAGGTTGTGAACCTAACGTAGAGGTAGCAATTCAATGTTAATGTTATGAAATTTTGAGTTTGCGATCCATTTGTTGAAAGGTTGCGAAATTCACACAGAGGTTGTGATTTTACGTGGATTTAATAACAAAATTAAGGCTGTGATCTCATTGTTGGCAGGTTGCGAACCTAATGTAGGATGCAATTCAATGTTAATTTCATAAAACTTTGAGATTGCAATCCATTCGTTGAGAGGTTGCGATTTTACGTTGATTTAATAACAAAATTGAGGTTGCGATCTCATCGTTGGTAGGTTGCGTACCTAATATAGGGATTTCAATTTAATGTTAATTTTATAAAACTTTGAGGTTGGGATACATTGTTGAGAGGTTGAAATTCACATAGAGGTTGCGATTTAATCTTGATTTAATAACAAAATTAAGGTAGTGATCTCATTGTTGGCAGGTTGCGAACTTAACGTGGAGCTTGCAATTCAATATTAATTTCATAAAACTTTGAGGTTGCGATCCATTCGTTCAGAGAGGTTGTGAACTTCAAATTACATTGATTTAATAACAAAATTGAGGTTGCGAACCTAACGTAGAGGTTATAATTCAATATTAATTTCATAAAATTTTGAGGTTGCAATCCATTCCTTGAGAGGCTACAAAATTCACAAAGAGGTTGCGATTTAACGTTAATTAATAATAAATTTGAGGTTACGATCTCATCATAGGCACATTGTGAACCTAACGTAGAGGTTGTGGTTTTAAGTTAAATTTAATAAATAAAAAATAAAATTGAGACTGCACCATCATCATCGGTGCATCATCGATAGGTTGCGAACCCTACGTAAAGGTTGTGATATTTTGTTGATTTCATGAATCATAGAGATTGTGATCCTTTTGTTGAAAAGTTACGAAATTAGAATAAAAATTGAGATTTTATGTTGATTTAATTACAAAATTGAGATTGTGACGCCATCATTTTTAAGGTTGCAAACTTAACATCGTGTCTGCAATTCATTGTAATTTCATAATTCATTAAAAGTTGCAATATTTCCGTTGGCGGTTTGCAAACTCCATGTTGGGGTTGCAATTACTTTGAATATAGTAATTTTAAAATATTTAAAGGGTAGTTTGGTGATTATTCCCGAATTCACTTTACAATTTTATTTTTCATGATCGAGCCCAAAACTTCCATAAATTTTTAACATCTCTACTTCAATGATTCTATAGTTATCTTTTTGATCCTAGGTTAAAGTGATCAATAATTCACGATTATCAACTCGTATTTTCTTAAGAGCCCTAATTTCCATTAATCGACATACATAATTGATTTATCAATCTAGATTAAATTGGAAATCAATTCAATATGGATTATCCAAGGTAATTTCTATGTTCTAATCGATTTTGTGGTTTCTTTTGCTTAGGGATTGATTTTCTAACTTGTGCCACTAATATATGGGTTCACTCAAACTCAAATCTAGATAGGGTGGCAACAACTATGAAATTCAACTTGAATTTATTCTGAACTTTGGAACCGATCATCCAAGAGTCATTCAAATACTTAATTATGTTTGAGTTTATTTGTACATGTGAACAGTATAATCTCCTATCAATATGGGCAGACACTTAAAAAAACGATTGTCACATTTTTTTAATATAAAACTAAAAATTTCCATTTAAATGATTCAATACATCTCACTCACTAACAATCCATAAAATAATTTAATAAAATTAAGATAATAAAAAAAAATTTAAAAAAATATCATTCTCAATTGTTCAAATCTTACGTGAGTGGTATTTTGATTACGATAAAAATACTTTTTTATTTGTAAATCACAAAACTCATTTAAAAATAAAACTAATTAGTGTTTTAAAAAATTAATTAATATTTAAATAAATACAGATGTTAATTTTGATTAGAATATTTTTTTTTTCTCTTATTTTTAATTCACAACAGGTTAACAACAAGTAACACGTAATTTTTTTTTTAAATTTTTTTTTCAATTAATTCAGACCACTAAATCAATCTAATAGCTAAAAACATAGAAGGTAACACTATTGGAAGGGTTAGCTAAATCCCTATTCTTAATATTAATTTGATTTTAAAATAATTTTTTAAAGTTCATTTATTTTTAAAAAAAATAAAAAATATATCAAAATACTTTTAGAAAAAAAAACTATATCAATTATATTTTAAAAGTTGTTTAAGTTTTTAATAATATTATTTTGTTAATTATAAGTATGTTATTATTTATTATAATAGTTAAAAATTTTAAAATAAAATATTTAATCTATTAAAATAATATAATTTAAAATATAATGAACCAGATAAATTTTTATAACAAAATTTAAATGCATTAATTTATGTAAATTAGTAAAAATAGTTTTGTAAAAGTGGTTTTACCTATTTTAAAAAATAGGTACATATACACGATTTACAAGACATATAATGAATGAATGTAAATAATTTACATCACAATTTATTATATATAATGAATGTAAATAATTTACATCACAATTTATTACATATCATATGTTATAAAAAATAATAAATTAATTAAAAACTTTCTATTTTCAACTAATATGAGATTCAACATATGATAAAAAAATATTAATTTTATCTCTGAATTTATTTATTGAATACAAATCGAGAAAATAATTTGATTTTAGAGTGTTACAATTAATTTCGTCAGAAGTGTGGAAATGTCATATATATATATATATATATATATATATAATTGACAAATCACTTATCTATTTAGAATAAACAGTTAAATTTAATTTTTTAAAAAAAATAAGAATTTAAGTGAACATTAGATAAAAGTCGGAAAAATAAATGAATTTAAATGTTTACCAAATAAATATTAGACATAATTTTTTTTTTTTTAAATCTAAAAAAAAATAAAAAGACGTTTAAGCGAATTTTGAAAAAGTAGCGGTAGATTAAAGATCCGTTATGTAGCTTAAGAATCTGGTTGGTATGCGTTTTTTTTTAAATTTATTTTCTCGATTTAATAAAAAATTCATCCATTTTTTCCCATTCTAATATTTTCATCAAATAATACATTTTAATTTTTTTAATAAAATTATTATTTCATTATTTTAATTATAATAAAAATCCAAATGAAAATATTTTTATTTTAATTTTTAATCAAATAATACATTTTAATGATTTTAATTCTAATTAAAAATTTAATAAAGTATATTTTATTTTAATTTTTTAAACAAACAATACTTTTCAATTAAATTAACATTGATGATATTTTAATTTTTGAAATTTAAGCAAACAATGTATTTTAATTTTTTATTTTCAATGTTTTGTCAAATATATTTTAATGACTTTAATTCTAATTAAAATACAAATTAAATATATATTTAAAATATTTAATTTTAATTTTAATTTTTTATCCAAATAATATATATTAATATTTTATTTGATCAAAATATTCAAACGAAAAATAAAATGAAATTTAAATGAATTCTCATATATGAGGAGAAAATATGTTTAGAAAAAAAAAAAAAAAAAAGCCAAACATATCCGTACAAAGAATAGTGGTCAAATTTTTTTATAATTGAATTATTTAAAAACTCCTTTGGGTTGAAAGTAATTTACCCTTCAAAACAATTTTTAACTCTTGTAACGAAACATCACACCAAATGAGTGCACGACAATTCTCTAATAATGTTTCCCGATAATAACAGTAACCTAATCAAAAGATCCCGAGTTGTGCATCCAAAAGAAAAAAAGGGCGAGAAACCGTTCAAAGTACTCGATATTCAAAAATGGAAATTGGTTGTGCCAACAGTTATCCACACTTTCTCGGGGTAACGAAGGCTAATGATTATATAACCTAATAGTAATGTTTAGAACTTCTAAAAAAAAAAAAAAAAATAGTGTCTTACATGGACCACTACACATCTTCAGTGTATACAACCACGTCAAACTCCAAATACATCTTATTCTTCTTCTCAATTCAAGCACTCGGCTATTACACGTTTCAACAGCTGCATCTTCTCCCTAGCCGACTGCAACAGATTACATAATAATAATAATAATAGGAATTAAGATCTTGAATAGTCAAAAAATTTGTTCCATTTACAAATAATGTATGGTTTTTGATAATAATTAAAAGAGCGCCATTCAGTGAACCCAAATTGGAACTCAGCATCAAAAAATGAGTAACAGGCCTAGTGGGTCACACTAGAAATTACATTTCAGCTTAGTTGAGTAGACATGTTGAAACTCTGACATTTATGAAACAATTGGAACTTCTATATATTAGCTTCTAGTTTAGTACTCGACAAGAAGACACAAATCCCTAATGAATGCAGTTCCAAACCATAAAAGACCCAACAGCTTTCAAGCTGCATAGCACCGGTGAACACTCAGTAAAACTAATGCCAATAAAAAATGTAGTTAATGCACAAGGAGAATGTTTCCAAGCGATTGGAGACAAGGAAATGTTTGTAGTTTGCATATATTTTCAACTTCAAAGAAGAGAGCTTACCTCATGGACGGTTGTGATTTTTCTTTGGGCATCATTTAGTTGAGTTTCAACAGCTTCCTCAAATTGCAAGAAAAGCTTCTGGTGGGATGATCCTGGGAACATACGAGAAAAATATGAAAGACTACACGGAATGTAACAGCAGTAAGCACACATTCATGAGACAGAAAAGTGGCTTCTAACATCATACAATATTTTTTGCACTAGTATAATGCAATGCAACTGAAGTAGCCATCTGCAGGTTTTCAAGGTCTAATTGATAAATATAATAAAATAAATAAATAAATAAATCTAAAAATTTACAAGTGAAGAAGCATAAATGGCTTTATCAATTGGAGCAAAATCATTTCTTTTAAATATGGTCAAAGTTTTGAGTGCTTAAAAAAAGATGTAAAAAAAAAAAAAAAAAAAAAAAAAAAAAAAAAAAAAAAATCATAAAAGACTCTTAAAACACATGAAACTAATCGTTAGCAGCTATAAATAAATAAATTATAAAAGAATGCCATATTTATGCAAAAGCTCCAAGATCAGTTTTATATCCACCTACTGCCATTCCCTTGCATCAATCCTACCGCTCAAAAGATTAATAATATTCCCATCCCCAAATAAACAAACATAGCCAATGAAACACAGGCCAAACATAGATCAGAGAATGCGTTTATTAGGGAGAAAAAAAGGAAAATATGTTAATAAAAAGCGATTTACTTTGCTTTTTCACCCTTCCCTTCAATTCAATCTGGTTGGCTTCCATCATTTCAAGGATACTACAGCAGCCCTGGAAATGACGATGAATATCTTTCTTAAACTGTTCATGAATCAATGCCAGTTGTTGCTGTTGTTCTGCAATGAAACACCAAACAGAAATATAAAAATCAAACATCATTTTTCAAAGTTTAGCTATATGTATAATGGCTGGCCTGTGAAAAGAAGAAATACTAATAAATCCAGAATTAGTCCATCTTATCACATAAATTTGATGATAAGATTCATAGTACATATACGGCCTAAACTCATCATAGGCCTTTGATCTGCATCTCTTACTCTATAATACTGTGGAGCGGAAACGCCCACCATATGGGCACTGACTTCCGTGCTTATTTAACATAACTAGCCAAATAATCAAATAAACTACCAGAAGGTGCTCATACAAGCTCATGAAACTTATTCAAGTTCAATTTAAGTCTTTACCTTCAAACAATGTTTCCCACCGCTTTCTTTTTGATTTACTGAGGCTTGCAAGCTGTACTCTGTAACAATCATCAAGATGATACCTTAGAATTAGATATATCAAATGGCAAGCCTGTAAATTGAACAATACATACACATCCTTTTGTATCTGAGACTCCACATTCTTCAGCTGCAAGTGTACATCTTCGGAAACAGAAATCAAAATCTCAGATGACTTCTTTTTAGTTACTGAGTTCATTTTCTTCCTGAAGTTGTCTAAAGCAATAGCAAATAGTGTAACAACCCTGGAATATGAAATACCATCACACAGTGTCATTGGGCAATTCTTATCCCCCAAATGGAAACAGGGGAAAACAAAATAAAAGGAAAAACCTTGTCAAATCATCCTCCTGGTTCTGTTCTGTAGGTTCCTGTAACAAGTCATCGTCTAGGATCTGCACTCTCTGTTCTTGCTCCTCATCACTCTCCAATGTCCCTGCCATTTTCATACAGAAACACAGAAGAAACAAAATAAAAACAAATAGATAGCATCTTAAATAGAGATGGAAGAGCTGAAGAATAGAGTTGCATTTAATGTTTGCCTTTGGGAGAACCCAGGGGGTAACTAAAGCCAGCAACTTTAACCCCATTCCTCTGAAGCCAATTAACTGGATAGTCCACATCCTTTAGCTCTTTACAAGAACCATTTTCTGGAGAGGTTTGTCTTTGATCTGCAAGATGTCAACAGAGACAAATCATTATAAATCATATGCAACAAATAAATGACTCAGGCTATGAATAATGAGGCTTATCACAGGTTACAGATCCAGTAAGATGCACACAGTTGTATTTTTTTCTTATTGGCGAATCCTCATCAGAACTGCTAGGATCTCCATCCTCAAATGGTGATTCAAGCAGGCCATTATCTGCATCTGTTTTCCTGTTAACAGGTGATGGTTCTGTGCAAGGAGAATCCTCCTTAGGCTTATCTGCACCATCCTAATGTCTCATAAGGAAAGGCAATAGCAAATATTCAAGCTTAGTACTGTTACATATGTTAACAAAGCATGTGGAAACCTCTAAAGAGTTAAGGATACAGGTG
Source organism: Cardiospermum halicacabum (assembly GCA_031304145.1). Classification (NCBI taxonomy): domain Eukaryota; kingdom Viridiplantae; phylum Streptophyta; class Magnoliopsida; order Sapindales; family Sapindaceae; genus Cardiospermum; species Cardiospermum halicacabum. Next base: position 496,280 of record CM062399.1, on the reverse strand, counting down.
GCTCAGAATCTGCTTCAGATGCTGACTTTGGAGTGTTCCAAGACCTAAAGCTACAGAAATTGCCCACAGTAAATCTAGTCTCATCTGGACCAGCAGTGGAAGTCTGCTCGATCTGAACCGATTCTGGTGATGAGCAAAAAGAAGGGTTTAAAGAGGGAATTTTAAATGCAGGAGTTGGACTCTGAAACTCATCTAAAGGGTATTGTGCATCATTTGCAAATGGACGGTTGCAATGTTCTTGATGGTTCATATTTTCCACTGATAATGGATTGTCAAAATCACCGGTCTGATTCAAGGTCTTCGGGTTTGGCAATTGGCGGTCTTTCTCTTTGACGTCATTCCTCAGTTTACGTTTATTCATTCTATCCTCGAGGGGGAAACCATGAAAACTTTCCAATTTTTGACCCGGTAGAGAAGTATTCTCAGGCCACAGGGCTGACTCTCTACTATAACTTGCTTTCTGATGTCCAGTCTGATTCACGGTTTTCAGGTTAGGCAATTGGCAGGCTTCCTTTTGGGCATCGAGCTTCGGTTTGCATTGCTCAAGTTTATCCTCAAGGGAACAACCATGAAAACCTTCTGTTTTCTTATCCGGTAGAGAAGTCTTCTCAGGCCACGGGGAAGACTGTCTGTTATAACTCGCTCGCTGAGGGCCATCACCATTATCCTTATCAGAAAAGCAAATTTTGCGTGGGATAATAGTAGAACCTGTCTGCCCATTCTTTTTCCTTTTTGGGATTGATGAGTCAAAATTGATATCACCATTGGGTTCTCCTGAACACCCTTCTTGGAAACTATAAACGTTCTTTTTTTCGCCTGTCTTTTTGTAAGCAGAGCACAACCCAATCTTGGTTTTCTTTTGCTGCTCTCGGTGTGAAGCTCTCTTTTTGGCCAAAGCTCGAGTTAATGGTCCAACGGTAGTTTGATTAGGACCTTCAGAATCAGTTTCTATAGTATCAGAAAAGTGTATGGGTTTGACAACTGCAGCGGCAGTTCGATTAACATCCTCTTTCACCTTTAACCTATCATCTTTGATGTCAGGAAACTTGGGATTAGAATTCTGACTTTTGGGTGAAGAAATGTTGCCCAAAATCTCCCATAACTTCATTCTCAAGGTTTCACTTTTTCCTTTATCTGGTTTATCCAGTTTATCCGGTGTCGCATCTTTACCTGAACTAGTGTCATCTTGTGCTGTTGCATATGTGAAATTATCCACACAATCTGGGGCAGCATCCTTCCCTTTCCTCCTAGTATAGGTTATGTCACTAAACTTCTTCTGACTGTCATCACTAGTTTGTAATGTGGTGTTCACAGTTGTGAAAAATTGAACATCATGTACAGTTTGTTTTTCACTTACTCCATTGAGCTTTTTTAGCTTCCCATCAGCAGCTGGTCTCCTTTGCTTTATGCTCTGACCATTCCTTAAAGTTGGTTCTTTCTGGTGAGATGATCGCTTAGTAATCCATGGGGAACTCACCTGTTCTATACCATCAGTTTGTTTCCCTTTATTTGCAGTGTTGGCAGTTCCTTTGCCATTACTCTTTGGTTCGGAGTAATTTTCCAAAACTTTTCCTGTTTCATTTGATATGTCAACCCCAGCTTCCTTTCCAGTTTCAGACTTTTTCTGGGTTGATGAATCAACCGTAATTCCAACTGACATCTTTCTAGATTGGCTAGATGGATGATAATTGCTGCCAAAACTGTGACAGCCATTTGGCTTCATTTTATCCTGAAACATAATATTTCCAAATGAAATCATGATTCACTAAAGTTGTTGCTAATTAAATTAGTAGCAGAGAACCACTGGCAAAGCAAGGGAAACTGCTAGCACAGCAACGCAATTAGAATAACATAATCTAATTTTTTTAACCACCCTATCACAATTCACAAGGGCTAACTCTGATTCCCACACCTCAATCCAGGGGAAACAAGGTCGTAAGCTTGCACATAACAAAACTAGAACTATCCAAAAGCATCCTCCTGAACAAATATAACTGCCTAAAGCAAGATAACATGGTAAGCATAACAGGAGTTTGAGACCTCATAACAAAATCATTTCAGGAACAGAAAATTTTAACTAGTAAACAATCCAATATATGATGTGCCTTAGAACCTATCCTAAGAAAACAATAAACCTTTTTCTATTTCAGTATGTAGTAAGATTGGGGTTTTGATCACTTACATTCCCTAGATTTGGTCTTCGATCAACTTCCATCACTTGATTTCCCCAATTGACAGAGCTTTAAATCAGAATCAGCACAAATCTAGCCACATCATGATTAAATAAGTTATGATCAATAAGCAATCTATTATACAGGGAAAATACAAAACAAGTAATGAGTGAAAGCCTAATTGTCGCTTTCTGCATTATACATAAGATCTCATAACATCTGATAATTTAAACACCGGAGCTTATCTTAATAGATAATCCATTTCTTCTCCTTCCTCTTTATTCAATATTTCACGAGCATCTTTATTCCATTTTCCTCACCAACCAAACAAACAGATTATCACTTAAAAACTCACCATCAAACAAAACTTTTCGCAAGTCTAAACAAATCAATTTAATAAGAAGTTTCCATCACCGTAATAGACACTCAAAACCCTAGGGATCAGCGATCAGTGTAGAAACAATTTCAGAAACTGTGTACGTCTTTCAGAATCAACAAATCAAACGAGTCACCAAAACGAAAATTAAATTAACCGATTTTAAAGAGAGATCGCTACCTGGTTTATTCAACAGCAACAGCTACTGTCAACGAGACCTCCATTCTAACGTCGATTCGAGCGCGAGTAGATAGAGGAGAGAGCGATACAGCGAAGAGGGAATTTTGCGGGAGAGAGATTGCAAATGTGTGGTTTGCTGACGTGAGCAGCGAAACGGGTCTTTTCAAGTCAAATTTAATAGTGATAATTTCAAAATTAAACATGACTGCAGTAGCATGTATAACGCCCATCTCCCGCCACTTCTCAAATTCAACCTCTCTTTCAAATTTTTAATATATATATTTATATATATATATATATATATATATATATATATAGTCTGGTGAGAAACATATAATCATTATTTTTACTTTAAATAATAATTTTTTAGCAAAAAAATTAGCTCACAGCTCCCTCATTTTTAGATAGATATTTAAACTACACGAATTCCTATCTGAATACTATAATTTGTAAAAAATGCCAACCGTAGATACTTGAATGTGATTTCGTAGTTGATGGATAGAGTGTATAACACACGCGTTATGGTGATTTTTTGTTTTGGTGTCTTGTTGTATAAACAAAGAGTTAAAGCGATGGGTGATTTTGTTGGGTCTCGGAAACTTTCAATTTTATGTAATAGTGGTTGAATATAATCCCATTTCTCCAAATTTTGATTAGTCCAACAAGCAAGTAATACTTATTTGTTGTCAATGTCATACATACAATTGTCAATCCACCCACCTTCATAAATCACTCATCTGGGTTTTTGTTTTTGGTTCAATTAAAACCTTACACTGATTGAAGCAAACAAATATCTGACAAACAAGCGGAGGAAGCAATGGTCTCAATCATCAACGAAACAGAGTAGGGAGAGAAAGAGGACAATAGCAACAAGTCCACGTTTGGCTTCAAAAGCTTCCTCTGGCATGGTAGCTTTGTCTATGATGTTTGTTTCAGTTGTGCTTCTAATCAAGAATGTATGGATGGATGTAAACTACGTGAGTCAATAATGTTGATGATTTTGAAGAATTATTACAAGTGTTATTGACTTTGCCATACTTATTCTCTCAAATGGACATGCTATCAAGCATGTTATATTGCAGATCTTCTATGGATTTCTAGGTAGTTGGACTGCTTATCTTATCAACGTACCCTATGTTGAATACCGGAGGAAAAAGAGAAGGGGAATGTCAGCTTCAAGAATCATGTTATACAAGTTAGTTTCTTCGTTATCTTAATTTGTATTTCAATTCAAAAACCCTAGACCCCTAATTCAATTTATTTAAGGTTGAATGAATTATTTTGCTGACCTGGATCCAAAATATAATCATTCACGCGTCTTCAATTGTTGTTAACCCACGACAAATGTCAACTCAACTTCAAGTACCTAGTGTTAGCATTTTTTATAAATTGAGGTATCCAGGTGGGAATCCGTATAGTTTAGGTATCAACCAAGAAAAACATTACAACTTCAGGGAGTTCTGACATATTTTTGCCTAATTTTTTCTATACAAATATATTGTTATAAAAATGGACATTGGATAGTTCAAATTTGCTCAATACGGATATGGACACTAAAATTAATACCCGTTTAAATTATAAAATTTTTTATTCAAACTATTTAAACTCATAATTCATAAAGGATTAAACTGAAATTCACCATGAATCGTCTGTTTTTTTATAGAAAAATAAAATGGATAAAACATATAATATTTATTCTATATTTTTTTTAAAAAAATCTATTATAACATAAGTCGAAATAAATATATAAATATCAAAACTCTTCTTTCCAATAAAACAAATACTATAACAAAAATTCTCATTTGTGACTGTTAAAAAAAGTCATAAATTATTTTTTGTAATTTTTCGTAACATTTTTCAACTGCTACAAATCACATTCGTGGTAGTTGATGACAGTTGAAAAACGCCACAATTGATGTACCTATAAGTAAAAAATAATTTTTCCAATAGGTCATCCATCCTACTAGGACGCTTAACATTGAGGTTTTTTTAGTTACATGGATTTATGAAACTATTTGTAAATTTATGATACTAATAGTACAATAAATCTTTTATATTATTACCTGTCATAAAATTTTAATTTTTATTATTTTTTTTGGAAAAAAATATTAACTTTAAAATTTCTTAATAAGAAAATAATTTTTTAAAATTATATATATTTTTAATTATGGCAGTTCAATGATCTACCACAATTATATCATTCGTGACGGTTCATATAGTGGATTGTCTCAATTGTGTCATTACGGTTGATACAGTGAACAACCTTAATTGTGTCATGGCGGTTCTTACAGTGACTTCAATCATGGCGATTGATAAAGTGAACCGCCATGAATGACATAATTGTGGCGATTTTTTAATACACCACCACAATTAATGCGCCACAAAAAGATTAAAAATGATATAATGAGTTATTGGAATAACATGTCTACATACTGATGCTATACCTCGATAAATTTTAAAAATGATATAATGAGTTATTGGAATAACATGTCTACATACTGATGCTATTTAAAAAATTAACATGTTTAAAATTTACCGAGGTACTATTAATTTATTTTAAATTTTTATTAACTTTCATTATTCGAAATTATTAATTTTATTCAAAAGAAAATAAATATTAAAAATATATTATTATTATTATTCCATCAATAAAATCAAATCAAATTAACTTCTATTTAATATTTGATTCTTTTTAAAAACTTATTTCATTTTTAAAATGAACATATCGTGCTCAGGCGATTTTTAGAAAAAATCTGTAACAATTGGGTACTTGTAAAATCACTCGAACAGAAAATATCATATTGATAATGATTAATTATAACTTATATAACGTTTTAAAATAGTATCACATTCTACTACAGGGGGTATTTTTATTTTTCACCCATTTTATAAAAATAATTCGAAAAAATATCCATTTTTTAAAAATAAATCTAAACAACACCCACTTTTTTTCATGAAAATGAATTTAAAACTTATTATTTATGGAAAGTGGGTGTTTTCTCGAATAATTTTTAAAAAATGGGTGAAAAATGAAAATACTCCTACTAGTGGTGTAATAATAAATAGGGCTTTTTTTATATATAAACTTTTTAAAGTTTGAATTATTTTAGGTCTAATTTCAAATTCTTTCGAATATAAACATTGTAAAGTTTGATTTGCATCCTATAGGTTGTGCTTCCAATTTTACCCTCGGTTTAAAATTTTCCAAAGATCGCGCACTTCACATATTTGTGATCCATGATCACACATTTCTTATATGAAATCAGAATTTGTGATTCAGTTGTTATTTTATTTCTGATCTAGGTTCAAAGATGTTTGAACAGATTTCAGAATTTGTAAAGTGATATTAGAATGACAGTACTGAAATTAAAATTTTAGTGGAGGATAAAATTGTCAGCGCGGTCTATTTCTGAAAATCAAACTTTTAGAAGGCTTATTTTTGTAAGAATTTGAAAATGAGCCTATAAAAAAATCAAACTTTAGATGGCCTATTTTAAATAATTCCCACTAATTAAAAATATATTTATGAATGAATATCACTTTCACCGTTTATATGTCACTTTAACTAATTTTGTTTATTTATTTTACTATTTGCTCATGCTCTATTTGAATTCTTCAAATAATAAATTTTGAATTTCATATAATTTATTAAAATAATAATATATTAATAATTTCAATTATAGAGTACAAATATTGAAGATAAAAATGTATTCAATTTTTTTATATATACAACGTGTTACCACTTGGGATCATAAATGCACTGCCAATATTATGTATAGATTAAAAACTATGTACTTAATTTTAACCATTAATATAACATTATATCCATGTAATTGAGATTTTCTTTTTTAATCAAGAGTGAAGAATAGAATACGACATACTTGCTAATTTAGTTTTGTCTATATAATTCAAGATATTTGATTATTTCATATTAATTTAGAATTAGTATTCAATTTACCTACTATTTATTAAAATTATATTTACTTCCAAGCTCTTAATAGAAAAACTAAACACTTAAATATTTTAATTTTATATTCAAATCAACTACTTTTTATTCATGTTTGGTTTCAAGATTTTAAAATCAAACACATGAATATTTTAATTTATATTCAAACATTTTGAGTATGTTTGGCATTAGATTTTCAATTGGCTGATAGAACAGCGTTTCAAATAACGTTAGCAGTTGGCTGTTAGATTAGATTTTAAATTAACTATAAAGTTGGCTGTTAGATTGAACGGTTGATATTAATTTTAGTTTTTAAATTAGCTGTTAGATATAAAATTATTAAAATTTATTACAGATATAAATATAATTCAGAAGATAACGATGTAATTAATTATAAAATAAAGGTTAATAAAGTAAATCAATATTAACGTTTGGGTTGAAAGCTATCTTTGATAACTTTTCAAAATGTTATCTTAAATGCTAATTGAAACGTTAAGCACTATTTTAAACACGGTTACTAAATACACAATTTTTTTAAGAAGTTAATATATACTTTAAATGCAATTTAAAACGCCAATTGAAAAGTTTTCTCAAACACACTTTGGGGCAAACAACTCGTTTTTATCATAAAGAGCATCATGTCTTAAAAGGGTTATATGAATATCAAGTGATATATTTCTATGTATATGTATAATAATAATAATAATAATAATAATAATAATAATAATAATAATAATAATAAGATATTTAAAGAAATTATACTTATAGCATTTAAAGTTTAAAACAGTTTATTATTCAAGATTTGATAATATTATATCTATTTTAAAATTCTTGCAAGTACTTGTCCAATGGAAAAAAACAATTCATTAGTCGCAGTAGGTGAATATCATTTTCTTTTTGTGTATTGTAACACCCCTACCCGATTCGGAAGAACCGGACCGGAAGTACCATATCACAAATGGACTCAAATCAAATTTAAATTAAAATTTTTAGATTTCGAATTGAAAACCCTAAATTTTGAAAACAATTGAAATTCAGAATAAATATAAAATAATTATTTTAAATTAGATAAAGTATTAAAAACAAACTCGTAACATAATCGAACTCTTGACATGATAATAAATATCAAAACTACTAGTAATATCATTAGAAATATCATCAAAACTAATATATAAAAAGCATTCTAAAAACATATTAAAACCAAAATCAAACGCAGCGGAGTTCCAAATCAAACATAAGCTATTATTTAAAAATCATACACAAACGAAAAAACTATAAGGGAGATTTCCAAAAACCTACCACAGGTTTGCAATATTAGCCAAAAACATCTTTTTCAATTTTGGCCAAAAACCAACATTTGGATGGTTTCCATCCATGTTATTGTTCATCCGTCAAGGGATGAATAGTAACAGGGGGTAATTTTATAATTTTACAAAATTTTAATTAAATTTTTTTTTTAAAAAATTCCTTTTCTATTCTCTTTTCTTCTTCTTCCTTCTCTTCTCCTCTTTTCTTCTCTTTCTCTCCTCTTTTATTTTCTTCTCTTCTTCTTTCCCTCTCCTTCTCCCTCTTTCTATCACCCCCCATCTCAAATTCACCATGACCGAAATTTGAATGAGGCATTGGGTCATGGTGAATTTGAGATGAGGAGTGATAGAGAGAGGGAGAAGTAGAGGAAAAGAATAAGATGAGGAGAAAAGAAAAAAAGGAGAAGGGAATGAATAAGAAGAGAAAGGAAAAGGAGAGAGAGAGAGAGAAAGAATCCGTGAAGAAGAAGAGAAAAAAAAAAGAGAAGAGAAGAGAAGAAAAAAGAGAAAGAAGAAAAGAAAAAAGAAAGAAAAAATGATTTTTTAAAAAAATTTTAATAAAAAAATTATTAAATTACGAAAATACTCTCTGTTGCTGTTCTATTCATCCCTTAACAGATGAACAGTAACATGGATGGAAACCATCCAAATATTGGTTTTTGGCCAAAATTGAAAAAGCTGTTATTTTTTGGCTAATATTGCAAACTTGCGGTAAGTTTTTGGAAATCTCCCAAAATTATAAAATATCCGAAATTTAAATCTCTTAAAATGATGTGACTCTCTGCGTAATAGATCCAGCACCCAGATCCAAATCATCATGATACCTACGTGTTAGCAAAACAAACCAACACTCTCAGCTTTTCGTTTAGTGAGGCAGCTAAAGAAATAAACGGGTTTCAGAACTTGCGAGACCATCGCGAGATACTCGCAAGATTATCAACACGCACACGAACAACAATCAAAACACGGTTGATAACAAGTCTTCATAATTTTAAATATAATAACTAATATCATTTAAATAAAATATTAAAATGGTAAGAATATAAATAAAAATAATATTACTAAAATGTTAAGGATATGAGTGAAAATATGTTGTTAGCAATTAATATCATTTAAATAGAATATCACTAATATGGTAAAAATATAAATAAAATTTTTTTATTAAAATTCGAAGGATATAAATGGAAATTGATTAATAGTGTTTTAGCAAACGTTGTTTCATATAGCGTTCTGGAAACCGCTAACCGCTATATTCAACCACTATAACTGAACCCTAAATGTAATATAATAACTTAATCTAACAACATATAATCATATATTATATGTAAAAGATAAAGGGTTTAAGGATCGATTTACTGTAGTTGTAGTATTCAGAGGTCGACAAAGAATCACCAGTGTTAGGGAATCCTCTATGTTTCTCACCGTCTACGTACGATTTCTCTGAGAGAATTAATTACTTTTGATTCGTCCAGAGAATTAGAGAGAGAAGTGGTTTTTTGATTTCTTAACAGTTTCAATCAATCTGGCAACTGCCTATCAAATCACTAGCAAATCACGTTATACGTGATTCACTCTCCTAAATCAGGAGAGGTTAATTCCCACTTAATCTGGGAAACTTACATCAACACCCTCTTTGAGTGTATTTAATAGTGGGCTTGGGTCCATCTAGTGTGGCCCAACCCAAATACCAACATTCTCCCACTCATACTATATGTGCCCATGCCCCACGAATGACGACGGTTATACGATTCAGCTCAAATTACTCATCATCAGGTGGTTATACACGCAAATAAACAGTGTGACCAATGAACCAGATTCTCAATCCTAAAAAGAAAGGAGAGAGTACTCGAAACTCATTTCGGGTACATCCTAGGTTTGACACGATCTTACATCAGATGCGTCTAGTCCCAAAGACAAGCAATCTGATATCCTCAGAGTACTCTCAAATCACAATTGTATTAAAAATAACTACAATCAGCTAGCATGTGATTAATGTAGTGAAATCAGTCAATACCTTCCAGTCGCTCTTCCTCCAAAAGTCAATGACAAGCAGTCGACATTACAGACGTACCATATAGGTCGAATTATCATGACCATAGAAAAATACGCTAACGATACAGACACTTACTTCACAGCTTCAGATGAAAGAGATGGTTGTACTAAGGATACACAAGAGTGGATCTTGTACGATAAATAAGACCAATGGACTATCTTTAAATATCATCCATGGCAGCCAATAAATAGCATGCACAGTATAACACATGCATTATAATGAAGCTTATCTCCAATGAGACGCGAGTGTTTCAAAATTACTTCCTTCATTATATGGACGATAATCCAAATGTCTCTCAGATTCCACCGGTCACTACTATCCATATGTAGTAACAAAGAATCTAGTCCGGCTAATTAGGTCTCATGACAGTGGGGAAAGTCATGAGCGATCTCTCGTTATTGAAAAAGAAATCTCATCTTGATTCTATATCAAGGCGACCTTGTATACTTCCTTCATTAACTTTGAGATACAAATCAATCAAAGGATATAAGTATATAAGTCCCATCTTGCATTATTCACTAGAATAATCAAGGCGACTGCACGTACAAGTATGCTAGTCTCCTGTACCTGATAACATACTCTTCGGATAAACGATTCCCATAAGATATACTAGATTGCATGAGCACTTCACAAAAGATAAACAATGTATATAAAAACTAGGCATAAAATATCTAGATATTACAACCTACGAAGACCCAAAGACCTAGAATGTAATGGGAAAACATCTCTAGGTACTGCTTTAGTAAGAGGGTCTGCTACCATTTCATGAGTAGATATATATATATATATCTGATTGATACAATTTTCTTAACCACGATGTCTCTGAAAAAATTGTACTTTGTCTCTATGTGTTTCAATTTGCTGTGATATTTAGCATTTTTAGTATATGCTATTGCCGCTTGGCTATCACAATTTATAGTAACCGGATCAGGCTCATAACTGTCAATATTTAATTCCTCTAGGAATCGTTTGAGCCAAATAGGAGCCACCGAGCATGCAATAAATTCAGCTTCCATGGTGGACAAAGCAATACAAGTTTGCTTTTTACTACTCCAGGAAATAGCCCAATGGCTAAGTATGAACGCATACCCCGAAGTAGATTTCCATTCATCCAAGTCCCCGTCCCAATTTGCATCTGTGTATCCTATCAAGTGAGTGTCACCAACTTGATAACACAGAGAATAATCTGCGGTTCCTTTCAAATAGGCAAGTATTCGTTTGACAGCTATCCAATGTTTCTTCCCCAGGTTGGCTTGATACCTGCTTACCAGTCCAATTGTGTAGCATATATCGGGTCTAGTACACATCATATCAGACTCCCAATGGTATTTGCATAAGACACATTCTTCATTTTCTCACGCTCTTGCGAAGTTTTAGGGCACATATCTAGACTTAAAGTTTGCCCTTTTTGCTATGGGTGTATCCATGGGCTTACAATCAGACATTTGGAAATGTTCAAGGATCTTGTAGATATAGGGTTCTTGCAATAACGCCAAGATTTTCCTTTCCGATCCCTTGAAATTTTGACTCCCAGAATGTAAGCTGCTTCACCCATATCCTTCATCTCAAAAGTAATTGACAACTAGTCCTTTGTCTTCGTTAAGAAATTCTTATCATTACACGCCAACAAAATGTCATCTACATATAAGGATAAAATCACAAATTTTCCTTTCGATCTTTTCACGTATACACAATGGTCTTCTTCTGTCATGTCAAAACCATATGTTAAGAAGATTCATGAAAATGAAGGTACCACTATCTCGAGGATTGTTTGAGTCCATAAATAGACCTCAACAATTTATAGACTTTACTTTTTTGGCCTGCAGTTACAAAACTTTCAGGTTGTTCCATGTAAATCTCTTCCTCAAGTCCTCCATTGAGAAATGCAGTTTTGACATCCATTTGCTGTAATTCAAGATCCTTGTGAGCGACAAGTGCAAGAGTGAGGCGAATAGACGGAAATCTCACCACTGGGGAGAAAGTCTCTTCATAGTCTATACCCTCTTGTTGAGTATAACTTTTTGCCACCAACCTCGCCTTATATCTTTCTATTGAGCCATTAGCCTTTCGTTTGACGTGAAGGACCCATTTATTTCCAATGGCTTTTCTATCAGGCGGTAAATTAACCAAGTCTCAGACATGATTGCTTTTCATTGACTCAATTCCCTCCTCCATGGCTTTAACCCATTCATCCTTAGCTAGTGATTTGAGAGCTTCTCTCACGTTACCGTCATGTGAGGCCATCATAAAGCCTTCCCTTTCGATCTCAAAATGTCGTCGGGGAACCGAGATTCGTCTACTTCTCCGAACAGATGATTCAGGTATACTCCCAATGCAATCAAGTAGTGGAGTGTTTTCTATAGGCATTTGATCACTCCCACTGGGATTTGAGTCTATTTCAACTCTTCGTTCCCCTTCAATCTGAGTGGGCATCAAATCCTCTGATTCATTTTGTTCAAAAAATGAAGTATCTCGCTCAACATCACCTCGCTTTGGAAACTCATTCTCAATAAAAAGTACATCACGTGACTCAATTTCTGATATACTCAAATCAGAATTTTCTCCAATTAATACATATCTTTTTTATTGCTCAAAGTAACGTACTAATATACATTTCTTTCCCCTAGCATCCAGTTTTCCATATTTACTAGATAGATCATGTACAAAACCTGTACACCCCCAAAGTCGTAGGTAGGATTATTCAGGTTTCCGACTTGTCCATAACTCATATGGGGTCGAAGTCACTGATTTCGTTGGGACCCGATTCAGAATATGTGTTGCAGTCAAGAGTGCATCTCCCCAATACGAAATTGGAAGATTGACTTGTGCCATCATAGATCTAACCATTTCTAGTAATGTCCTATTTCTCCGTTCAGTAACTCCGTTTTGTTGTGGTGTCCTAGGAATTGTCAACTGGCGTATTATACCATTTTCTTGACACAATTGCTTAAATTGTTCTGACAGATACTCTCGACCATGATCTATATGAAGTACTTTTACTGTCCTATCTAATTGATTCTCCACCATAGCCAAAAATTTTATGAAACAACCTGAGGCTTCAGATTTATGGGAGATCAGATAGACGAGACTGTATCGCGTAAAGTCATCTATAAAGGTAATGAAATATGACGCACCACTCCTACTCTTAACATTCATCGGTCCACAAATATCAGAATGAATAATTTCTAAGGGGTTATTAGCTCTAGTAGCCTTACTGAAATATTTCCTAGTAGCTTTCCCAGCTAGACAATGACCATAGGTTGCCAATTCGATCTTGTCATAAGATCCCAAAATCCCCTCTTTGGCCAACCTGTTCATTATATCCTGTCCTATATAACCGAGTCTAGCATGCCATGTAGTAATGTCAATATCAGAAGAAGTAACGTGTGAAATACTACTATCATGCGATGAAGAAGAATGTGCATAATAATCGATATTCAAAATCATAAAAACATCCGAAAGATATCCAAAGTCAACAGAAACATCATTGTACGATAAAACCAAGCTATCATGTTCGAAAACCAATTTGTAGCCATAAGAGAGAAGAACAGGAACAGATACTAAATTACACCTTATATCGGGAGCATAGAGGACATCATGTAGGAATAAATGCTGGCCTCCTCGTATAATCAGTTTGTAGGAGTCAATTCCCAAAACAGCAACTTGCGAGTTATTCCCAACATATATCCAGCGAGTATCTCGTGGAATCCAACGATACTCTATGAACGCCCCTCGATCTCTAGCTATGTGGTCCGTAGCGCCTGAGTCTACAATCCACATAGGGTGAGCCTCAGCTAGTAAAACAGAGCTAGAAACGAAAACTTTATTTAAGGCATAAGTCAGAAGTGATACCTCTTTCTCTTACCCTTTGCCTTCACGGGCATAATGTCCCATCTTTTCGCATTTGAAACATTTGATTACTATGACCAGGCTGATTCGTATTCTGATTGGGGTTTGCAACCCCCTTTCCTTTCCCTTTCTTAGACCCTCGCTGGCCCCTCTTGTGCACGCTGGTTTCAGCCATATAAAGTTGTCCAGAGGATTTAGCCGCTTCTAAGCGCTCATCCTCTAACTCCACATGACGGGCTATATCATCAAAGCTCTTGATGTTGTCATTATGCGTCATATAAATCTTCATATGTTCCCAGCTATGGGGAAGTGAACGAATCACTGCCCGTACTTGCTGTTCTACAGTAAAAACATGACCAGCTATTTTAAACTCTCGGATCATGTGAGTCATCTCTCTCAGATGCTGACGCATGGTATGATCTTGCCGCTTCTTATAAGTATCAAATTTAATTGTAAGCCGGCGAAGTTTAGTGGTCGAAGTACCGCCGTACTTTTTCTTGAGAGCTACCCAAATATCTTGGGCTGTGTCATAATCCTCATAAATGCACATCAGGTCATCCGCCATGCTGGAGAGAATTGTGATCCTGGCGATGCTATTCTTGCGTTTCCAAGTCATGTAAGCCTCTATGTTACGTCTTGCCTGAGCAAACTAATCCCTTTCAGACTTTACCATGGTATTGGTGAGAGTTTCAAGTGCTTCTTGTTCCTCTAGGACATACGGAATCTTTCGGTGCCATATATCATAGTTGTCACCATTAAGTTTTTCTCCTTTGTTTAACTCAGCTACGATCGATTTGGAAGCAAAAGCCATTAGTGAAACACAATTACAAAAATTATGAGACTGCCAAAGTTCTCAATCTAGTAGAATCACATCCGAACAAAATATTGCTAAAAAAACCAAAAACTTATCAAGAATATAGTAACAAAAATAGAGAAGAGAGAATCAAAAAAGACAGTCTAGGCTATCTGATCACAATCTATGCCCTCAAAATTCTCATCACTATACTCAATTAAGTAAGGGAGCAATGAAGTCCAATTATTATCTATAAGGACTCCCACATCAAATAGCAATATCAGAGTTGATAATATTGTATGTATGATCAATCATAATGCAGATATAAAACTATCCATAAAATAAAGCAAATCATCTGACTGATCATAAAATAGGAAATCATGGATAAAGTAAAACAAAAAACATGATCCATAATGCAAAGAAGCTAATAATGAAGTCAATATGATAATATGAATGATCTATCATAAGCTCAATGATCGCTATCTGAAGTTTCTATAGTCTCAGGGTCTTCATCAGGGTCCTCTATTGGATCCACCTCTAGATCCTCATCATGCTCTCCATCACAAACCCTACTCGGCCCAGCTTCATCATCATATGTTGTCTTCCCAGTGACGAAACTTCCCGGTAGCAAGGCGGAATAATAACTAGGGAAGCGAGATAAATCTCCAAAAATAGAGTATGGAATGTGAGTAGCAGCACTCGTAGGAGAATACTTAGGTGTAGAAGGGGTATACTCAGGGCTGAGAGGTGTGTACTTAGGGCTGAGAGGTGTTTACTCAGGAGATGCTAGAGTGTAATCAGAATGAGGAAACTCTGGAATAAACTCAGGTGAGCTAGGAATCTCTATAGGCATCTTCATACTCAAACTAGAAAGACTAGACGTCCTACTCCTCAGTCGGCTCGAAGGTGAATCAACAAGTATCACACGAGAGCGGATATGAGGAGTATATGGAGTATCATCATGATCCTCCTCAGGTTCATATTCTTCAATAGACATATGATCCTCATCATTACCACTGTCCTCAATAATAGGATCAACATGCTCGTCATCCTCATCATCCGAGATAATCACAACCTCCGGATGTGCCTGCTCAGGTAGACCTCGTGATCGTCTTGATAAAGTTGGTCTTCCTGATCTTCAGGTGCAAGCGGAACCCCCATTTCAACGTCATCAGCATCCTCTGGGTGATGATGTATAGGACGGTCTGGTTATACGATCTCAGGAGGAGGGGGAAGTCCATTATTAATCCCCATAGGATGCTCTCTTCCACGAGGGACGACATACATCAAAGCTGGCACAAGTTTCTAGGCCAATACAGATCCATCCTATGCAAAAAAATTTACAATAATGCACTACTGATGCAAATGTATGCAAAAAAAAAATGACATATACAAAATTAAAGTACAAACAAACACCATTAAAAATAAAGCATACACAATGAAGCTGGAAATTTTTTAAAAATAATTCCTCTTTTTTTTTCGTTGTCGGCAGCGGCGCGTGGCCGAACATGCTGCTGGAAATCGGCGACACGCCGACGAGTGATTGCATGCGCGAGCACCACGTGGCACGCCGAGAGGCTACCACGTAGCGCTAACGTCAGTGGCCAAAGGGTAAGTCGTCAGGTGACATGGCTGCCACGCAGGCAGCAACATCACAGCTGATGTGGCGCTACGTGGGCATACACGTTTACGCTGATGAGGTGCTACGTCAGCGCTGACTGGACGGAAAACCGCCAGGCCAGAGACGCCGCACCCCGATGGCACGTGCATACCACATGCGGTGATTCCGGCCACCGACCGCCGTCGGGGCAGTACCAGTCGACTCCGTTTGACGTCCCGATGCTATTGGTGGTCTCTAATTTTGAAAAAAAAAATTGGAAAAAAGAGTTTTGAATTTCAAACAATCTAACCGCGACTGGTACTTGAAAAACAGAGTGTTCTTCTTGAAATTGTTTCCAAAAACCATATTTCAATTCTTTTTCAACTCGTCAATTCGATAAAAACCTGTTTTCTCATTCCTTTTAACTCGAAAAAAGTCATATAATATATCAAATCGAAGGATTTTTTGAGACGGTTCTATTGATGTGATTTTCGAAAAATTTTAAAAACGTTACAAAAACCAAAAAGAGCAAACAGACTCTAGCAGCATTATAATCAAGTACGAAAAAAGCATAAATCATATCCATGACTTCATACAGATTATGAACTACCATTAAGCATGCTCTAAATTTATAATCACACATAAACAACAAAAAAAAGTAAAGCAAAGCTCTGATACCAATGTAATATAATAACTTAATCTAACAACATAAAATCATATATTATATATAAAAGATAAAGGGTTTAAGGATTGATTTACTGTAGTTGTTGTATTCAGAGGTCGACAAAGAATCACCAGTGTTATGGAATCCTCTGTGTTTCTCACCGTCTACGTACGCTTTCTCTGAGAGAATTAATTGCTTCTGATTCGTTCAGAGAACTAGAGAGAGAAGTGGTTTTTTGATTTCTTAGCAGTTTCAATCAATCTGGCAACTGCCTAACAAATCACTAGCAAATCACGTTATTCGTGATTCACTCTCCTATATCAAGAGAGGTTAACTCCCACTTAATCTGGGAAACTTACATCAACACCCCCTTTGAGTGTATTTAATAGTGGACTTGGGTCCATCTAGTATGGCCCAACCCAAATACTAACACTAAAATTTTCAAACCACTATCTCAAGCCTGTCCAAACCTCTTAACGCCGTTTCAAATACTGACGCTGAACACAGCCTTAATCATAACCATAGTTTTGGTTGACTAAATTTTTTAAAAAAAAAGTCAATATGGTCAACTAAATAAATGATTGTAATTTTGTGGTATTTTAATAATATAATACAATTCTTAAATTAATTACTGATGAATGAAATATAATCCAAATGGAAAAATTAATCCATAACACGAATAATAAGGATAAAAATAAAATATTACATTTAAGGAAAAATAAAAATAAACTATAATAAAAATTTAACCAAGAACTTATACTAAGAAATATATTAAACTTAAAAATTAAAATTAAAATATTTATGATAATAAAATTAGGCAAAAATAGAAAAAATGTTAAATTACAAAATTTATTGGTTACAGTTGAACAAAATATAATAATTAAATTTATCAAATTTAATTTATAAATAAATTGCTAAATAATTTACTTATACATTATAGTGAATTATATTAGGTATGAAAAGTTTTAAAATAGAAAAATTTGTTAAATTTGAAACTATGAAATTAATAATAAATGAGCTCCCATGAAAATTATAAAATTAATTCATAACACTAAGAAAATTTATAAAAACTAGTTTGTTCCACACGGAAGGCGTGTGGTTTTTTTTTATCATTTATTAAAAAATTAAAATATTTTATTTAATGTTTTAAATTTAAATGGATTAAATTATTATTTAAAAAATAAAATTAATTTAATTAAATTATAAATAATTATAATTTTTATATAGTTTAAATATTTAATTTTTAATTATATAATTTTAAATAAAATTATTTAATAAAATTTTGATTATAAATTTATAAAAATTAATTAGATTTAATATATAATAATAATATTAAATTATATTATTTAAATTAAAACATATTATAGTGAGTCATTCCAATCAAATTAACCGCTCCCATATTGAATTAGTAAATTATAAAATTTGATTCAAATCGCTCGTAATTTGAATAGGTTGTAGTCTTAAATAAAATTTTCTATATAATTATTATTTTTACAACAATTATACATATAACATAACAGAAGAAATTAAAATTTTCATTAATAACAATAATCATAGTTTTTTTTTTAAAAATAAAACCTTTTGGTTCACAATTGTTAACATCGATTCTTATTCTTATTCAAATAGTACATAGTTAATAATAATATTAAAAAGATTTACATTTCCGCCGGGTTAATTGAAAAAATACTAATGGAATAAAATTATAATAAATAGAAAATATATGCATAAATCATATAATAATATTATTTATTAAAAAAAATAAATTTAGTTTTAATTCTATATTATATCAACATTCATGTGAAATTAAAATTAAAAATTTATAAATAATTAATTTATTTTTTAATTCATTACATTAATTAATAATTAATGGTATAAAAGAAGTCCAAATTAAGGTACCATAATTTTAAAATGAAATAAAAGAAAATTGAAAACCACAACAAAAGGTGAACTCAGGGGTGGGGATAAACATGGGGATACACAACAGCTGGCGTATTACGATTCAATCTAATAGTATATTTACAATATCCACCCTGAGTGAATAAGAACTTAACAAAATAACAAAACTAATCTTCAATACCTAACAAGTTTATAGGGGGAAAAGTGAAAACAACTCGCGTGACAAGTTTTGTTAGAAAATTGACACCTGATGAATCTCTTATACTGCTGTAGCTCTTTATTCTTCTATTTGACTATTTTATCCCTTTCAGTAAATAAATATTTTTAAATTACCAAAGATAAAATTTCAATATCGGAAATCCCTTTTTGAGTCAAACTCTTTATTAACCTTTTCTCACTCGTTTTCACTTTTTCCCCCTTTTCAGTTAAACCCTTTACTAAGCTCTTCTCACTCACCCGCTTATGACCTTTTTTTTATTTCTCTTCATCTGGAATTCGTTTCAAAGATTGTAACTCCATCTGGATTTGTTGATTCATATATGTTGAGAACGCCTCACATCTGCTCAATAAGGTTTGACATATATGGGTTTTCACTTTTGTATATGTGTTGTAACTGTACTAGGAAAAAGGGTTTTGGTTAGGCAGCGAAACTTCATTGAAATGATGTTTGCTAGGTCCTTTCCTCGAGCCATTCTTGAAGCATGAAGATTTTTATCTAGATACTCGCTTTCTTTTTTAACTTTAAGTTAGATACTGGTGCTGCTGTGGGGTGTTTCTTAAATTCTCATCGATTTACATCAAAATTTTCTGAAATCGGAAGTTAAGTAATTAGATAGGCATAATCAGTTTCTTCCTTCACCAACAAAATCTGATATTGAAGAACGGTATTGTTTCTAGTCCATTCTAACACTACTTAAATTGTCTGACTGTTGAACTAATTTATCTATTTCTGACCTTATTCCCATTCTCAATTAAAAGGTGGTTCAGTGGATAGTTGTCGCAACGAGATTAAGGATCGCGGTTGTTGAGTTAATCTTCGATACAGCAATGTCAACAAACGAGGTACCTCTACGTTTATAGAATTTTATTATGATTATGAACTGTATTCGTATTGTTGTGTGTTTTATTGGTTCATTGTGCTGTTACCAAATGTGAATACCTTAAAGCTCCAATTTTTAATTTCATGTACACACCAAAACATGGTTTATTAGTACTTGATTTGCATAGATTTTATTCATAAATAAACATTATGGGTGATTTATAAGTTAAATTTACTTCCTACATTTCTTTTGTATGGTTCTTCTGTGTGATTATGTACTTATCCCAACACTTACTATGTGGTGAGTAATCAATCCATAACTATAAAATAATAGTTTACTGTGTTATACGTTTTTTGTTCAGTTGTTGGATGTTTAATTTCAGAGTTTAATTTGTTGGTTTTGGTTGGTATTTGAGTAGAGAGCTCCTTATTTTATTCTGCAGATATAGAAGCCAATTAAAAGAGTGATGTCCAGTTCTTGTTTAGTTGTTTGATGTCTAAATTCCTAGTTCAATTGGCGTAGTTGTGTGAAAATTACAACAAGGTTATATGCTTAAGCAGCTTATTGATTAGTTCAAGTCTATTCTCCTTAGTCTTACACTTGTTCTAAGTTAACTTCAGACTATTTTACTTTTACAAATCCACATAAACAACCTTTCTTCGTACCCCCTGCCTTGCTTCTTCCACCATTGTGGATGAAATCCATCAGGAGGACACCTGTTTTGCTTTCTGAAAACCTGAATTTGCCTTTGTTGATGTTATCTTCATCCTCAAGTTTCAACAAAACATACTGAATGCTTTGCATCTCGAGCTGCAACCGCCCAATGTTTTTAAACCCTTTTCGTGCTTCTTCTGTAACTCTACTTCTGGATGAGATGTATCCAACATCTTCAGAGGAATTTCATCCAAAATTCCACTCTCTTCAGCATCTTTTGTCAACTAAAGGTTGTTTTTACTAATTGAGCAACAACCTCTTCAACCTGGTGTAGCTCCCCTTTAATTCTTTTGAATTCAGGAGACTTGTCAATTTCTGATCATCGGAAGCAAGTCACTCCAAGATCTTCATATTTTTTTCTTCTCTGTTGCTTCTAGATACCTCAGGCTTGTTAGCAATCAACTCGTTCTCAGGTTGGGGAGTGCTTAAAACAGCTTCACTAACTCTAGCCGCATTCTCTACTAGACTATTGGTGTTTAATCTTTCATGTACAAAGATATTTTCCATTTCCTCAGCCCCCACTTTTCCAACAACTCTAATTCGAGTCTTTAGTTCCTCCAGCTCCGAAATTCCATCCACTGCTACACCATTGATGTAAGCTCCCTTTTGCTCCTTCTCCATACTCTGCTAACATTAAAGAAATGAGATTTCATCGTTATAAACATCTTCAAGATGAAATCAATTAAAGATATTTTTGGAAGAAGAAAGAGTAGTACCAGTTCTCCTTTGTTTGTTGAACTATGCAACTTCTATTCAAGGATATTCTACTCAAGTGATTCTAGATCATCTCTTAAGGAAACTATTGCAGGAACACATGCCGATAACTCAGCCTTTAGCTGCCCAACTTCACCTTCTAAGGTCCCAACCTTCAGTTTCATAATGTCTATCTCTGCATTTTTAAATGTTTTTTCATCCTCAAGGCTTTCATAGATTCCATTTAACTCTTGGACATTATTCTAAAGTAAAACTTCATGAATAGAGGAGATTTGCATATCAGATTAAAATGAAGCAGCCTCAAATACCAATGTTCA
Source organism: Cardiospermum halicacabum (assembly GCA_031304145.1). Taxonomy (NCBI): domain Eukaryota; kingdom Viridiplantae; phylum Streptophyta; class Magnoliopsida; order Sapindales; family Sapindaceae; genus Cardiospermum; species Cardiospermum halicacabum. The sequence continues at coordinate 474,660 of CM062399.1, read as the reverse complement.
AAATCATTCTTTCTCTCCTGTAACTCAGAACTTAAGTAGGCTTCTTTAATCCTTTATTCCTCAATTTCCTCACGTAGCATACCCAATTCTGTCTTCTGACTCATGTTTGCTTTAAAAAGGAAATCCAATTCACTTCTTTGCTTAATGCATTCTTTAGATACTTCTAGTAAGTGCTTTTCTAAAACTCATTTAATAACTTTCACATTTTCACATTCTTTCTACATATCCTATACGATTCTCCACAACTCTCCATTCAAGTTATGTGTAGCTCTGAGTTTCTGTTCCGCTTGTATAAGTTGTTGATCCTTCTGTCCCAAAGAATTTTGTCCTGCATACATTTGATTCTTTAATTCATCAATTAAGTCTCTAACTTCATGCAGTTACGCACACAAATTCTCAATTATTTCATTCAATTACACACCTTCCACGTCTTTAGCTTCCAATTTCTGCTCCAATAGTTCAACTTTGTCCTTGAGGTCACAGTCGACAATGTGAAGATTATTAAGCACTTGACAATGTGAAGATTATTGAGCTCTTTATCAAGTGCTTGGACTTCATCAACTTTCTCGACACCAATGCTCTTGAATATCACAGAAAGGCTAGTAAGATCAAGAGCTTCCTGAAAAATAGCTTTGTTTTCTTCTTCAAGTATGCACATATCCTTTTTCAAGGCCAATAATTTCTTATGCAAAAGTCTGTTCTCTTCAAGCATCTTTTTATTTACCTCTTGTTTACCACAGCTCTCAACTCGTTCTCTACTTGTAACTCTGATTAAGAATTCTTCAGCTTCAACTTTTAAAGTAACATAATATAGCTGCTATTTATTATTATCAGTTTGCTACAATATGGACTGTAGATTATTATAATTAGATGAGCCGTGGAATAGTATTTTTGGATTTTGTAACAACTGCACTTTGCTTTCTATTGGTCGATTATTACAGTTGATAGCTAGTGTCGTCCATTTTGTTTTCAACATTTGCACTTTTCTTTCTATTGGTAGATTGTTATAGTTAGATAGGTACTATTGTATATTTGTTTTCCCACATATTTATAGCTTTTGTTTTGCCGAGCCTAGAGTCAGACTTAAAGATCTCACGAAGACGATGGACACATGCAATTATATCACATCATAACAGAGTTGATGTCTTACGAGATATCTCTTCACTAATCAACTTACCAGCATATGCTGATACCAAAGAAGGATTTCGTAAGAGTTGTTTCAGACATGTTTTAGGTATTTATAAGCATATGACTTTCTCTGGCTGTCTTATCCATGCCTTACATCAGCGAGAGCTACAACACAATAAAGAAGAACATGAAATGCGGTTTCTACTAGGAGGGAGAAGTTGTAGGTTTAGTAAGATTGCGTTCTGCCTCATTACAGGTTTTCATTTCGGCAAAATTGATCCAACCATTATAACTAACAAGCGTACACAAACAGCTGATGGAATAATGAAGAGATATTTTGCACATGAAAGAGCTTCTGCTAAATCCATCTGGCGGATAATATGCAATGGTATTACTTTATTGGTATATTTTTTTTCTTGAAGTCTAAATTATAATCTATTTACTTCATTTATATATCAGGTGAATTTAACAGTTCAGGCGATCTGTAGAGACTACTACTCCTCTACACATTAGCTGGATTTCTACTTGGTATTGATCAGCGCAGTTACTTACCAAATTGGATGGTGTACCTATCTGAAAACTTAGCTGCCTTTAATGGATTTCCATGGGGCCAACACTTGTTTAATTATTCAATTGGTAAGTTCAAACATGCTTTAACCCGAACTCCTAAGGCAGGAGCTGTGACTCAAAAGAAACAAGCATTAGCTCAAGCCGACTCGGTTGATACAATACCAGCATATCATCTTGATGGATTCACATTTGCATTACAGGTTTCATTTATTTTGTTTTATTTTCAATAATCATTATTTATCATTCTTTCTTATTGACTTGTTGTAAATGATGCAGATATACATATTTGAATCCATCCCTCATTTCAAACCTGCTCGGGCAGGTCGACTGCCACGGATGATTAAGTATAAACTTAGGCGCACAGTTGACCATGAAACAGCCCAAAACATTTTGAACAAACATGTATAGTTTATTTGCTTTAATGTTATAAAGAAATGACCCATTATTATTTTCACAAACATTTCAGTATGTAGCTAACACTATTTTTGTTTTTTTGGTAGGCCATGACCATATTGCGCGCATCCGAAGTGGAGAAAACTAAATGGTATTATGGTGGTATGCCCATTGAGTAAGAAATGTGTGACTGTAATGATGATGTTCAAGAATGGGATACCGATGATCATGAAGCCAGTGAAGGGTCTGCAACAAAGGAAGATGGTGCTATTAATGATGATTGTGAAGCTGCACAAAACCTTAGAGGCCAACATGGTAGAGAAGTTCATCAACCTAACAATAGCCAAGGCCAAGGTACTTCTGATTGTCATGATATAGCGGAGGAAACAGCAGGACCAAGTCATGTAAATGATGATCCTATTAATTCAGATCCTCAAGCCTTGACATTACCACAGCTAGCTTATATGTTCACACAGCTGGAGACACGTACTAATCAATGGATTCAAAACACTGAAGCGAGTATAGACAAGAGATTTGAATCATTACGAAAAGAGTTGCTGTGTTAGTTTGTAACTGAACAAGTAGAACAACATTATAGCAAACATTTTGAGTCCATGGAAAAACAATTACAAGAAAAATTCGAAGTATTTCGCAAAGAGTTGCTCGAGCAGCTTAATATGATGAAGCCTACGGCACCTAGGTTCACTCCAGTTGAGGTATGGTAACCTTTTAAATATTCTGATCCCTTACATGTTTATTATAATGAAACAAATATCTCAAACATGTTTATTGATTTCATTGGTAGTTTCAAGCAACGCATGATGTTGATATCAATTCGAATTGTTCCCCGGACGAGCATCCTGGTACAAAATCCACAAATGCACCGACGCCTACACATAATAATGAGGTTAGTTTCTGACCATTTAATTATTCGGTACTGCTAATTCGATATATGGATGTTATAATGATAACAAATAACTTTGTATAATAATAATTGAACACCACATTTCGATACAGACTACGGATTCAAGAAGCTGTGGAAATGCTGATTTCATTTGTGGGCTAAATGGTGACGAAGTCAGCCACGACAATGAGAATGAGGTATGTGTCTATATTATGTTCTATTTTAGACCGCTTATCGGATAGTACATAAAGGTGTAGACCGCACGAATATTTCAGAAAAAGGTTATCCACTAATGTATTGTAATGCCAATTGCAATCCAGTTTGATAATGTTGAAGATGTCAACGCTTCGTAAAACATTAAAGCATCAGAGAGCTGGGAAAAACCATTCGACGAATCGGGTGGTATTAAGGTAAACTAAGTAATTTAACTTTTGATAGGAAATTAACTCATATAGATTATGGCGTGCACAACATGGAAGAAGTGCTGGCAAATACAAATTGTAAATTATGTTAACTTGTTTTATTCTAAAACTATGGTAGTACATACTCATTTAGTTACACAATCTACTGTGTTTACTAGATTCCTGAAAAAACTTACTCATATAGTATCCATCATCTTGATATAAGATAGGTCAAGTACATGCATGTTGAATTTTGCTTATACTAGTCGACCTATTACATGAATTTCGAATGTGAAAATTATGTTAAAAATGTTATGATTCATGTGAGATCATATGAGTTGGTTAAGTTATGTTTCTTTAATGGTAATGTAAGAAATCTGTATTTAACTAATTAGTTTGAATTTCAGACATCGACAGGGGTTATAGAAGGTATGCCTGATCAAGAAACAAGTGCCCCAACCGAGCATTTGCCATCCAGGTGTATGCCTGATCAAGAAACAAGTGCCCCAACCGAGCATTTGCCATCCAGGTGCGATACACCACAATCCAAGAAAAAAAGATCTTATTTTAAACTTCATGACAGATATCCGAAGCGACAACGAAATCCTAGTCCAGCTCTGAAATCTCCCTACACTGTCTCACATGGTAGACAACGTCACCCAAAGTCGTCTACCTCATTCATCGCCTACGAGAACAGGATCCTAGACCAATCTACTTATGACGAACTAGAAGGATGGGTTTCTGGTCAAGGTTTAAGGTATTAACAATATACCTTATTAGATGTAAATTGAATTGGCAATATTGGTACCTTTATTACTTAATTCTTTGACTAGGCATTTCGACAGTGACACACAATTAATGCAAACAGAATGGTTTCGAGAGATTTTGCATGCCGCACATTGTCTACGTGAATCAGTATGTCTTTGATTATTACGTAGGGGTGAATTATATTTCTTATTAATGTTGTCTACTAGTAATATTACTGTGGGTGTTTGGCGTCAAGCATAGTCGCTGTAATGATTATTATTTTTTGTTTAATTGATCGAACAACATTTACAGGCTTTTATGAGTCTACTAAGATGACGACAACGTAGCGACCCGAAATCATATAATCCAAGCGTAGTCTTGATAAGGCCAAATTTCTTCGTAAGTGACACTTTGCACACTAAGTCTAGAATAGTCTCCAAAACTGTCATACTATTAGCTCTTACGGAACAACATTTACATTTACATTATATATTTAAATGTGCAGTGTGAGCTCCTAAACTTATGGCGTTACCGATATAAAGAAATTCCAACAAAAATGGAGATGTCAAATTATCCACCACTCGAAGAGCTACTCGCAGGTGCCATAGTTGATTACATCGACAGAAATATTCGTGAAGACATAGCACCTTGGGAAACTACTTCAGAGGTATTTGATACAATTGTTTAATTTATTAAGGTCTATAAATTTTAACATAAACTTGAAATATGTTATAGATGTGCAAATTATAAAGAACAACTACTATACTTTACATGTTATTTTCAATATCAGGTATTCAATAATCTGATTAGTAACATGCGTCAAACGACCACGCGAACATTGTAATTCTGCACCTTATTTGCGTGTATAGTACCATCATTGCAACATGCCCCTAACAAATTCAATGAGAGTTACTAAAGGCAATTGTCGTCCGAACTTTACACATGAGTTTAACGATTCTGCAATGTTAGTTGTCATGACATTGTAACGTCGACGAGGACATAATGCACGAGCCCACCGAATTGGATCTACACCCATTAGCCAGGAATATGCTTTTGGATGGGCTAACTGAATCTGACTCATAACATCTTCATATTCCTCTATTCTGTACGACGTTGCTGCAACTGTAAATAACTTAACTAGTTCTGCCCAATGGAACTTCTTCTTTATGTTCTCCACTAAATGTCTTGTACAGTAACAATGTACAACCGAAGGAAATACAAATGGAACAGCATCTAGTAACCCATCATGCCGATCTGAAACGATGACTAGATCATTCGGAACTCCAATTACACCCCGTAGACATTCCAAGAACCAACACCAAGAATCTTTATTCTTTGAATCCCCAAACCCAAATGCAATTGGATACAATTGATCATTTCCATCAATGGCAGTAGCCACAAATATGGTACCTCTACATCTACCTTTAAGCTGATTACCGTCTACACCAATTATAGGTTGCATACAACTTTGGAAGCCCCTTATTGATACACCCACTGCTAGAAATACATATTTGAATCTGTTATTGTGGTCGCTCAATATGTGAGTAACTGTTCCTTTATTCAATTGTTCTAATACATAGCAGTATGAAGAAAGATGACTGTATATATTAGTAGGGTATCCATATGTTATCGATATTGCATGTTCCATGCAGCATGTGCTTTCGAATAGAGTAATTTGACACCAAACATTTCTTGCATATCCGACATAACATCTTTTGGTCGCATAGCACGACCATTCATATTCTGCAATCTTGGAGCAATTATGTCACCTATAACGGATGCAACAACCCTTGTATTTGTCCGATGTCTTTCCTCAATAGGGCATGTATGATCAGGCTTGAAACTTCGAATCTGAAAGTACTCAATGTCTCTAAATCGAGTTGCCCTAAGTTTCCATTTACAGCAGGTGTTTTTGCACACTAAATGCAGCAAACTATGATTTGATCGCTTTACTCTGTACTCAAAATCTTCATTCATAGCATATAAACCAATAGCCTTCTGTAACTCATATTTATTTCGAAAGAACTGATCCTCGTATAATGTGTTGCCTTTTTTGGAAGACAACCATGGGGAACATATTTCGATTTCACAACCTTGTGAACCGGGAATAGCCCACTCCTAATGAGGATTCAGATTTGTTGCATAACTTTCATCTACACTGTCACTGTCTAAATGCTTATAATGAACACTCTGCATGTTTATTTCTTGCTCCTCAGATTGTGTCTTATGCAGCTCATAAGCTTTAGGAGATTGATGGTTTTCGTTTTCATCTTCCATGTGATCCTCATTACCAACTTTGTATCGACTATATGTCTTCGGAAGCAACTCTTGTGCTACCCTATGTCTTTTATAAGGAATATTCAATGAATGTATACCTGTTGCATATATTGGACGACGCAAATCAGTGTTATCTTCCACAGCTACTGATGAAACATGATGTGGGGGAGTGCTTTCACGATCACCTCCATTCCTATTTAAAGTCTTGAATGAATCTTTAGAATGATCAAAACTGTTTTTGCCTATTGTCACACCGATACGATATAATGACTTCTTTTCACTTAAAAATAAATTCAAATCAAAATCATCTTTTATGTGTAGTCTCAACTGACCAGGATCTCCGACCACTAAACCATGTAGCACTAGGTCACTGTCATGAACCTCAAATTCAGCTGCTACTTTACACTGGAATTTTGTATATGAGACGCTCCTTTCAACATACACACTCCTATAGGCTCTTCCGACGTATCTATCACCACCTTGGGCCATCTTTTCTCATCTCCCACCGTATAAAATAAATATGAAATACCAATTGGCTTTCCATCTGCATAAAAGTATAGTAAAGCATCATGGGGTCATCGCTCAATGGAATTTCTAGAACCTCCATAAATTTTCGTGAATATGTATACAATAATTCGAATATGTTACTTATCCTCTATCAATTCAAAATTAGATTGTTATTGGCCAATAAATACCATCAGTGAAATATAATAACATTGCCTTGCAGCTTCTAATCATAATGAAAATATTTTTTTTCGAAAAAAAAAATATATTCCATCCACAACCTTTTATATTTTACCGAAACAATATAATATCAGAAGACTTATTTCCTCTTTTCCAGTTACAAACATTAGAAGACATTTAGAATACAGAATTTATTTGGGTAGAAAATCACCTGATTGATTGTTCTTCAAAAGTGAAATCGTGCATCAGCTAGCCCTTTTTGAGTAACTCGATGATCAACAATAGTGACAACTTCTACCAGATTGATAATCTTCTCCATCCATCGTGATTACTAAAAGAAATTTTTATTTTATGTGTGAGTGATAATGATTCCTACCATCCACATGAATGGAAGAAATAGGGATGAATAATTTTATTATATAAAGTAAAATCAATTTACCTTTTAATGATTACAAATCACATGTGTATGTATATGCATTAAATGTTTTGTCAGAAAAATTGTTTATAAATATAAGAAATGTTTAATTTTGTAAGGATAAAATGTAAATTTTCACTCTTAACAGCTACCAAAACATACTCCACTCAATTGATGCTAAATTAACAATTACACTTCCAAAAAGGTTAGATTTCACCATTTCCTCCAAGTTTATATACATAACAATGTAATAATATAATAAAATAAATGTCATAATTGTAAAATCATGTGACAAGCAGGTGGAGACACTTTTATAATATAAAGGATAGAAGATAAGGAAACAAAACATTATAGGAAATGACTTTCATAAAAATTGAAAATACATAAAACATTTTAAACATCAAATTTAGAATGTTGATAATATACTATTACATGAAAAAATATATTCAATGTCAAATCATATATATATATATATATATATATATAAATCAACCATTAAAAAGTTGTCTTCTATTACAGTCTACCCATGAACAGAAATAAATAAAATTAAGTAAATATAGATGATAGTATTCTATACATAGTTATAATAATAATAATAATAATATAAATTAAGAAATAATTTCTCAAACTTATTAAAAAAAAAAACACCTTAAACACATCTACTTCAATTAGCGAACAATATCATGGTTAAATCACCTAATAATTATATTTTTACCATATATATATTTTTTAAAATCAATTGTTACTTTAACATGAACAATAAAAAATATATATATACTATAATATACTTCTATATAACTCCATTATCGAGGAAAAGAAAGAAACAATATTTTATTAAACATTACATGGAAAAAAATAAAATAAAATATAATTTACGTGACAAAACCTTAAAAAAATTCATATAATGATAAAAAATAATAATAAAATAAAACAAAACAAAAAAAACTAAATAAATAAATAATTAGAAAATGAAAAAGTATAACCTTAGCGAAAATATTTATTTCTAGCCAAATAATTTATTTCTAGTCGAATAATGGCCGACACATATTATGAGAACTCATATAATAATATAAGAAAAATAATTATAAAAAAATTATCAATATTCATACTAAAATAATAATAGAACAAAAAGTAAATTTGAATGAAATAGAAGAAAGTTGAAAGCAAATTCATAATTAACATCGAAAAAATAATAAATGAAAAAAAAGTAGAGATTGCATAATGACATATTCATTCTCCATTGAAATGGGAGAGAAAAAAATGAGAAAAAAAGAACATGCATATATATATTTATATATAATAAAAACGATAACGGAGAATAAAAAAAAATAAAAGGTTGAGAATTTATATTGTCCAATTTATTATTTATTATTATTATATATATAATAATAATAATAAAAACGATAATTGAGAATAAAAAACGGAAGGTCAAGAATTTATATAGCCAATTTATTACCAATCATTTAATATTTTGAAAATTGGATTAATATATATATTTAAAAACAAAATAAATTGAATTGTCACACATTACATTTTGATATGTAAAATATCATCCAAATTCAAAAACATTAAGTTTCACCTATTTTCAATCCAAAGCCAAACTATCGTGACGTATCATTTTTCTGGGACTGGAAAAGAGTTCTGCTTTATAATATATATATATATAGATTGTAAAACTATTGATTATTAAAAGTCATAATTAATAAAATATTATAAACTTATATTTAAACTTTAGTGGTAAATAATTTTTTAATGTATAAAAAGTATAATATATGTTAAAACCAATTACCAATTTAGCGAACATCTTTATTTATATATATGAAAAATATTTTGTGAGTTAAATTTTCTAGGGTAAAAATTTATTGAAATGTAATATATAGTTTAAAATAATAATAAAATTTATTTATTTAAAATGTTTAAAAATGATATATTAAAACTTCTATTTCATCATAGACTAAAGTGGTATTTAATTTTTTTCACTTTTAAATTAAGTAGAAAATTTAATGTATTAAGACATATATTAATATTTTTTTAGTTTTAATATGTATTTATCTTATAATAATTTTATTTTTCAATTGATAATTTTGTCCTTTAATTTTTGTAGTAATTTTAATCTATTAAAATATTTCATTGGTTTCTTTTTAGTAGACCTGATCAAAACCAGGGTCGGGCCAAACGGCATAGCTAACCAAATTTTTTTTACTTTAGCCCGGCCCTGTAATAAAATAGTCAGGGTCTAAACCTGGCCCTAGCCTTGAATGAACAGGGCAGGCCTCGGATCGGCCCTGACTCAAATATATTAATATATTAAATTTATGTATATATATATATAATTCATCAATTAAAACTTAAGTATCAAATGTAAAGAAAAAATTAATCTAACAATTAAATTAAAATAAGTCCAAAATCTAAAGTTAAATAAAATCGTTATTTTGGATTTCTCTTCGATCACAAATTTAGAAATCTTGATGTTGATATTTGTTATTGCTTATTTCGTTATGAAATCAAAGATTTAATTATGACAATTGTGGAAATTTGTAGATTTGGGGTATTTTAGTTTAACTTCGGCGATGTGAAAAATTTTTAGGTTTAGGGTTTGGTATAGATTCTATAAATATAAATGTTAATTTATATAATTAAATTTAATATTATAGGGTCGGATCAGGTTAAGAGAGTCAAAATATTGATTCTAACCCGACCCTACATTATTCAGGATTCCCTATTTTGAGGGTCGGGTCAGGTCAGGGCCAAACAAAACAGAGTCAAATAGAAAATTTGACAGGTCGGGTCTGGACGGGTCGGGCGGATCTCCAACCCTATGACTAGGTCTACATTGTAGATATAACAATATATTGAAATAAATGATAATTTTTTCATTTTATAAATTTATCCATTTTAAAATTATCTTTATTATAGTAATTTTGTAATATTGACATTTAAATATATTTAATTATTTATTTTAATAATTAATACAAATTACTACCATCTATATAATATTTATCCTTTTTAATATTTTTATAATTATAAACTTAAATTTAGAGAATAATTAAATTTCAATAAATAAATCATTTAGGATATATAAATAAATTCTTCATTCTTGGTAATTAATATGATATTAAAAAAAAAGAAAGATATATAGCTAAATATCAACCCTCATCATGGATGAAATTATAGATTTTTTTAAAAATTATAATTATTTATTATTTTTTATTAAAATTGGAAATAACATGTTTAAAAATCCATTCATATGTAGACCAATATTTTTTCAAAAATTAATATCATTCAAGTTTTTATGGTGATGTTTATTATTATTATTTTTTTTTAAAATTATATTACTATACCTATAAATATTAATAAATATTCGAAATCTATTTATGAAATTACTATGCTACTTAACGTATCAAAACACGTACATTAATTTAATTGAATCAAAAGATTTTTTTTCTAATAATTTATAATATTTAAATTTGAATGGTTTCGCATCATTTATCACATTTAAATAAATATTAGATTCTTTATTTTAACAAATATATTAGATTTCATATTGGTATGATTTTATTTTTAGTCATTTCAAACTTAAAATTAAGTTAATAGACCATTCAAACTTTATTTTAAGTTTTTAAATTTGTGAAAGTTTGAAACTTCAAATATAAACCAAATCGACCAACATTCTCTTAAAGACACGTTTCACGAAATTACCAGCCTACAAAATACGCTTCACCAAACCTTAAATTAGCTGGTGAAGCGCACTTCACTGACTAGTGATGCCGTGAAGCGCGTTTTTAAGGGTATATTAATCAATTTGGTTCATTTTAAAATTTCGAACTTTCAAAAATTTATAAACTTAAATAAAATTTAAATGGTTAATTTACTTAAAATTAAAGTTTGAAAATTTTATACCTCGTATTTTATAATTTTTCCTTTACATATTTATCTTAAATTTAGGAAACACTGGATTTTTGACTATTCCAATTTCATGATTGAATTCCAAAGTAATGCCAATTGACATTGAAAAAAAAATGTAGCATTTATTATATGTAATAATTATTCTATTTTTTCTTTAGTTTTAAAAATAAATGTATAGAATTTTTAATTATTAAAATATAGAAATAGTGAGCTATTGTACTTATGAATTTTATTTTTTACTTGATAGAAATATGTGGATAATTTGTTTTTTTTTTTTTAACATTTTATCATATATTTTAAAATATTAATGCAATAAATTAATATTTAAAAGATTTAAATATTTGTATGTCTTTTATATTTTAACATATACATAGTATATATATATATAATATTTTTTTCCCAAGTGATTATGTTGTTTACATTACTTATTTATTAAAAATTAAAAAACCAAATTTATTTATTAATATATTTATTGAAAAATCATAATATGAATCTATATATATATAAAGCGGAACTCTCAGTGGACCCACGAAAATGACATGGCAGCGCTGAGAGTTTGACACTGGGTAAAAACACCTAAAAGTGAACTTTTTGAAATTCAACTGAATTTCACGAGTAAAATTATGACATTGTGGGTTCATATGGATCATCGTATAGGATAAACATAGTATAATACTATAGTATAAGGAAAAATAATAAGGATAAAAGTTTTGTATAAGGATTAAGTTATGCATAAATTGTATTTGACTGGTTACCGTACAAGCAACATGATAGGATGACAAAATACTAAATTTATATTTGGTAAAACTCGATAAGTAATAGGATAACTATATGAATTACCAAAATACCCAAAAACTTCACAATTAATAAAATAGTTATTTATGGATTAAAAATAAATACATAAATAGAATATAATAAAAATATATAAATATTTTTAAATAAAAATAAGTATTCAGAAATTTCTCCAGAAACCTCCGTAATTACTTTTTCCCAATTTGCTACTTTATTGTCAGTCAACATCCAATTTACTATTCTTTACTTTTTTTTTTTTTTTTTACTTTTTTTCTACAAATTTTGGAAGGGTAATTTGGTCATTCAATTTTTTAATATATATATATTAATTAAAAATTAAAATTAAAAATAGAAATTTAAAAGAATATTTAAATTTTTGAAAGGGTAATTTGATCATTTTAATTTTTGGATAACTTTCTGAAACGCTCCCAGATTTTTTGGAATTATCTCGAAGTTTTATGTAGATTTTTATTTTTTTAAAATTTTATCAAAGGATAATTTAGTTAGTAATAACATGATGAACATTATTACGAAAAGTATGTAATAAAGTTATTGGAGTATTTATCAATGATAAAGTTATCCTATATGTACTGTATAAAATTATATTCAGTATTAGTTTATCTTATTCTAAATAGTAGCCAAATGTCTAATAAACATATAAATCATATTAAATTATTCTATCCTAATTTTTATTCTATAAACCATGTGAGTCCTGTATATTATTTTTATTATTTCATTTTAAGTAATTAAAAATGAGACACATGTTTTGAGCTTAAAAGCTCCTATTATTATCATTTTTTTCATTAATGTCTATTAATTGTTCTCTTTCATTTTTTATTCCTAATATTTTTATTACATCATTTACTTCTCAACTCTTTATATAGTTTTTAATTCATTATCTCATATGAACTCTTTATATAGTTTTTAATTCATTATTTTATATGCTCTTTTACGCTTTTTTTGTCCATTCATATTCATTCCAATCATCTATAAAAACCATTTTTCACATATCATATTTGCTGCATTTAATTTTGTTCGCATTTTTAAATGTTTCTCAAAGACTTAATTGCACTCACACCTCTGAACGATGGTAAATTACACACAAATGAACATTTTTTATTAATGTACACTCACACCCCTTTAACCAATAATAAAATCTTATTTAATTAATAATTTTATCAATAAAACAATAAAATTCATAGTTTTGAATACACCCGTATGTTGCACTATTCATTTAAAATTAATTTTATCTTATATTTTCAATAAATTTTACGGATAGAAAGGGTGTGATTGTATATGAATACCAAAATATTTATCAGGTTGTAATTTGTCATCATTCCGGGGATTTGAGTGCAATTAACTCTTTCTAAAAAAAAAAGTAATTTTAATATCCCTACTAAAGTTTCATTCCTTTTTTTTTTTTTTAATTTGTCATCAATGCCGTTATTAGGTTCTCCATTAACTTATATATATTATTTCTTATCATTATTATTACGAATGTATGATTTTTTTCCTTTCTATTTTATTTTTTTTATCTTCTAAGTTTTAATAATAGGTATCTCAAATTTTCAACGATCGATCATCATTTCAAATAAAACCAAAGTATGAGTAAGTTTTTATTTATTCATTTTTTACTATTAATATAGGATAATATTTTTTAAGCATCTGAATCTTATTAAGGTTTTATTTTTACAATTTTTTTAGAATTGATTTTTCACGTGAGACTTAATAATAGAGCTATATATTTTTTTAGTTTCCATGTTAAATATCAAAAGGTCATATTTTTTTTCTTCTAAATTTTCTCCAACTTTAAACGATATAACTTTTAGGTGGCCTACAACCATCACCCATGCTAAATTAATTGAAGTAAATTATATATATATATATTCTCGACTTTTTTTAAATATTTGATAAATTAAATCTAGATTTTATTATTATTATTATATTTGATAATATTTTTTTTAGTTTATTTATTGTTTTCGTTGGTGGAGTATAATTTAGGATTGATTATGAAATATATATGTGTATGTGAAGGGTTGATTTCGAAGGTGTGAATTTACATGGACCAAACTTCTACATTTGTTGATAGTCAAATTTTCAAAATTGATTTGTGTTTTTATGTGTTTTCAATTTTCTTTATAGTTATTTACTACTTTTTAGTATCATGTTCCGATTCTCATTTATTAATTTTGTATTTTTTTCTTATTTTTATAATTTAATATTAAGACCATCCACAGCGCAGTCTCTTCTCAAGTCTCTAATCTGACAAAATAAGTTTTGAGAGTCTCTTTGCATTGGAGGAAATAAGTTTTTAGAAGATTGTCTCTCGTTTGAGAGACTCATTTTAGAGTAATTTATCCAATTAAAAGAATACATGTGGAAAGTGAAGAGAGAGGAAAGATAAAGTAAAGATAAATAAGGATGAGACCATCCGCAATGGGAGTCTCTTAGTGAGTCTCTCCTCTGATAAGAGACTCATGTTTCGTCTCTTTGCATTGGAGTAACTAGTTTTTTAAAAGCTAGTCTCTCAAATGAGAGACTCATTTTTAGAAAAATTAACAAATGATGAGATGACACGTGGAAAGTTCATAAAAAAGAAAGAGAATGTGGAGAGAGAAAAGAGGGAGTAGCATGATATATTTGACTTTTTTAATTTTTGGAAACAAATGGGAGAGACTTTGCATTGGAGTGAAATTCTTATATTTTCTACTAATGAGTCTCTTTGATGATGTGGCATACACGGGCCCACATAAGAGACTGAAAGGAGAGACCTCCATTGGTGATGGTCTGACAAGTTTGACTTTTCAAAACTTCTTAATTAATGACGGAGGTTATGCGTTGGAGTGAAATGCATGTTTTGTATGAATGAATCTCTTGGCTTATGTGGCACACATGACCCCACATAAGAGATTCCAAAAAGAGACCACCATTGAGGATGGTCTTATGTTTGAATGATATTTCATTTATCAATAATCAATTTAACAGTTTCAAATGTCAAAGCTTTTTTTTACTATGAGATTTCAAGTATTGGGGTTGAGGTCTCGCCATTAAGGAGATTTCGAGTATTGAGGTTGGGGTCTCGCCATAAGGAGATTTCGAGTTGAGGTTAGGGTCTCGCCATTAAGGAGATTTCGAATTGGGTTGTCTCACCATTAAGGAGATTTTGATTTGAGGTTGTCTCGCCATGGTGGAATTGTTCGTCTAAAAGAGATTTTGAGAAAGAAAACAATTTTGCGTGGAGAGAGAGTGTTGTCTGAATGACTAGTAAACTTATTTCTCATAGTAAAATTGTTATCTTTCCGTATATTAGGCAATTTGTCTAACCACATTAAATATTGTGTTTGTTTTTGTCTGATTGTTTTGGTTGAATCGAACTTGGAACTAGGAAGAAAGTGGGATAGAACCAGAATTTTCCTAACTGTATCCAATCCATACCATTATATAAATTTAGAGCACTTGAATTTAAGAAATGATATATTATATATAGGTAGGTTAATTCAATAGAGTTGGTATATTTATTTATTTATTTTATTTTGAATTAATGAAAGAATTGTTATTTTTAAAACTATATAATATTAAAATAAATTATTGTCAATATATCAAATTAAACATTTTTATGGATTTTTTCATAGGTATATTTAAATTTTATAAAATTATATTTCTTTCATTTAAGATTAATCAATAAATTATAGGTAAATCTATAAAATTTAGTTTATTTTTTAATTTAAGTTAAATAATCTAATTCATGTCACATTAATTACAACAAATAATCCACTATAATTATAGTTGAAAGAGTGCATTCGACATTTATATTTGATTTTAATTACATTTTAATACTTTATCATCTTTGTACTTTCAAAATTCTATGAATATATGGTTATAAATAAATACACACTAATTTTTAATTGGTACACATTTTTAAAAATTAATTTTAAAAATATTTTAATTTTTTTAAAGAAAAAAAATTAAATATTTTTTAAAAATAAACTTGAAGTAATTTATTTTGTAATTTTATAAAATAAAAGTAATTGGTAGATTCATTAAATTAGTCGTACATATAATTGAATAGAATATATCAAATAGTATTAGTTTTATTTTAAGTATTGTTATTATAAAATGCTAATCAATAAATATTAGTTATTGAAATAATATTTTTTTAATAATCATATTTATTAAAATTATTATCATAATTAGGAATAATTTTGATTGATAATAATTATTATAAATAACTTTAATATGTGATATATCGATAAAATTTTAAATTTAATGATCTTTTAATCTTCCTTCTTCTTCTTTTTATTATTATTATTATTATTATTATTATTATTATTATTATTATTATTATTATTATTATTATTATTATTATTATTTCAATGACTTAAAGTCTTTACTGCGTGGCACTATGTGTAGATGTGTATCCGTTTACTTTACTTAACTTACGTAATTGAAATCATTTAAAAAAATAAATAAAATATGAAGTATGTTCAAATTTTTAATTATATAATTATACTTATTAATATTTTATCTCAAAACTTTGATTTATAATTTCTAATAATCAAATTAAAGCTTCTACAATTATTTTTTTTTTTCATTTGAATAATTTATAAATTATAAAAATCAATATGATGAAGTAAAATGATATTAGAATTTTAAAGTAAATAATTGCAGAGAATATGCTTTTATTTATATATATATATATATATATATATATTAACATGATACATTTTATACCATAATTTTCTTTTTAAAATTTATTATTTAAAAGAAAATGAAAATAAAAACTTACATAAATACACATTTTATGTAATTATTTTAAAAATTACAAAATAACATACTAACTATAAAAAATATAAGAATATATATTTGATATTGCATATTAAATAAAAAATTATATTCATATTCAAAAAGTTTAAGACCCATGCAGAGCACATGTATTTTCACTAGATTATTTCATAAAATACATTAACAAAAATTCATGATATGTAAATTTAATTATTATTTTTTAAAAATATTATCCACATAATATTATGACTCATAGTAATAAATAAGGATAAAAAGGAAATAAATTGTCATAAAATGGAAAAAAATATTTAATCAATTTATAGAATTAAAAATTTTCACTAACAAATATATATCGAATCAACTCACGGGTTTCAACTTCAAATAGATAGATACATAATAACTCAATAGAATCATTCAAAATCATAAACATAAAAATAAATAGAGGAAAGATTATTGGACTCTGCTGCTCTCGACGGTGTTAGTGGAATTGCATATGTGGTTGATATAGGAAAGAAAATGTAAAATTGTAACAAAATTTAAATAATATGATAATATAGGAGAAAGGGAAAAAAATGAATAAAATACATATTTGAGAAATTATTGAAAAGAAATTGGCTGAAAAGAAAAATTACATTAAAAAAACAGAAAATTATAATATACACAAAACTTGAATAAAACTACCCAGAAAATATTAAATATTTATTTGAGAGATATATGAAAAAAAATCCACAAAAAATAATATAAAAGAACATTAACACATTTAGTATGTTTTTAAAATAAAAGTGAAAATTTTTTTTTTTTTTAACTATTTTAAAATTTATTTATAAATTTAAATAAAAATTTATAAGGTTTATTTTAAAAATTTAACACTACATATTTTTATAAATTAAATATAAAAAAGTAAATAATTTAATTACATAGTCATCAATAATTTATTTACACTAATTAATTATGTTATTAAATTGTTAACTTCAATTTATTATAATTGTTATATTTGGCACCAACATTTTTTTTCCCTGGTGTAGTTTTTTAACTGCGTCTAGCAATTTTTTTACCATGTCTACTGTTTTTAAACTATGTTTTTTACTAGCATTTTAGTTAGCAATTTTAATAAATATTTTTTGAAAATGTAAACATTCTCCACTTTCTTTACCTACAAACTGTAAAATTCGGAGTTCCAAAAAGGTATTCGAGAAGTTTTTGATGGTTGTCCAGTGCTCTTTGCTAGGATTTGATATGTATCTACGTAATACTTCAGCTGCTTGTGCAATATATCAGGTCTTGTGCAGACCATTGCATACATCGAACTACCAACCACACTAGTAAAAGGAACCTAATACATGTATTCCTTTTTTTCTTCAGTTGCATAAGGAACTTGGGACATTTATTCATTTTCTTCTTCAGTTTAAGGACACTGATCAACAGAAAATTTGGTTCCAGTAGGCATAAGAGTTCCAACAGACTTGCAGTCACTCATGTTAAACTTATTCAACATTCCTCAATGTATTTCTTATTTCCTAACAATAGGTTCCTATTATTCCGATCTCTATGTATATGCATACAAAGAATAAAATTTGTTGCACTAAGATCAAACTGTTGCGCTAACAAACCCTTCACATACTTGATCATTTTCACATTATTTTCAATAAGAAATGTATCGTCAACATACAATGTTAAGATAAAAAATCATTACCTAACCTTTGGATATATACACAATGATCAGCTTGACATTTCATGAACCCAAGTTAATGAGCATATGAATCAAACTTTTAGTACCATATTTTTGGTGATTGCTTAAGTCTATATGAGGACTTCTTTGACTTACATACCTAATCTTCTTTTTCCGTTGATAATTAAGCCATTCGGTTACTTGATATAAATTTCCTCATCTAAATCTCCATGAAGGAAAGTTGTTTTAACATCTAATTGTGCAATCTCTATATCATAAGCAATTGTTGCATACAATTGCTTATGGATGTCACTTTGCTAACAGGGAGAATAGCTCATCATAATCAATCCCCTTTATTTTGATCTGGATTACCAAGGATTTATCTCATCACGATTTTAGCTATTTTCGGACACCATTTTAATTATTTTTGGGTATTGTTTTGATCGATCCGTAATATCATGATCAAAATCTCTGAATCAAAATCTCAATTTTCTTTGAAACTCAAATGAAACTTTTTAGACGGTGTTAACACCAACATGTTACCACCCTTTTCCAATGTTAAAAATGCAATTGAAAAACCAGCTAAGAGTATACTCATGGTGGTAATATATTATTAATAAATTAAAAGAATAAATAAATAAAATGGAAGTAGAGAAAGCTATATTTTATAGTAGTTATGATTATTTGAGGAAGTGAATAATTTTATTCATGCATACTTACATTATATATACAATTAAAATTGATATCCCTATAATTGTGTTGCGAGATCCCTCTAATTGTGCAATCAGTTTTGATTCCATTTGACCCTATAATAATGTTGTCAAATCCCCTTTAATTAATTTTGATTCCATTTGACTAAATTTAATGTTATTGTTGATCATGTTTTTCTCTAATACTGCCCCTCAAGTTGGTTATCGTCTTCAAATGCCTAGCTTGAATTTATGTTGGAGGAATGGATGTCAAGAAAAAGGTTCGGTGAGGCTATCAGCAGCAGAGACTTGAGAGACCCTAAGAGTGCCGGATTGAACTTGATTCCTGATGAAGTGAAAGTCAATTGCTATATGTTTCATCCGAGAGTGAAACTCTGGATTGGAGCTCAATTGAGTGGCTCCAACGTTCTCACAGTAGATAACTGGAACATGCGACAATTTAAATCGAAACTTAGCTGCATTGTTTGCTATCGCATTATATTCTGCTTCATTGGAGGATCTACTGAACGTTACTTCTTTAAGCTCCATAACACTGGATTTCGACCAAGGAAGACAATAAAGGTTCTAGTGGAGTGATAGTCATCTTTGTCACCTCCACAATCTGCATCTGAGTAAGACTCAAGCACTGATCAGCAAAGGCATGAAGACTTGCAGATGATTGCCGGAACAATTGAATGCCTTCATCTATCATTCCAACGAGGTATCGAAGCAGTCATTTAGCTGCCCGCCTGTTCCGTGGTAGGACAATGATTGAATTGGGATAAATTAATCACAATGAAAGCTATATTAGGTCTGGTCAGGAGCAGGTATTATAGACTTCCGATAATCTTTCTGTATTCACTTACATCTGTTAATTTGTTGCCCCTTTGTAATGTTAGTGTCGGATGACTTTCCATAGGCTTGATCACTGGCTTAGCATAATGCATTTTTGTCTCTTGGAGTAAATCTGTAATGTATTTCCATTATGAGAGGAGAATGCCTTGTTTATTTCGAATAACTTCAACTCCAAGGAAATAAGATAACGAACTCAAATCCTTTAAAGAGAATTTTCTAGCTAGAAGTTCAACATAATGGTTGAGAAGTTTAGTGTTGCTGTCAGTCACAATAATATCATCGACGTAGACAACAAGTATAATGGTATCGTATTTTATATGGTTGAGAAACAAAAAAAGCATCAGAATATGTATTTTTGAAACTAGATTAGGTCAGAAACTATTTTAATGCTTGGTACCATGCTCTAGGTGCCTGCTTAATACCATATATAGATTTCTTGAGTTTGCATACATAGTTCGGTTTGTCAACATCAATGAATCTTCTGGGTTGTGCCATAAAGATAGATTCTGTCAATGGTTCTTGTAGAAAAGCATTGTTTACGTCTAATTGTCGTAATTCCCGATTATTTGTTACAGCAGTACTGAGAATTATCCTAATTGTGATTAGTTTGACAATAGGACTAAAAGTTATTGCATAGTCAATTCCAAGACGCGGTTGGAAGCCCTTTGCGACAAGCATCGCTTTATATTTTTTAATGGACCCATCGGAATGCCCTTGATTCAAAAGATCCATTTGCAACCAATAAGATTTTGCGATGTGTGTGGAGGAACTAGATCCAAGGTACAATTCTAAACTAATGCATTAAACTCATCCGAACAGGCTTTGCACTAGTGTTTATCTTTTAGTGCCTATGAAATACAAGTGGGCTCAGTATAATTCATACTTGGAATTTGAGCTGTGAGGCTTAACTTTTGAATTGGCTTGTGGATGTTGTTCTTTACTCTAGTAATCATCGAGTGTGATGGTACTGGTGCTGGTACTGGTACTTGTTCTTCAACATGCTCTATTCCAGAAGGATTACTAACCTCAAGTGATTCTACATTTACAGGTGCAACAGCTAAAGACTTAGATGACTCCGCCAGTAGTGTGATGGATGATCTTAGTATAGTGATCGTGGGTAGAATCCAGGTTTGTGAATGATCAACAGGTTATGGTTCAAGTTCATGTGCTTGGTTAGTGAATGGGAATACAGACTCGATAAAGTGGACATGGCATGATACACAGATATGAGACATGACAAGTTCGAGGCAGTAATATATAGTTTGGTTAAACGGGTAACCTATAAACACACAAGGTGTTGATTTTGGTTCAATATTGTTTGATGTATATGGTTTTAACTAGGGATAACATAAACAATCAAAGGTTCTAAGTTTAGAGTAATTTTGATGGATGTGAAAGAGAGACTACTATGAGGTAAGCATTTGGAGTGTATCTGTAGGCATTCTATTGATTCGATATACGACTGTGTTAAGAGTATGTGGCCAATAGGTTGTGGGAATTGAGGCATGACTTAGTAAAGTTGTAACACCGCATTTGAGACAGGGTTAAAAGGAATTGAATTGCTACCCATATCACCAATGTGCACATTATTTTTTCGGGAGTCCAAAACTTGAGAACTCCAAAATTAAGCGTGCTTGGTTTGAAACAATCTTGGGATGGGTGACCTTCTGGAAAGTTTTCTCGAAAATCATGCAAGTGAGGACAAAGCATGCTGGAAAGCATAATGGTGGTCTGTGGGGCTAGTTGTCAACCTTAATACCGATTGTGAATGATGTGGCGCACTACCACCACGCCTCGGGTTTATCCAGGGGATCGGGGCCGGACGTTACAAATGGTATTAGAGCAACCTTGCTACTGCGAGTGCGCCTGTATGAAAGAGCCCAGGGCATTCGTCTAGCAGAGGAAAAGATTCTGGGAATGATGTGGGCCAACCACAACGAGAATATTGTGTCTTAAAGGGGGTGGATTGTAACACCCCATATTAAAACAAGGTTAAAAAGAATTGAATTGCTACCCATATCACCAATGTGCACATTATTTTTTTGGGAGCTCAGAACTTGAGAACTCCAAAGTTAAGCCTGCTTAGCTTGAAATAATCTTAGGATGAGTAACCTTCTGAGAAATTTTTCCAGAAAGCATACGAGTGAGGACAAAGCATGTTGGAAAGCGTAATGGTGGTATGTGGAGCTAGTCGTTAGCCTTAAGATTGATTGTGAATGATGTGGCCCTCTGCCACTGTGCCTCGGGTTTATTCGAGGCCAGGGGCCAGATGTTACACAAGTAAGGACAGTTTCAACCATGTGTCCGTGTTTTCTTTCTGCTATGCCATTGTGTTCAAGTGTATGTGGTGGTATGGTGCAAAATGAGATTTCATTTGTAGCTAAGTAATCAGAAAGTGTAATATATTCCCCTATTGATTGTGTACAGTGTTTTTATGGGCGTCTCAAACAATTTTTCCACAATCTCTTTGAACCGGAAAATACACTATCGACATAAGATTTTCTTTGCATGTGATAAATCCATGTATATTTAATGGTCGATAAAGATAACATAATATTTGCAATTATCATGGGAATATATGGGGAAAGTCCACACAAAAAAATGACATCCAATGTAGACAGAAATGTAGATTCAGGAAATGGCAATTTATGCCTTTTATTTGCCAAACAAGCATTACAACGAGTACTGTAATTATTTGAGCTATAGTTTAAAAGATTACTGTGCTGAGATAAAATGTGATTCAAAATTTGTTTGGCATAATGGCTAAGCCTATAGTGCCAATCTGGGTGATGTGTGGTGGTGAGTCATTCATATAGTCCATCCTTAAGTGCGCCCCTGCGAGGTGGTTTCCCTGTTGTCAGTTCCTTCACCAGAAAAGAGAAAAGTGAGAATTGTATAATGACATTACTGGAAACACAAAATTGATAAACTAAAATCAGATTCTTTTTCATGTTTGGTACGTAAAGAACATTATCTTATTTTAAAATATTATTTTCTGCTTGAATTGTACCCCTTCCTATATGACTGATGTTGAGTCGAGATCAGCAATCATGATATCTTCAATTCCTGTGTAAGGGCTATGCATAACTAGATTTTGCAAGTCAGTAGTGACATGATGAGAGGTCCCTGAATCAAGAATCCACTGGCTCTGGTTTGAAGCTACAACATAATTGGCTCGAGGTAGTGGTGCACTAGGTCCAGCAGGGAAATGAAAGGCACAGCTTGGCGGCATGACCATTTATTCCACAAATTTGACAATTTCCCACGTATGGCCGTGGTTAATTGTGAGAGTAAGACTGGGTCCAGTTAGCATTGTTGTTGTAGGACTGGTTTGAAACAGTATATGGTGATCGAAAATTGGAGGAGTTGTGATTCTGGAATTGAGAATGATAATGTTGGGGACGCCATTGATTTGGTTGTTGTGAATGCTGATTAGAATGATTCTTTCTGCCACCTGATTTATTCGAATAATTCGCTGTTATAGAAAACTGATTTGTGGAATTCGCTGGAAGTTGGGATTCAGCAATGATGAGCCTATCATGGAGTTCATCAAATGAGATTGACAAATCTCTACCATTAACAATGCGCGCCACTTCTTCAAATCCATCACCAAGTTCTTCAAGAACCTTGTCGGTAATGTCTTCCTTGTCCATCGGAACTTTGAGAAAGACAAATTCATCAACTTTAATCTTTATAGCTTGCAAATATTCTATAATGGACATTTGTCATTTGACAATCTTTTTGATTTAGGCTTTAACTTGCTTCTGTCTTCCTCGTGATGTCTGACCATATATTTTGGCTAAGATGTCCCGAGCCGCTTTTGAGGAAATGAATGGTATGATGGTTGGTGAGAGAGAGCTAATTATAACATTTAGAATCAGCTGGTCTTGTTAGATCCAGTGTTGATAATCTGTGTTTAGGGTAGGGTTGTTATTGATGGTGACGGTGGATGATGGACAACTCTTTTTCCATCAACGTGCCCCAACAAATTTATATAGTATATGCAAATATAATTATAATAAATTATAAATAATAATTATTGTTATTTTCAATTAATTTTTATATAACTATAAATTCATCAATAATTTTTAGTAGGAAAAGCGTTATTTAAACTTCAAATACTATATATATTTTTTATAATAATAATAATAGTAATGCTAAACATAAAATTTTTAATTATAAAATAAATTTAATAATTTATAATAAATTATAAAAATATATTTTTTAAAAATTACTTTATAATAAAACTATAATATTTACAATAATATTTTACAGATTTATTAAAATACAATTTACTGTACTGCAGGACGCTGCCCGCACCTAGTAAATTACTATTATAATCTTATTTGCCCCCTCACCAATATTTTCTAGCTCCAAGTTGTGTTGATGGTAAAGATGGTAGATCCATTCACAAAGATGGTTGAAATAGTTGGAGTTGTGGCGGCCAATGCATAAAGGACAGGAGAAAAAAAAAAAAAATAGTTATGATTATTTGATGGAATGAATAATTTTATTCATGCATCTTTCCGATATATATATAAAATTAAAATTGATATCCCTATAATTGTGTTGTGAGATCTCTCTGAATGTGCAATCAATTTTGATTCCATTGACCATATGGTTATATTGTGAAATCCCTTTGATCGTGGAATCAATTTTGATTCCATGACCCAAGGATCACAAATAAAATTAATTATACAGTGATCCCATATGTAAATAGGGATGACAATGGAGTAGGTCGGGGCAGGTCCTTGAGATATTGGACCTGCTCTGCCTGCAGATTGGTCTGCCCTGCCCCGTCTTGTGGTGCGGGACAGAAAGTTTGGATCCATGATCTGTTCTGCGGGACCTGCGCTTCCCACGGGACTTGCTTTGCTCTAAAAATGTATTGAAATTATATTTTTGTGTTTTTATTTGTCAAAAATTATATTTTCATCTTACAACAATATTTGAGTTTGAAAAATAAATAATTTAATAATAATTATTAATTTATTATATTATTTGATATTCAACTAATTTTTTATTTAATAAAATTACTTAAATATTATCAATGTTAATGAAAATAATTAATTTTTTTATTATTTAAATGTTACAAAAATTAAATTTATTTAGATATTTATATTATATCTAATACCGATAGTAAATTAAAATTATTTTAAAAAATTAGGAATAGAAATAAATGATCCAAGTAAAAAATTAAAAAACTAATTAACATGTCAGGGCGAGCGCGAGGCGGGGCTGAGCACTAATCAGATTTAGATTTGCCCTGCCTTGCATGCGGGGCAGGGCATGGCGGCCTGTATCTGACCCATTTTGGGTACGGAGCAGGTCAGGTCAGATCATCTTGGGGCAGGGCAGGTCCGCGGGTCAGAGCAAAAATTGTCATCCCTATATGTAAAATACAGTGTAGTTGGATGATTTTGTACTCCAATTCCTTTTACAACCTTTTTTTTTTCTCTAATTTTTAATATTTTTTCTAAAAATCCATTTCATATATAGTACAATTATTTTATACTATAAAAGTACCTTTTTTAATATTTTATTTTTGGGTTATTTCCAAAAACACCCTAATTTTTCAAACGTTTCACTTTGAGCACCCGGTTTTGAAAGTTTTGGAGAATCACCCCAAAATCAAAACCACTAGTGGTTTTTGGTAATTTTGTGAGTGATTTTGGTGTTGTATGAGTGGTTTTGAAATCCTATAAGTTTAATTTAGAGAATCGGAAATTTCTTAAAATCAAAATTACTCATACAACACCAAAACCACTCACAAAATTACCAAAAACCACTAATGGTTTTGATTTTGGGGTGGTTTTCCAAAACTTTCAAAACTTTTTATCTAAAAAATCTAAAATATCACTTATATTGAATAATATCATATACTCTAAAACATCACTTATTTTGCTCTAAAATATCACTTATTTCAGTATAATATATTGTTTTTTAAAAAGATGGTCATACCCGCAATCTCGTAATGGCTGGCTCCGTACTTCCCTAATTTAAACACGTTGAAAATTCCGTGTTTAGATGCACCACATGGAAAGCCATTCGGATAAAAACAGCTGGATGAGTTTTGAAAAATTATTAGCACCCGAACTTAAGTGTGCGCATTACACATGATGCTTTCCTCCTTAAAGATAACATGGACCCAGACTCGCTTGCCTTGCCTCAACTAAACCGAGAGCTCACCGTTACAACGAACTAGCAGTAACAACCTTGTCGTCTCTCAGCCCGCCATCGCCATGACTACCCTCACCGACTTCTCTCTTCTCCGTCCCACCCCCTCTCTCTTCCCCCGCTTCTCACAAAGAATTCAAATTCGCCGCACTCTCAAACTCCGCTGCTCGATCGCCGAGGAGTCCACAATCTCTACGTCAAATCCCAACCCCAGTCTCGACGCCGGAGATTCCGTCAAGGCAGATTGCGTCATTGTAGGAGGTGGAATCAGCGGCCTCTGCATTGCACAGGCTCTCGCCACCAAGCATCGCGATGTTGCTCCAAATGTGATCGTTACTGAGGCTAAGGATCGTGTTGGCGGCAACATCACCACCGTCCAGAGGGATGGATATCTCTGGGAAGAGGGACCTAATAGTTTCCAGCCTTCCGATCCTATGCTCACCATGGCGGTATGATCGTTGTCTGACTTTTAAATGCTGAACATGTATCTGTCACATTTATCACTCGAATTGTTATTTTTGGACTCATTTGGTATTCACCCGTAGTAGGAGATTCTGGGCTCTGTTTTACACTTTCTGATTATCATTTTTCTGCCTGCTAGATTCTTCAATTTGATTGCATAAATATGTGAAGTTTAGTGGCATGATTGAGTTATTAGTTGTGTTGTTTGGTTATGTCTATTTATTTTTGTTTAATTTGTTAGTCTACGTAAAATTGTAGGTGGACAGTGGATTGAAGGATGACTTAGTTTTGGGGGATCCTAATGCTCCGAGATTTGTATTGTGGGATGGAAAATTGAGACCGGTACCTTCAAAGCCTACTGATCTTCCAACATTCGACTTAATGAGCATTGGTGGCAAAATTAGGGCTGGCTTTGGTGCAATTGGCATTCGACCTCCTCCTCCAGTTTGTGTTCTTGACCATTCTCATTATTTGTTCATTTGTTATTTTCTTGTTGTCACTAGATTCTTTAGTTAACTAGGTCTTCTCATATCTTAATAATTTGACAAAGGTGACAGGGACATGAGGAATCAGTTGAGGAGTTTGTGCGCCGTAACCTTGGCGATGAGGTTTTTGAGCGCCTAATAGAGCCATTTTGTTCAGGTATTAGTGATAAACCGCATTTTCTAGAGATGTTATTGCCACTGCATTTTCTTCATTAAGATTATATTACCCAATTGCTATAATTGAAATATGTGATTCATTCCGAGGGTATTTTGCATAAATCCTCCAGCTATCTTGTGTAAATATGTTCAATCTTAGTTGTAAGAACTTGCATTTAAATGAACCTTTAGTAGCTTTTTTCTGCTTGTAGCTTTCATGCAATTATAATTCATCTTAGTCTTGGAGTCTCCATCCTAATGACATGAAACTTTTATTAATAATTCCACACTAATTATGAGATAAAAATGATAAATACTATTATCGTGATTTGAGGTTTTCATCTGCCTTCCCTTAATAAGATATGTGTGCCGACACTGTTATGCCAATGCAATGCAACTAATGATTTGACTGCAATATCACGTTTAACGTGATAAAGAGATGTACTTGTGAAGCTTTACTGTATATTTATTGTATATCATTCAAATCGAACTATATTTGGGTTGTAGGTGTTTATGCCGGTGATCCTTCAAAATTGAGTATGAAAGCGGCATTTGGGAAAGTATGGAAACTGGAGCAGAATGGTGGTAGCATTATTGGTGGCACTTTCAAAGCCATCCAGGAAAAAAATAAAGCTCCTAAGCAACCGCGAGATCCGTATGTGTATTGAGTATTAACCAATGGTTCTCATCATAAAACTTTGTTCAATGACCGACTTATTTAATATCACAGGCGTCTACCTAAACCAAAGGGCCAAACAGTTGGATCGTTTAGGAAGGGACTCACCATGTTGCCTGAGGCTATATCTCAAAGGTACTCTCCCTCACTCGAGCTGATGTCGTTCAGTATTTGTATCCGATTTTCATGATTGTTGCTTGTCATGTTCTTGGGAAGAAGTCAAACCTAGAAGTATTTGTATTTGTCCCTTGCTCTTTAGAGGTAGAAGATCCTGATTAGTTGCTTTATTTTTGACAGATTAGGTAGCAAGGTTAAATTATCTTGGAAGCTTTCAGCTATCACAAAGTCTAATGTGGAAGGATATACTTTGACATATGAAACACCAGAAGGATTAGTTTCTGTCGAAACCAAGAGCGTTGTCATGACAATTCCATCTTATGTTGCTAGTAATCTGTTGCGTCCCATTTCTGTACGTACCATTCTTTACTTTGGACACACATTCATAAAAATCTTTATATCAGTAATTACATCATGTTATAAGTATTGCTTGAATTAAACAAGGGCTCCCTCCCATCTTAGAAGAGATTTATTTGGTATTTTCTAGGACATCTTTACAATATAAGTTGTCATTAAAAGCTATTATTTTTAGGACTATCATAACAGTATATACTCCCTTGATTACCAAGGATTTTCTGCCAATCTGATGTTATTTTATTAAAGGCATACTGTTCATTTATTTATTTATTTATTTTTTAGTTTCTTACGAATGTTTTGCGCATTTACACATTATATTTGCAGGTAGGTGCTGCAGATGCATTGTCAAAATTTTATTACCCACCAGTTGCAGCAGTCTCTGTTTCTTATCCAAAGGAGGCGATCCGGAGTGAATGTTTAATTGATGGTGAACTGAAGGGGTTTGGGCAATTGCACCCACGTAGCCAAGGAGTGGAAACTTTAGGTAAATATTACATGTGAAACTCTTATTATACTTTGTAATCATTTTTAGTGATGCTTAGGTATTTGCAGATCAATACAATATGAAATAGTTTGTGTTAATAACTTCTCAATGTCTTGCACTTAAACAGGAACTATTTACAGTTCATCTCTTTTTCCCAATCGAGCACCAGCTGGAAGGGTTTTGCTCTTGAACTATATTGGTGGTGCTACAAATTCTGGTATTTTGTCCAAGGTAAGGCCACTATACCGCATGAATTAGGCTTTCATCATGAAAGTTCTGTCCCTGGGACGGTAGAACATTGATGGTTGAGTTTGTAATATTTGGAAAGAAAAACAATAATGACTTGCAAATTATTTAGAACTGTGCAATAATATACAAAATAATGGGAGTGTTTTCTTGTATGGTTGATGTTGATTATGTTAGGAGTATTTCGTAGTAACCATTCAATCTTATTTCAACCCAAAACAACTACAACAAGGTCTAAGAAGACAAACAACCAAACCGAACTCAACCTTCGATTAGAGAACCAATGTAGAAACAAACCTTCAAAACCCTAGCTCTGATATGATAATAATTCATATGTGAAAAATGTACTTCATATTCAAAGAAGTCTCATGACTTTCTCTAAAGGAGACAAAAGATAGATTAAGAAAACTAAAAGAAACAATACAGATAGGGCAAAACTAAGGTAGAAACTACAATAATACCCTTAGCCAAAATAGAACTATGAAATATTCCTAACAAATTAGAGGGGAGGTTAAGGTTCCTTCTAACTAATTGACACTATATGAAGTATCTTGGGGATCAGAGTGTTTGACGTGTGATTGTGTTTTCTTATAATCTCCAAGGCTCGTTCACTGAATAGTTTAAATTATTGGTTTAAAGTGTGTCGGATTGTTTGTAGATGGCGTATAATCTCAAATGTAGCATGCTATTTGCATTTTTTACTGAAGTGTTTGCTCCCAAATAATTGACTGTTAAACATGGGAGTAAGTTAGGGTGTAACTTGAGGTGTGGTGGTGAGGTTGGCATGCTGATGCACATTTTTCTGCACTCTCTAGTGGTTCACATATGGTTGAACATTGAAATTGAAAGGATTTTATTGTTCATGAAGTAGAATTACTGTCAAATATCTTTGTATCCTATCTTATTGTTCATGAAGTAGATTGGTCATTGTTTTCAAGATGAATTGATTTGTGTTTCATCTGCCCCTGCCATATTAATCTGGTGTGTTGTTCTATATGCTGAACTGTTTATCGGTGACTTTGTCTTTGTGGTTCACATTCTTTGACGCATTTACTTATATGGTGCTTTTCTTTTTACTCATAATTGCCTTCCCCTATGCAGAAGGATAGTGAACTTGTAGAAGCAGTTGATCGTGACTTGAGAAAGATGCTTATAAATGGTAATGCAAAGGATCCCTTTGTCTTGGGAGTGAGAGTATGGCCACAAGCCATTCCACAGTTCTTGGTGGGTCATCTTGATCTCTTAGACATGGCAAAAAGTTGTCTACAGGAGAATGGACTACAAGGACTGTTTCTGGGGGGAAATTACGTTGCTGGTGTTGCATTAGGTCGATGTGTGGAGGGCGCTTATGAGGTTGCATCTGATGTATCCTCATTTCTATCACAAAACGTATACAAGTAGTTCCAAATGAGCTTGATGTGTTCAGGTTCTATTTAAGGCTCTCAATGTATTTTCATGCCAAAGAGAAATGTGACTTTCCTTAAAATTTTTGGGTCAATTATCAGGCATCTAGAGATATCCTTAATGAATGTTTTAAGACTCGTAGTTTACACTATTGCCCTAATAACATCTGGCTTACTTGTGTTTCTGCTCCCAGAAAGAAAAGAGATTGAATATGTTGTCAATGTTGGATTCTGTAAATGGCCTGGAAGTTCAAAACTAAACATGTTGGCGAGTGACAAGGGTGGTTGTCAGTAGCTGCATATTCAACTCGGGAAGAAGGAATTTCAAACTCCTTGGGCCCCAAACAGTAGTGGTGTGTTCATATTGATTTTCGTTGGAAGGCGCATATATATCGGCTTTCGAACAAACTTTTGCACGCAGAGCGATTTCACACGTAAATCCTGGCATTGTGTATATGTATATATATGCTGAAAAATAAACAAAATCTACATTGAAATCTGCAAAGACATTCGTAATCTAGTAATTCGCAAAAGTAAAAAGGAATGTATGTATGTACCTCGTAGCTTCAAACACGCACAATCTTCAACAGCAGTAGGGGAGGGGCGGCTCATTAGATTTTGTTGACAATTTTATAGTAGAAAACAAATCTAACAAAAAAGTCACAAAACAATCAAATTTGATATAAGAAAAAGGCTGGAAATAAGATCAAAGTCCCCACTCTATGGAGACAACACTTTCACATTCACATAGGAAGGCTAAAACTAAGTTTGACTGACGACGCAATAGACATTATGATGATGATGAATTTAGATGATTATGCTTCAAGTTCGACATTAAAGCAAAAGTCATTGAATGGAGAGAAAGTCCTATGATAGTGGTAGGCCAAATGGGGAACATTTGCTTTTTCTTTTTTATTCTCGTTTTGGTAGACGCCTGGCGTTTCTTCTGCTTCAAGGAAGATTTACTTACTGTTCCTTTTCATGACACGTGGGGTGGGTAAGAAAATAACATTATTGAAGTTTTTTCACTTTCTGTCCTTTTCATTGCTTCATTCTTTTTCTTGTGTTTGTAAATAGAGCTCATTGCGTATAGGTATCTCCTAGACAAAAAAGAAACTTGCTTGTCTTCATTTTATACTAACGGTCCAGAGAACGTATAACAAAAGTTTATACACATACATACATATTCTATGAACTCAAGTAGGTGGGAAATTTCCCTGTATATATTAGCTGGGTTCAGAAAATTTGGAAATGGACTGACTGATGCAATGAATTTATACAGCAAAAACTGAAACACAAGGTGCTCCATCCATATCTCCAATAGAACATCAAAATTTCTTCTCATTATAGTTTTGCTTTGACAGCTACTATTAAATTAAGCTAATCTGTCACTCTGCTATTAGACATATATATATATATATTTTCATCAATATCAATAACCTTAATCATGTGTCGACCCCAGTACCACTGCACGATAATCTTATCCATTGAACATTGATTTAAGACACTCTAATGAAAAATTTAATAAGCACATAAAATACTACAGTACTGATGTTGTTGCTTTCCGAAGTTTCTCAACTCAAACATCGATGGTTCTGTACCTGGTCTACATTCATTTTCTCAAGTACAGTAAACAGTGGAAAATCAATAATAGTCGCAACATAATGCACACGAACCACATTGATTTATCTTTTGAGAAGGGTAATAAGAATTTTATTTAATTTAGTAGTAGTTGGTTGGGGTCTCTATAAGACACGTGTACATGTCGGCTACTGTGACAACATATGCCTATGAAGAAATGCCTCCCACCCACATACATTGTTTTTGTCTTCGTTTGGTTATTTAAAGCTGTGTTTAGTGGCGGCTTCATTGTATTCAAATCTCTCAAAATGGGCAGAACTAATAGCTGTTCTTCTTCTTCTATTGAGAGCTCCACTGATTTTAGAAAAGACCTTAGCACTGATCTCAGACTTGGACTTAGCATTTCAACCTCCTCTCAACATGACAGCAATTCCAGGTACTTATCATATTAATCAAATGCATGTTTCAAGTTTAGGACATTACATTGATGTTTTCTTCTTCGTATTAGAGTCAGGGACCAGCCAAGTGATTGGCCGCCACTAATGAGAAAAGCACTTGAAGAAGATGAAGATGAGAGCAATAGTGCTACTTTCTATGTAAAAGTGTACATGGAAGGCATTCCAATTGGTAGAAAACTTGATTTATTAGCACATGATGGTTATGATGACTTGATTAAAACTCTTGACTGCATGTTCAACACTAGTATTATCTGTAAGTGAATTGTGAATATCACTTTCTGGGTTTATCTATATCATATTGACTGACATATGAAAAGCAGGGTCTGATATGGAAGTGTCATACTCAAATCAAAACTACCATGTTTTGACATATGAAGACAAAGAAGGAGATTGGATGATGGTTGGCGATGTTCCTTGGGAGTAAGTCATTTTTTATTTTATATTGTGCCTTCTGCTTATAATTTATCATTAACCCTTGTTCTGATATTTTGTGCAGGATGTTCTTATCAACAGTGAGAAGATTGAAGATTACAAGAGCATCATAAGAAGTGTTGTATTTTGAATATTGGAAGCCTAAGCCTATGTTGTGTTGTATAAATGTGGGTTCACTTTTTGCCCAAGGAGAATAGATTTGCAGTCAGCAACTACAATGAGTGATTACTTAATTAAATTAGTACCACTCATCATGTACATTTTAGTGCAAATGATACTACTAGCCCATAGCTGTAAATTTCTGATCCAATATTGCAACTGTGATCTTCCCTTTTAAGTCAATGACTGGTTTAAAGCAAAGTTAGAGAATATAATAAAATACCATCTGATTAACAAAACCAATATACATCTGCATTGTCTTGCAACAGCAACTGAACAGCCGGCCCTATTAGAATATCATGTCAAGTTTCGTTTTCAATATTAAATTTGGTCCAACTTATTGTCTTTTATAGTATATTATATGTTTAGATCTACAACTTTTAAGTCAGCAGAAGCCAGCCCTCATTTAAAAATGCTGATAAAATATTCATTCTTTCTAAAAGTAATTTTTCTCTTTATAGAAACTATCTTATACTATAATTCTATCATAATGTATTGACAAGGAACAAATAATAACTAATCTACTACTACTGTATCTATTCTATCTGCAAAATCGGTGCGTAAAAGATTGAGTTTCCTGGTCCAGGCCCATTAATTTTGTGTGGGCCACGAAGAAAAGGATATTTACTTAACTTGGCCCATTAAAAATCAAGTCTCCGTTTCTAGAAGCCTGCCACTTTTGTCTCTACTAATTTTTATTCTAATTAATACTATCCGATATACGAATCGAATCTATTACATTACAATCACATGATACCAAAAGCTAAATTGTCAATTCAACGTCACATACAGTGATGATGATGTTAAAATGATTTCTGGTTCTGGCAATCGAGATTTGGACCGGTGGAGACACTGAAGATGTTAGCATATCGTTGAAAGTAGCCAATACGATCGTTAACTCTAGCATCAGCAACAATTCCACACTCGAGTCCACCGTTGATGATGTTGGTGACTAATCCATATCCAGCCGTTCGATTAGCTGCTAAATCAGCTGCGGTGGGTACATATTTTCCTACCATGACGTCGTGACACGAAGGCTTGGGCTTCTGCTCCGTCATCCAAAACCAAAGTGCTGTTTTGAACGCTATTGCTGAGTTGTTGGCCACTATCTCCGGATTGTTTAGGCCGTCGAACCCCACTGCCTTCCCTGCTGGTCCATAGTTGTAGTTCCAGGATAGTTGGATGGGGCCGCGGCCTTTGTAGGATGTTCCAGGGACGCAAGGCCATTGAGTGTTGGTGGAATCACAGTAGTTGCTTTGAGGACTGATTTCTTCTTTGAAGCACAAGCCCCAAGCGTAGGGTCCATCTGGAGCAGTGGCCCAACCACCGGTGGTTTCGTGCGATATTTGGGCCAGAAAAGCCGCGATTTCACGTTTCCGTGTAACTATACTGCCTACGTTGCCGAATCTTGGGAACTGTCTTGTGGCTTCCATGAATGATTCGTAAGTGTAGAAGCCTTTAGCTGGACAAGCATTGTTGTCTTTGTGGATGAAAATGGTGTCGTACAGTTGTTTGCTAATGAGCTTACATATTGGGTTGCCACGATAATATCTTCTGCCTTCGGTTGCTTGTTGTGATCCCAAGTAGAGAAGCACAATAGCAATAATACAAGTGGAGGTGGATGCCATTTTTGAATTGTGGTGAGGTGATGGGTAGATTGGATTTATATATATATGAGTGGGGGGAGTATAATATGATGCAATTTGCCAAGAAAATGTCAATGGTCAAGCTTTCACTTCCATTTTGTATTGGTATTGCTTGTATAGTATTATCCAGTGCTTGGTCAACGATTAAAATATTGATGCATTTTTTAAAATCAATCACAATTGCTCTCCCATGTTTAATTAATGACGAGGCAAGTCCTAAGTTTGAACAAGTGTGTCAATTAATTGAAGAGGGGTATTATCTGATATATAATTTTGATTATAATAGTTTACCAATTGCAATTGAGCCTAATTTTGCAAAGATTGGTTTGCATCGCTAGTCAAATTTTACATATATATATATTTGTAGCCTTGAAAGTTGACTATACATAGCTTTTCAAATTTATTGGTACACCGTCAGAAACTTAAAAAGTGTTAAATGTCGACACATCTCATTCATACTCCATAGTTGTGGGTGGATGTGTGTGAAATTCGCAATCGGACCGAGTCTTAAGCTTCATTGGTAGGAAAAGTCGTCCACTACCAAATGTGTGACATGGGCTCATTAATAGAATTAATAAGGTTTTTCTGTTTACTATTATATATATATATATATATATAAATAATTGTTTTTATAGGGTGCAAAGTACGTATTATAAAAATAAGATTTTTTTTTTTTTTTTTTACTAAGGTACGGTTAGGTTTTAATCCAATTATGTTTATTTTAATATTTTTAAAAGTCAGTCATGGTGTACTTCCGAAATGCTTCAAATGAGTTGAATCCAGTAGTACATTTTTCTTGTCGAGAATTCTTAAAATTTTGGATTCTCAAATTTTCGAAGAAGTTCGGAAAATAATTTAGGGACGTATTGTGTAATATTAGCGGATTTGTGGGTGAATTCTGCTAAAAATAGAAGGTTTTTGTGCATTTATTTTTGGAAGACGAGGTGGTTGTAATTAGGAGTGTGCCCTGTATTCGGCCGAAAGAGCAGGATGTGTGGGCATTGTCTGCGAACAAGAATGGTTGTTACTCTGTGAAGTCTAGTTATCGTTTGTATAACATCCACAAATTGAGCTTATTAGTTTGGACCAATATATAATTTATTGTATGCTTTATTTTTGAATATTCCAACTCGGAATAATTCAAGAATACTATTAAGGGTAATTATGAGATTATAAAATTTAAACAAAGATTTGAAACCTAAAATTGAAAATTGAGATTTAAGTTCGAAATGAATATTTCAATCCTAAAATGTATTTTTATTACGGAAATATATGTAATAAAATTTGAGAGATATTTGAATTAAAGAATAATGTTTAGGATCACAATTTCGATTTATTTTTGAAATAGAATATTTTAATGTAAAATGGATTTAATTACCGAAAAATGGCAAATACTGAATTACATACACTATATTCGTGATTTTAAAGTGAAAAATATTTATTACATATGATTTCAAAATTATTTTCGAAAGATGTGAAAGCCAAAACGTCATTTTAAGCCAAAATAACCATTAAATTTTAAATCGAAAGGTGGTTTTTGAATAAAAATATGAAAATAAATTTTTGGAGAAGTATAGAAGTGTTGGAATTGAGTTTCGGTGGAAATTGGACTCAAAATTAGATTGAGCCCAATTTTGGCCCAATCCAAAGTCAAACTCATAAGTGTCGTGACAACACCACCAAACCCACCCATTAAACACTTCACTCTTCTTCTTCCTCCTCTCTTGTACATATTCTCTTCTTCTCAAAACCCTAAACTCCATCTCTCTCATTTAACCGCATCAACCACCAAAATCACACCATTATTACTTCCAATAACCTTAAAAAAGGATATTCATCAATTTTTGGGTGTCTTTAAAAGCGTTGTTCATCTAGAGGTAAATCCTCTTTTCTTTACTCCTTTGAAATTTGAAAATGGTGTTATGATTTTGGTTCTAGATTGATCTTGGGATGTTTTTTAGTTGATTTAAAGTGCTAATCTTGTGCTCTTAGTTTCCATTAGTATTTGGTTTGAAAGCCCTAATTTTCTATTTTGGGTGAAATACCTATTTTGTGAAATAGTCTTAAGTAATGTTAAAACCCTAATCTCGTTAGTGAACTAATGCCCTTAATAGAGTAGTTATGTGGTTATTGGATAATGTTAGAGTCTTATGATGATATTGGGATGGTATTATTGATGTTGTGGTGTGTACACATGCTTATAGTGTGTTGTGTATGTGATTGAGGATGTCTAGCAACTCATTGGATTCGCACAAAATAAGCTATTAGCTTGGGATCAACATATGCGATGTTCGTATTTCTATTCTAAGCTCAATATATTGTTTGTTATTGTTTGATGGTTGTTATTGCATTAAATTGGAAAATATGTACTTGGTATGAAATGAAATGTGAAAAATTAACAATATGGTTGCTTTGACATATTTATTGGTAAATATGATGGAATTCATTTGAGATGGTTGACATGTGGCCCTATGAATGTGTATGAAATGCTTATAGCATATGGACATGTATAAAATGATGTAACATGGAAATTGGTACATGTATGTGTTATTTAGAAACTAAAGATGTATATGTGGTTGCGTTTGAGGCCTTGAATAATAATTTGTGAAATTTTGTGCATCTACCTCTAAGGGGTTAATTGCACCACAAGAGTTTGATAATAATGGAAAATGGTAAATTTGTATTGAATCACATAAAAGGAATGCCCTTAGTCTAGCTTGATCATAGTCGAATGTATTGGCATGCCATAAGGAAAATTAGAAGTATACTTCGACACATGAAAATGTGAAATATGGCTTGAAGTACGGCTTATATGATTCAGGGCGACGGTCCTTACTAGATGCGATGACATGAACCCGATCCTTTTGGATCTATCGTTTAGTCTTCGGATCTACCGTACATGTGATCTTCAGATCTTACCG
Source organism: Cardiospermum halicacabum (assembly GCA_031304145.1). Taxonomy (NCBI): domain Eukaryota; kingdom Viridiplantae; phylum Streptophyta; class Magnoliopsida; order Sapindales; family Sapindaceae; genus Cardiospermum; species Cardiospermum halicacabum. The sequence continues at coordinate 436,688 of CM062399.1, read as the reverse complement.
GGGTTTCGGCCCACTACCATCCCGTTTTCACTATAGAAAATTATAATTAAGGGCAACAACTTAAAGACAAGTATGTTGTGTTCACTGAACTTGGTTGGTTTATGTTTGAACTTGATTTAACCCTTAATCTTGATTGTAATGTTAGATGGTATTGTGGTTGATCATGAATAAAGAGAAGATGGCTAAGTGATATTAATTATGTTGACGTATGAATGAATGTGGTTTAATTAAACCCAACTTGGTAATAAATAGCAAAAGAGGGTTTTAATGCCCTAAAATATTTATCTCAGTAAAAACTAATAGTATTTGGTAAATCTAGCTTAAATAAGAACCTAATATTTATCCCGATGAAAACTAATTATATTGGGTAAATCTAGCTTAAATAAGAACCTAGAAAAGAACTTGTAATAATCATGCTAAAGAATGATCCAATGGAAGTGGTTAATTAATAGGCTTAAAGGAAGATTATTTGCTAATGAATAAGATGACAATAAGTGGTTTGATAACTCATAAATGAGTTTCAAGGTTTAACTTGGTAAAATTTGATGGTTGATGATGCCTTAAAAGTATTACATTTGAATCTTATAGTTAATGCTACCATGGTTTGATTGTATGTGATATGTGTTAATTGGATGTGTGTGAGCAACCAGCCCTTTTGTCTGACCCTTCATGTCAAATAAATGTGAACTTATGATTTTTGTAATGTGGTTTTGTTAATCTTTGGTTTTCAAATTGGGTTTATAAACCTTTACTAAAAGCTTTAAAATGATTTGAGAAAGTTTTGGTGTATTGAAGTTTTATATGAGATGTTCTGGAACTAAAAGAATCTTGAATTAAAGGTGTTTTAATGCTTTGATTCAAGGTTTCTTTTAAGTGTTTTAGATGTCTAATAAGTCCATAAATTGATTTTGGAATGATTTGTAAACTCAAATAAAATTTTTGGTTTGTAAAAGTTCAAAGAAACATAATTTTTGAACATTTGGAACACTGGGGCCGTAGCCCCGTGCCTTGGTAAGTGATTAGCATGTGAACCAGGATATAAAAATTTGTACCACAGCTGTTTTTACATACTAGTGCACGCCCTAGTTCGTGCCCTGGTCTGCGCCTTAGTTAGGCTTATCAGGACGCCCAGGTCTGAACAATAAACTTTTCAACTTTCGTTCTCCTTCGTTCATATTTTGAATTGGGTGTTGTTTACGGTTACACATTTGTATTGAAGTCCTTTATCCAAATATGTCTTTAAAAATTAGAAACTATATCATTTGGTATTCGATATTTTCAAACTCCTCCGAGAGTACGAAATCCTTTGAATTTTTGAAAACCAAGTTTTATAACTTAAAGGTTATTTGATATAGGTACCTTGGACCTTGTGAAATATCATGTGGGTTTTATTTACTTAGTAAATAACCAAATTTTTAAATAGATGGACGTTTAAAAGTAAAATATCTCTTATGACAAGGTAGATGAGGCATCTTCCTATGAAAATTTTATGTACATTTTACTTTTTCCAAGTTGTTCCCAATCTACCTCCAACCTTTTTAATTCTACTATGAGATTGAAAAATGTTTGAAAAACATTCTTTCAAATTATATTCGAATCAAAGATGACTCTTAGGGTTTTAAAACAATCTATGCTTGTTATGCAAGATATCTTCTTTAAATGGTTTTAAAATGATATTTTTGTAATTCCAAAGTTAAATGAATATTTTATGAACTTAGTGACCGGAATCATGCTCGGTTGACTGTGTTGACTTCAGTTGACTTCGATCAATGAAGGTTATCTTGTTTCAACGGTTCGTTTGGTACTTCCACGACTTGTCTTTGGACTTTGTCAATGTTGACCAAATGTTACTTGTCAAAGAAGTAACCATTCTATCTAGTACCGAGTGTTAGAAGTGAATTTTAAAGTTTTGAGATTCTTAAATCAATTTCAATATGTTTCAATATTCGGGTGAAGGGTGTTGCCTTCGATTTGTTGGGTCAAATGGACAAATGGTAAGTGTTGGCTGCATATATGATTGTGTGATTTGGTTTGGTTTAATTGATTGGGTAATATTTTCACCTAACTGTGAATCATATAAATATGGGAAATGGTTAATTCACTGAACTAAAATGGATATATATATATATATATAATGTTCCAATGGTATGTGTTGATTATTTATGTGGTATGTGATGATATTGAGTGATTATAATCATATGTGATTATAATCTATGTTTGATAGGATTTGTATGTGTTTGTCTTCCTTGTATTAAGGTGAGTTTAGAGATGCTCATAATAGAGATGTCATATTGTGTGTATACATTGCATTCTAATAAAGAAAGATGTATTTGTGTATGAGTGTTTGGGACATGAAATGTGAACTAGACATTGTTTCCTAACACCCATTCGTTGTTCTTTTTGTTCTTTTTTTTTTTCTAGAATGGAAATTTCGTACTGGTACGATCAAACTGGGCACGAAATTTTTTTTATGTAATAGATATTATTCATGATTATGAGTCACTTATATAACTATGTATTATTTTGAAACTATAGAAACCATGTATCATTTTAATGGAAAGATTGTAAAGTTTTTTATGATCCTTCATTTGTATATCATATCATCATTGTTTTAATATTGAACTCATGTATAGTTTTGAGAAATTGATTTTTACAACATCGTTGTATAGATTTAAAAAGAATTATATATATGATTATGCTACCACAATTGTGTTATAAAATACTTATATGATATGATTACATATTTATAACTTTTGTGATAGGTATTCATTTATTTAAATAATAGAGGCACATGTGTGTGTGTATATATAGATATATAAAAGAAGTCAAGTATATTTAAAGGATCAAATTAAGGAAAAGAGTTTTTAGTAGCGTTCACACTTTGCATCATACTATACGGGTTGGGGGTTGGATGTTACAGTTTGTTGGTAACTTAATTGGTTGTCAATTCTATAATTGTATTATGGAAAAAGTTATGGAAGATTGAGGTTCAAAAAATTTCTTGCATTTTATATGGCAAGCAATTAGAGATTTTTTTCCAATTAGAGAATCATTATTCGATGATGAGTTGAGGTTGATTCTCTATGTCCATTTTGCTTGACTACATCAGAATTAGATATACATATGAGAGGTTTGTTTATAATGTTGGTTTCAATGGAGACTAGGTATTGCTTATATGCCGCAATTGTTTATGTAAGTTGTGTTGCAATCTTCAGTGAAAATGCAGCATGTATGTATACGGTGGGTGGGATGAGAGTTATGGTACGCGCAAAATAAAGTGGTGTGGGAATAGGGGTGTGCACGGTTCGGTCCGGACTAAAGACCAAACTGAATACCGAAATTTCGGTCCCGACCAAATTAGTAGTTTTATTGAAAATTTTTTTAAATAATTTAATTCAATTTATTTATATATTTATTAGACAAGCTAATAAATTTTTAAAAATTAAAAGAGTTTTGCTAAATATTGAGTAAACATCATCACATAAATTATAAATTCACCTAATTATTTTCAAATTATTAAAATAATACACAATTTTTTTATTTAAAAAAGTTATTTATTTTGGTGGTCTTCGTCGTCACGAACTGTACCAAAATATTTCGGTCCGGACCAAATCGAATTTTAAATTTCGGTCCTGTATTTAGTCCTCATAATCCAGGACCGAAATACTAAAATTTCGGTTCGGTTCAGTTTGGTCCGGATCGAATGAACACCCCTATGTGGAAAAACCAACAATGTAATCCGGATGTTGTATCTTTTCATGCAAATCGGCGATTCGATGGGTGGAGGGTAGCATCGAAGCTATTTTGATAAAGGCACCATATGTGTCTTATATTGCGGTTTGGAAGCCTCTAGCTGCTGGCACTTTGAAGTTTAATATTGCTGCTTTTAATCATGATTCAGGAGTTATTGGTATTGGATGGATATTACAGGATTCAGACAATCAGTCAATTGGAGGTGGGGTGTGTGTTTTTGTGGTTGCACACACGCCTATTGTGGCATAAGCTTATAGTGTGAGGGAAACTCTAAATTGGTTAAAGACAAGGCAACTTAATATTCATGTACAGGTGTGTGCAGTGTGATTGTCTTTAACTAGTTCATGCTACAAAGTTTTATTTTAAATCTCTCATATTTGGGTGGTTTGCTCTATATTATTAAGCGCTCAATGAATAAGTTCAATTTTATAAATTTTAGTTTCGTTAAAAGGTCAGCAAATCATGTCGCTCATTCGTTAGCTCGAACTATTGATTCTATTTCCGTATCTATTGAGTAAGATTTATTTATGTTGAAAAAATTCAACTAGCTCTAATACAACTTGCTGAACAATTTGATGATCCATTGCAGCAGAGACAAGTATTAGTAATCATAAAGTAAATAAATAATACATAAGATAAGAAAAAAGTTATGTAAAATAAGACACAAGATTTTATATGAAAACCCAAAGCGGGAAAAAACAATGGTCGTTAAGATGACGAGAGAGTAATTCACTATGTAATAATAAAGTAATAATTAGAACCAGAATATCACTCTCTCACTCCTCAACCCAATTACATTGGTCACTGTTTCACTCACAAGCTCTCCTTATATAGCTCTCACAAGATATCTGGATCCAATCTTAAAACTTAAGATCTCCATGGTATAAGGACTCGGTCTCAGAACTCAATATATTCATGGTCTCCATCGTTCCCAGGCCTTTATAGGGCACATCCTAAATCTCACCAACTAGATCTACATTGTTCTTTCAGGATACCTAATAATAGATACCAAGCACCGTATTTATAGTATTAGGCCACTCAGTTATAAAGTAATCCTAAACTATTACGAAAACCTTTTCTTATTTAGGATTTTCAAGAATCTCTTTCCTCATTAGAATTCACTTTAGGAAATATCATTCCTAATTAAGTATGATACTTCCAAAATAGTCTTTGAGCCTTTTCGTAATTACAAACCAATTTTGGATATTAGAGTATTCGAATTCTCGTCAGAATCTCAATAAACCACCCCTTGATGAGAATTCTCTTTGTCCATTTTTTATGACCATAAATAAAAAAAGAGTCATCATACCTCACCATGAAGGTATACCCACTTATTTATGATTCTTCCTAAGGAACCATTAACCCAAGATTTTTTTTTCTCGGCACATGTCGAAACACTTTCTGAATAAACCATGGTGCAATTTTCTTCATCAGCTTTCAGAAAACTCCTCACCAATCGACATACTTTCCACCATATCCACATCCATGCTGATCAGATAACCGTGTAATTGTGGACACATTAGAATTGTTTCACTTGATGGTTCTAAATATTCTATAAGGATATCTATTCCAGTGTACAGTTGGAGCCTTTGCCGAATTGCTCCTTACAGTCTTTTATTATTCGAATTCACCAGCCAATTGATCAAAACTATTAGCCCACAAAAATCCTAAAAATGCGACTAGTCAAACCCTCAATTTAATTTTAACTATTTGATCAGATTTTAATCTTTGACCATCGATTTTGATCTTTACTTACGTTAAGAGAGAACAACAAAAGTCTCAAAGCTACCTTACTACCATAATCATAAATGTCATAGATTACCACCGCTATCGCTCGAGAACTACTGTTGAAGCTTTTTCATATTTACGATTATCGGACCGATCTTGAAAACACTTGTGGATACTTTTTTTTAATTAGCTTTGATTTTCTTTTTTTCTCATGCAACCCACTCTAATCTCGATCAGAGAAACTAAATTTATTTTGTCAAAACTTTTAGAGACTCTAGGATATTTTCCAGTCCTTTAAAATATTTCGCTTTCATCTTAGCTAAACACATGTTTACTTTGACCAAACCAAACTCACGGACTACACCAACATTAGCTTAAAAACCTATGACTTTAATACCGGTTGTTGGAAAAACTCAGCTTGCTCTAATATCATTGCAGTGGACATGAGTATTGATAACCACAAAGTAAATAAATAATATACAAGATAGAGATAGAAAATAAGACACGAGGTTTTATGTGGAAACCCAAAGCGGAAAAAGGAAACCTACTGTCGTTAAGACGACGAGCGAATAATTCACTATGTAGCAATAAAGCAACAATTACACCAGAATACCACTCTCTCACTCTTTAACCTAATTACATTGGTCACAGTATCACACATAAGCTCTCCCCATATAGCTCTCACAAGATAACCTGACTCGATCCCACAACTCAAGATCTCTGAGGTCTCTATGGTAACAGGACTCGATCCCAAAACTCGAGATCTTCATAGTCCCATGGTTCCCAGTTCCTATCAGGCACCTCTTAACTAACCAACTAGATCTACATTTTTTTTTTCAAAATACCTAATAATAGATATAAACACCATATTTATAGCGTTAGATTACTTAGTCACAAAGTAAGCCTAAAATATTAAGGAAATCTTTTCTAATTTAGGATTCTAAAGAATCTCTTTCTTAATTAGAATACACTTTATGAAATATTATTCCTAATTAAATATGACACTTACAAAACAGTCTTCAAGTGTTTTTTTTAATTACAAATCAATTTTGGATATCGGAATATATTCGAATTCTCGTCACAATTCCATTTTCTCCCTCCTTTTATTGTTAATGTAATGGATTCTTCTCAGTAACAATATTACACAATTTTATAGTAAAAAGGTATATATTTCTTTTATATTCTTTTAATTTAAATTGGTATGAGTTCAGATATATACTTAAGAATATGAATCTAATGGGTTATTTATGTCCGCATATTATATTTATTTATTTTATTATTAATAAATCAAAATAACAATTAATAACTCAATTAATCAAAAAAATCTAGATTTCCTTCCGATTAAAAGAAAAATAATATTATTTTTTAATCAAAATTTAATATAAATATTAATAAATTTAATGATAAACTATAGACACTCCAATATTTAATCTTTTAAGTGTTTACAAACGTTGTTTATGTTTTTTCTTTTTAATTTTATTTGGATGGTGTTTCACCGTACCACAAATAGTAAAGTTATTTTTTTAATCTTTTTTTACGGATAGATGATATAAGTAAAAGAAAATTATTGTACCTATAACCTTATCCATATTCATGGCAGATATAAAATTTTTACGCATATCCACCCGTCAACCCGACCGAGATTGTCTAATTCTTCTATCAACTCTACTGCCGAGATGGCGACTTCATTCTATGAGGGCTTGCATTATAGTGCTTAACAGGATCGATTGCATTCAATGGGATATCGATCAAGTTTATTTTTTTTCTATCAAATTTTCAATTATTTAGGACCCACATGTCATCTTACTTTTATTGTGCTTGTGCAAATGCTCGCAATAGGGACTCCCATCATCCTTGACTTGCACTGATGAGATTAATATAGAGGCCAAATTTATGGAGGAAGCCCTTAGTGAAGGCTTTGATGGCAGTGACTTGGTACAATTAGTGATCTGAATATTTTCTTTATTGAAATCTTGTCATATATGGCCGAAGTGTGTCGCTATTGCATTATAAATAACATAAATATCATTTGCCTACCTCTCGGGCCTGCGACTGCAAGCGAAATTCTCAATGAAATAGTATGTCAACTGTGTAAAATATTTGACTGATTCGACTAGTAGATACACATACCATTCTAGTATCGTTTCGGAGAGGCTATTGCAAAGAGTTTACACTGTCCGGCTTCCCTGGTTTCATGTGGTAAACAAGTGGTGAACATCGCCTAAAAGTAGTGCGTGATGTGATCGTCAGGATCAGGAGATCTATTATAGTTTTGAAATCGCGGCGCTGCCAAAAAGTTTTGGGTTATAGATTGATCAAGATGATGGTATTAAGGAACAACAGTATTTCCATGACGACTCATGTGCAAGTTTTTTGAGTTGTATTAAGACTCCTAGCAAGAACTTGATAAGGTTCTCCATATATTCTAATCTTTTGGCCACTTCAGATGGTATGAACTCATAATTGGTCATTTACTGCCTCTTTTGAGCCCTTTATTGGTTCGTAACCGATGAAATCAATGATCATACATTTCAATTTCCAAAATCCTATAGCGAGTTCCGATTCCTTGTTGTTAGTGTAGCTAACTTCTTGGGGTTCTCTAGAGGATGCTTCTCGAAAACAGTATCGGGTGGAGTGTTTGTTTCGATCTCCTCCACATTTTCCTCATCGTCAAATTTAAAAAGATCAAGACATTAGATCGGAAGGATTACGGTGTCATTGCGGTCTATGATTAGACATGAATTTAGAATTGCAAGCCTTATGAATTGGTTGTCTTTATCGTCAGTTCTTCAAGAGTGATGGATTTTTGTTCTCGAGCGGAAAGATACGTTCCATCAATTGCTTCAAAATTTTAGATTGAGAAATATGATCTCCCTGAGGGCTGAGCACCAGTATTGACTAGAGCGACATTATTGGATGTCCTTACACTGGTCATGACTTAATCAGAGAAGAAGAAGCACCACTGTGGACGCCTAAACTGTTTGGATAAAGAGGTTACGATCTTTGGATCCCTTTGAGAGTGGCTGTTATCTCCTTTTTAGGATTCTCCGGTTACCTGAAAAAAAAAAATAAAAGGTGAGATTGGAGGAGTACCGCGGTGTTTCCTATTGACTCTCCGACGCTCAAGTCAATAGATGTGTTTCTTAGAGGGAAAGTAAAAGAAGGATTTTGAATGATGGTTCAAAATACTTACATGTTATTAGAGGGTCTATATTTATAGGTAACATAAGAAGATGATGATGATGATCTGTTAGAGAATCTATTATAATAGTCTTAGGGTTAGTTAATGGGATTAGATCGAGAGGTCGGTAGCTTGTCTTATATGCACAATCACACAAACAATGAAAAATCGGACTACAGGACTCTAATCGGCCGACCAATAAGCAATCCTTAGTGTAATCACATATATTTATAATAAGCCCTAAACTATTGGACCTACTGCTCGATCCCATCAAATCCATAATAGGGATCCAACTCGTTTAGCCTTCAAACATATAGATCCAATTGGGATAATTTAAATAGGATGAATGCTATGATCGAAATAAAGATCATCTGATCATCTAATCAAAAGTAAAGTGTCTTATACTGGAAATAGACCCCACACCTTTCACAAACAATAAATATATAGGATGAAATAGATTTTGTGTAATGTTCGGCCCTCGCCCCTAGATGACCCGAGGCGCGGTGGCAGGGCGCCACATCATTCACAATCGGTCTCAAGGATGACCACTAGCCCCACAGACCACCATTAAGCTTTTCAGCATGCTTTGTCCTCACTCGCATGCTTTCCGGAAAAAACTTCTCGGAAGATCACCCATCCCAAGATTGTTCCAAGCCAAGCACACTTAACTTTGGAGTTCTCAAGTTCTGGGCTCCCGAAAAACAATGTGCACATTAGTGATATATGGGTAGCAATTCAATTCCTTTTGACCCTATCTCAATATAAGGTGTTACATTTCCTAAATTCTATTTTTCATTTAAAAAATAAAAAACCAATTATTTTATTCACCATGTTTACTATATAGCAAAATAAAAAATAGAAAAGAAAAATATTCATCAGGTTTACTACAAACCATACCAATATCCATATTAGCTCTAAGATATTTAAACACAGTAAATTACAAAAAAAAAACCCAAATTTTTTGAATGTTTACGATTCGACCCTATTTTAAACATTTGTTATAAAGACTTCGTTTAACAAAGCTGTTGATTTCTATGTTACTATAAATTTATTGTCATAAATCCTTATGTGAATTACCAAAAATGTCATTGGGTGATATATTTGCAATTTAAGCATCAGGAAACAAATACGGTTGAAATATCATCAAAATCTAAGTGGGAGAATGATGAGTGATGCTAGCTTCAGCATTATCGTTGGTGCCGACAGAAAAAATAGTGTTTGAATTATGGTTCCTAAATTGCTAGCGAGATGAGGGGTGGTATTGAAAGTTCATTTACGACCAAGTAATTGACCAAGAGCTTGAAGATGTTTGATGATTCTGTCGGAGACTAAGCGAAAGAGGTTGAAGAAATGGGAGCATGTTTTCTCAAATGTTGAAGATGAGGAATCATCATCAAAGATAGCGCAGTAGATGTGAATAAGGAAATAGTGCAGTAGATGCTAACAAGGAAATTCTCGACCTAATAGATAAGAGAGTGAAATCGAAGAGATGACGCATCAATGACCGATGGCTTTGACATCAGCGATCTTGTTGAAGACGAAGAAGGCAATGGAGTCAGGAAGATGGTTTATGAGGTCAACGGGCTCAGGAAAAACTTTGAATGTAAGATCTGGTCATAGAGTGGTCATTGAGGAAACAAATTTGATTTAGTCGTAGGATTTGCGTTTTTCTAAATGATTCTCATTAATTTTACTATTTTATCAAACCATTGTCTGTTGATTTGAGGTCTTTTGTAATGAACATTTAAAAATAGTGGTTGAATCATAAATGTTCAGATTTTTTTTAATTTACCCAAATAATAAACCTTTCATGGTTTCCATGTTATAACTTTAGTTTTGTCAAAAACGGGCTTGGGGCATTTAGGTTATGTTTGGATGACTGACATAATATTATTTCGTATTATACAGTCTAGTTCTGTAATATTTCGTATTGTACAGAAATTCTATTTAGATGTGGGGTGTATTTTTGTACCATACAAATTTGTTTGGATGGATGGTATGGTCTAGGCCAGGGAAGCCCACCCTGGAAAATTACAAAAAAATCAATATATTATATATAATTTATATAAATACCCACAATTAATTATATTTAATAATTAGGTTAGTAGTTTTAGTTTATTTACCTTTAAACCCCAATTGAAATTTATAAAAACCCCTTCAATTAATATCACACCCACCTTTCCACCTAACATTTATACATCTCTTTATTTCAACCGGCAGTATTCTTCTTCCCCTTCTTCTGCCTCCTCCATTTGTCTTCTTCCACTTGTATGTGTTGTTTTTGTCCCCACACAACAACAATAAGTTTAATCATCATCATACAAACCATCACACAACCATAATTAGTGGTATGTTTTTATTTTATTTAACTATTGTGCAATAATTTATTTTATATTTCATTTTTTTTTAGTAATTTAGATGGTTGATTGGTGTAGAATTAAATTTAATTATTTTAGGATGTATTAGAGAGAGAGAGATTTATATTTATTTTATTATTTGACATGAAAATTGTTGTTGATTAGTGTAGGGTTTGATTCAATTAGGATGTATTAGGAAAATAAATTTATATTTATTTTATTTTTTATTCAATATACAATAGTTAGTATGGGAATTGATTAAATTTAATATTTACCATAGGGTGAATTTTGGAAATAGATTTATATTTATATTTATTTTTTATTTATCATACAAATTTTTGTTGATTAGTATACTAATTGATTTAATTTATTATTTAATTTAGGATGTATTAGGGAAATAGATTTATATTTATTTTAATTTTTGTAGGAATTGATTCAATTTATCATTTAAGTTAGGGAGTATTAGGGAAATAGATTTATAGTTATTTGATTTTTTATTTAACATAGAAATTATTGTTGATTAGTGTAGAAATTGATTCAATTTATTATAAATTAATTTTACATATTTATATGATATTAACTTCTTTATAAGAGTTATTGATTCTAGGTTGAAACAATAAAAAAAAAAGAATATATTTCACTATTTCAATAGAAAGAGTGAAGGATCATCATCCACTAGATCTAATGCCTCAAGCGAGCTTCAAACTCTAAATTAAGTTTCTTCGCCCACGACTAAAAGATATAGAATTGATAATGAAGATAATTCAATGCCATATCAATCAAATACTCCTTATTATGAGAGAGATCCAAAGAAGCGTATTCCAATATGGCAATATCCAGTTGACAAGTAAGATGAGGTCCGTCGAGCCTACATTGATATGAGACCATTTCAACTCAATATGGAGTTCCCACTCACTCTTTTTGGGGCACAATGTCATCAGTTTCAACAATCTTGGTTCAAAAAGTTTCCATGGATTGAGTACTCGGTGGAAGATGATAGTGCCTTTTGCTTTCTATGTTACCTTTTTGACAATCCAACTTCTAGATATCACATATTTACCGTGGATGGGTATAGAAATTGGAAGAGGGTAAATGGTGAGAATTGTGCATTTGTAAAACATGCAAAAGGAGATCATATCTCGCTTCATCAAATAGCTATGCAACAATGGGAGCAATTGAAAAATCCATCGTAACATATTGATTGAAGGATAATCAAGCAAACCTCTCAAATGGTGATGCAAAATAGATTATTACTCAAGACTTCTGTAGAGACCGTGAAATGGCTAGCTATGCAAGGTTGTGCTTTTAGAGGTAATGATGAATCTTCAAGCTCTACTAATAGAGGAAATTTCATTGAGATGATAAAGTTGCAAGCAAGAATGAACAAAGACATTGGTGACCTCGTCTTAGATAATGCTTCTCAAAATGCCAAATATGTATCACCTAAAATCCAATAAGAGTTGTTGAAGATTCTAGCTGATACAGTGCGTGAGAAGATCCGTGCAGAAGTTGGTGATGCTAAATTTTTCATTCTTGTTGATGAGGCAACTGATGAATCTAGTAAGGAGTAAATGACTATAATTTTGAGATATGTTGATCAAGATGGATTCATTAGAGAAAGATTTTTTGAAGTTGTATCTGTTGATGACACGAATGCTTCAACATTGAAAAAAGAGATATGTACGATTTTGAGTCGATACAATCTCTTGGTTGAAAATTACGAGGTCAAGGTTATGATGAAGCAAGTAATATGAGAGGTGGATGGAAAGGACTGCAAGCACTATTTCTTCAAGATTGTCCTTATGCCTATTATGTTCATTGTTTTGCTCACCGACTTCAACTTGCTTTGGTTGCATCATCTAAAGAGGTACATGATGTTTGGCTATTCTTTTCTAATTTAAGTTCCATTGTAAACTTTGTCTAAGCTTCTCCTAAGCGTTGCTCTAGATTGAAAGCGATTCACAAGGATGAAACAATGGAAATGATTGTTACGGGGGAGCTAAGAACAGGTGTAGGAGCTAATCAAGTTCAAACATTGCAACGTCATGGACCAACTCGTTGGAGTTCACATTTTAAATCCATTAAAAGTGTGATTGACATGTTTGGTTCAACTTGTAACCTTCTTGAAGAACTTATTGAAAATGGATTGAATAGCAACATCCGAGGCGAGGCAAAAGGTGCATATAAGGAGATAAAAACATTTAATTTTGTTTTTATCTTACTACTATTGCATAAAGTTTTGGGAATTTCAGATATATTGTGTCAAGTTTTACAAGTGAAATCTCAAAAGATATCATAAATGCCTTATCTTTAGTATTACGTACCAAACACTTGTTGCAAGAGTTAAGAGATGATTGGGGTGGATTTTGGAGAGTGTTGAGTTTTTCTGTGAGAAATATGATGTTGATGTGCCTAATAGGAATGAGCGTTACATGGAAGGTACAAGGCGTTCTTGTTAACAAAAGAACAACATTATAGTGGAGCACCATTATCACTTCAACATTTCTAATGCTGTAATAGACTTTCAATTGATGGAGTTGGAGAGTAGGTTTTCGAAGGAAGCAATGAATCTTTTTTCATTGAGTGATGTTTTAAATCCATATGATGGATTTAAATCATTCAAAGTGGATGATATTTGCATTCTTGCTAAGGATTTTTATCCTGAAGACTTTATGGGGGATGAGTTAGAATAATTGAGAAGGCAATTAGAGCATTTCAAATTTGACGTAGTTCATCAACCATGTTTCATAATATTGCATCTCTTTCAGAATTGCTACAAGTACTTATTCAGACGAAAAAGTCAATTCACTATTTTTTGATCGATAGGTATATATATATATATATTCTTACTTTATACCTACATTTAACTTATTTAACATATTTGTCTAAATTATTTTTATAGGTTAATTCGGTTGGTTTTGACTCTGCATGTATCCACTGCAACAACAGAACGAGCATTTTCAGCCATGAAACTTATCAAGACATCTCTTCGAAATAAGATGGAAACTGAATTCCTAACAAATTCAATGGTTACTTACATTGAGAGAGAGATTGCGGAAGCTATTGATCCAGAAGTGATAATTGATAAGTTTGATATTTTGAAAAATCGAAAAATTCAACTTAATTAGTGTCTTTACTAGATTTATCAAGTATGTTTTTTTCAATGTTATTGACTATATTTAATTACCTATATTATATTGAGTATTATGATATGATTAATGAGTGAAGAAATTTCATTCAAAATGTTTATTTGAATTGTTGTTGATACAGGTAAATATGAAGTTTTGAGATGTTAGATAAATAAGGGAAACTTTGCCGAAATTTTTATAAACATTGTAGCCCACCCTAACAAAATTTTCTGGTTATGTCCCTGGTGTAGGCTTAAAAGTTATAAATTGACCATAATACTCCCTTTGTTATTTAATATTCACTCCATTGTTGTTTTTATTTAATGATTTAATTTATTTATTTAATCATGAATAAATTTTTTTAAATTTTTTATTTAAATAATTTGACAAAGTAAAAAAAATAAATATTAATATTTTAATTTAATTTAATTTAATTAATTTTTTATATTTTATTTAAAAATCATATAATTCTCTCGGAAAATAAATCTCATTAATCCCGCATAAAATTCAATAAATCAAATAAAAAAAATTAAATTAATATAAAACTAAACCTTGAACCTTCATAATTTCAAATAAATAACAAATCAACAAATTGAGTAATAGATAAGGTTTAATATTTTTGCAAATTTTTTTAAAATTATAGGAATAATTATGAAAAATAAAAATATAAACCTATAATTCAATTCAACGTACACTTAACTAACCAAAAAAATTTTAACCAATATTTCAAACCGGCAAGGTTATAAATAACCTAAACTAATATTAATCCGACGAAAACACACGAGGAGAAGAATTGGGCTTTAAAAACCCGAAAATCAAGCAATCGGCCCAGAAAAACAACATCAAGTGTTCCATGTCCCACAACGTGGTCGGAATTGAAGATAGAACCAGACATAAGTGGGCCTCTGTTTTGACTCTCTAATGCCCATACGTCAACTTATCATTAATTAACTTCTCTTCTCTGGATGGGTATTTCGGTCATAAATAGAGACCCCTCCCTCTTCAACATCTTTGCTAAATATCACTTTCCTTTTCACTCACCAAACCAAACCAAACCCTACTACTTTTGCTTTATTACTTACGCCTTCATGCATTTTCATTCTATTTATTGTAAATTAGTAATTAAAATAATTTTCCATATAGTGGTCCTGGATGAGTAAGACGGATGACAAGTGGAAGTGAGCGTAGAAGAAGATGGTTTCGTAATTGGATTCAAAGAGAAAGAAGAGTACAAAAGAAAACAAAAAAAAATAGGTCCATTCCAACTACTAAAGAAAGCAACGGCTGGGTGAAAGTCTCCTCTATGCCACCATGCAATTGTCCACAACGCAGATAAAAGATGTGCCCGGTTGAATGGTCAAAAATGAAGGGCTGATTATTGAAAATTCTTGAATATTTGTTTCATTTATATTCAGATCAGCTGAACCAAATTCTATTATCCCCAGACGTTGAAAACAGCTCGCTATGGTCGCTACCTTTTCAAAGTTGCTAAGACTATGACCAGTTTGGGACCTGGGTAATACCGATAATACCCTTCTCATGAAAAGCACCTCTTTGTCTGTAATCCCACATCTGCTCCACTAATCTTTCCCACTACTTGGGATGTGTGATTCATATGCTATGTATTTTTATCTTCAGTTAACCCATATCAAATTATACATTAATATCTATGATTTAGTTAATATTTCCGATCATTATTTACGTTCATTTAGGTGAATTTTAAGAAAGTATCGTATTTATCGTTTATTTTTTTAATTTACTCTTTTAATATTTATAATTTTGTCAAAATAAAATATTTTATATGTTTTTTAATTAAACTAAAAATTCAATATTTAATTCTTTAAATTAGTAAAAAAAATATTATTAAAAAATAAAATTAAAATTAATGTAATAAAAAGATTAATAAATAATATATTTTAAGTTTTTCAAAAATAATACATGTAGATTTGTACTGAGAACTTCCTCCGTTAAGGTAAAGACAGATGTCTTTTTACGAGGATCTCCGACTATCTATAAGTGATGGGAAACGAGCTCAAATACCATTTTATTGTCGATTGTTGGCACTCTAAAACTTAAGTCAGCGAAGGATTCTTACTTGGAGTACCGTCATACTATAAGTGTATTCTAACACTCAAGTTAGTAGGGGATTCTTGAATAAGAGAATTAGGATTGAGAGTAAGAGGGTTTATAAATACTTATCTGTAACTGAGGGCCCTTGTCCTATTTATAGCGAGCGTTAATTATGATGATCTATTAATGGATCTAACAGTCTTGAGGGGGGTTGTTCAGAATAAATTTCAATTTAATAGACAAGTGGTTAAGTTAGTAGCTTGAAGTCCAAGATGGGTAGTTCCAATCACAATTGGTAAACTTCGATAGGCTATAGGGACAACAGACTTCAATAAAAATTTTGATGACCATCTCAATGAGTGCAATCGCACAAGAGTTGAAACATGGACCAACTGGGCTCACATTATTCGATCACATAATGTTCATAACTTGACCTAGTTACTAGGTCTTGTTCGTTCGATCTCATAAAAATCAAAAGGGTTATTTTCATTTTTATTATTTTATAACTTTTATTTACATTATATGGCCTAACTTTAAAAATTTTACAAAAATAATCATTCAAACTTTCACTTTTAAAAAATGAACCAAATTAACTATTTTACTCTTTTGTGAAGACTTTTTACACTGATATGTGAAGGTGTGAATGTGGTCTGTGAAGAGAATTTGTGAAGGTGTGAAGGTCTATTTTTTAAAATCAAAATTTGGATGGTTCAAAAATAGAAATAAAATTTTATTGATTTAGTTTTGAAATTTTAAACTTTGTTTGGTCCATGTTATATAATTTTCCCAAATCAAAAGAATATTTCATGGTATTGAACCTACACTATTTGATTGAACAAGGTGATTCAATCAATAACTTTTGAGATCCACAGATGATCCTTTCATGTACCCATTAGGTGGATCATACTTTGCGATCGAAGATAGGAGACCAAGGATTGAAAATGAGTCTAATAATATTATCAATTTACTTTAGTATCGTAGAAAACCATATTAACATATATATATATATATATATATATATTGGAAGTTTTTGTTTAACTTGAAAATTAACTTAAAATTTTCTATCTAAGTAAGAGTTTAAGAAAATGTTAATATTTTTATTTAATGATATAATTGAAATATATATATTTGATAATCATAAGGAAATAAAATGCCAAAATGGCTAAAAGAAAGTACATCATAAAGTCTCACATGACATCCTCTGAGAAGTATCCACAGGATCAAAATCTTTAATTACTTTTGTCCAAACGTTTGCGCGGGTGAGCGAGAGCTGAAATAAGACTTCAGTAGACTGCCTTTTTCCATTAAAACAAAAATTATTCTGCCTAGCCATACTATCCAAATTGTAGAAAGGAATAAGATAATCCAAAATTTCGCTTGGAGATTTCCTTTCACAAGAGAAGGTCATTGTTGGTACAAACTTTAGAAACATGAAGGTAAACAACAACAGATACCCCACCATGCCGCTAATTTGTACTAGAGAGAAGAAGTAAACTTACAATGAATAAAAAGGTGATCAACATCTTCATCTACATCACCACAAAGACAACAAGATAGCAAGTTGCTATGCCAGAAACCAATTTTTGAAAGAAAAACCTTAATTGCAAGCTTCTTTTGGAGTGTCATCCAAAGAAAAAGAGTAACCTTTGGCGAGAAAAAGTAGATTCTCACTGCTGAATGAAGAAGAAGATCAATAGAAGAACAAGGAGAAGAGTCCAAGTGAGCTCTAGTGGCTAATTTAACTGAATACAACCCAGATGAATTAGGACTCCAAATCTTCTTACCTACCTTGAATCTAGATAATTAGAATGATTCAATAAGATTTAGCAAATCTGAGGCCTGACTCACTTATCAAAATCTTATTTCTCTTTGCCAATTAAAACTCCAACACCAGCTTGAACCTTTCCAGAAACCACATTCAACAATAATAATATTAGGATTGGTTGTTAGATAGAAGAGTCAAGGATAAACCGATTTTAATGGCATTTTGTGTATCTAAGGGTCCAACTAAAAACGGACATTATACATATTCCCCACAAGTAGTCTAACACTATTATTGAAAGGCTGTAGAAGATTAATTTTACCAATTTCTTTCCATACATGCAACATTTTCAAACAAGGCTTCAATGCTGAAATAAGAGAAGAACTATAGTTATATCTATCTTGTACAACTTTCTGCCATAAGTTCAAACTATTAGAATTAATTCTCCACAGCCACTTGAATAACAAACAATTTTCTTAATATCTACAGGACAAATCCGAAGCCTACCATACGATTTACTCTTACATACCAAATCTCATCTAACCTTATACAAAGACCTTTTATTAGTAGATCCACCCCACATGAACCTTTTAATAATAACTTCAATCTTTCCCATAGCTGATTTTGGAGCTTTAAACATAGATAGAGAGTATATAAGAAGATTGGAGAGAGCGGACTTCAAGAACACTAACCTATTAGCCAAAGAGAGACATTGAGATTTCCATCCTAAGAGTTCCTTATTCAACTTCTCTATAATAGGAGTCTAGGTTAGGATTCTGGAAGGATTTGCACCCAAGGGCAGCCTAAGATAAGAACACAGTAATGACTGACTAGAGCATATAATGAGATTCAAACAAAGTTTAAGCTAATATGTGAATGTATTTATCCCAATTATACTACTTTTTGTGAAAGTTTATGTTGAGCCCTGAAACTGTCGAAAAAAGGCATAAAATTCTCTTTAAGTTCATACTGAAGGTTTGACTCAATAAAAATCATAGTGTCATCTGCAAATTAGAGATGAGAGACCACAGTACTTGAGGTTGGAAAGGATGGAGGTAAACCTTTAAAGAAATCAGCATTTAAAGCATTTTTTAAAAGAGTAGAGAGGCCTTCAACTACTATTATAAACATCAAGGGTAACAATGGGTCCCTATGACTTAATCCTCATGACATTGATATCTCTGACGATGGGGTACCATTTATAAGAAAAGAAATCCTTGCAGACCTAATGCATATATTTATCCACATTCTCCATTTCACATCGAAGTTCATGGCTACCAAAACATAATTCAAGTAGTCCCACGAGACTGAGTCGAAAGCCTTTTGAAAGTCAATCTTAAGAGCAAGCCTTTCCGATTATAACTCTTCAAAGAATTAACTATTTCATTTGCAACCATGAAATTGTCTAGCATCTATCTTCCTCTTATGAAGGCACTTTGCTCAAAACTTATAACCTCTCCAATCAATTCTCTAAGTCTTATACACAAGCATTTTGCCATAATTTTTTAAAGGCTTCTATAAGGCTTATTAGCCTAAAATCTTTGATGTTATTATTTGCTCCTATTTTTTTAGGAATAAGAGTGAAAAAGGATGAACTTACCCTGATAGGAAGAAAACTGTTCTTATGACACGAGTTCATAATGATCATAATATCATTGCTCAAAATGTCCCAGCATTTTTTTAGAAATCTGAAGTTGAAACCGTCTGGCCCTGGCCCTTTTGAGCTATCACAGCTCCAAACAGCAAATTTGACTTCATCAAAAAAGTAAAAGGCAATTCTAAACTTGAAGCTTTATCTATAGAATTTGACTTAAAAAATGAAGAGGCAACGTAACTCTATTGAGCACTGGTTCTGAAAAAGATCATTGTAGAATGATAAAATATCATTAGAGATTATTTGTGGATCAAAAGATAATCCAGATGGTGTTTACAATGATGTGATGCAATTATTTCCATCCCTTAAAGATGTAGCTATGTGAAAAAACTTAGTGTTCCTATCTCATTCTTTACACCGGCAAATTCTTGCTTTTTGACTCTAGAGAGATTCCTTATTTTTTTAACTTGGCCCAGAGAGAACTAACAAGAAACATTCTTTTGTTATACAGGTGATCCCTAACAGTGCTGAGAATATCTGGGACTTCTAAATCTCGGTCCAAAGAGAAAATTTTAGATTCCAATAATGCAATATCTTTATCAATATTGCCAAAGGATTCTTTGTTCCACACTATCAGATTTTTCCTAATTTTATCAAGCTTTTGGAAGGTATTAAGTGAAAAATTCTCAGAATTCCACCACTTCTTAATGTTCGAGTAGAATTATAGATGATCCATCCAAAAATTCAAGAAACAAAAAGGCCTTGGACCTCTATTGAGAGTTGAGTACGAGAGGATTAAAGGGCTCTGATAATCCTCTAGCCAACGAGATCAGGATAGGATTTGGAAACTTGAAATCCACTCGGCATTAAGAAGGAACCTCTCAATTCTGCTCATATGCAATCTATTGTACTAAGTAAATTTATTACCTGACAAGGGAACATCCACCAAACCACTTTGCAATACAAAATCTCCGAAAGATGAATCTTTTACAGAAAGACACTTTGGATTTCTCTCCTCAGCATTAAGAACTGCATTAAAATCACCAAGAATAAACAAAGGTTCTGAGAAGTCTAAAATCATTACCAAATTGCTCCAAAGTGATTCTTAATCTTTGGTAAGAGTAGGAGCATACAAGGAGAAAAAAAGAGATCTGACCCTAATTCTTTTAATGAACACAAAACAACTAGCCAATTTGCATCTGATTGATGGCGAGATATATCGAAAAAATCTATCCTCCAAGATATGAACATCCCACCACTCGAGCCTTGGACATTAACACATCTCCAATCGAAAGGAATATCGCCCCAAATTTCAATAAACTTAACGCTTCTAAAACTACCCATTTTAGTTTCCTATATAAGAATTATGCCAATTTTTTTTCTAAATCCACTTACGAATAGAATGTCTTTTTAAAAAGGGGTTGACTCCTTCTAATATATATATAAATACTTCATCTCTCTTTTAATTATTGCTACACTTACTATTCAAACACTATTCATCAATATAGTCAAGTGAGATATTATTTTGTTCGTCTTAATATCTATATTATAAATATAAAATTCTCATAAATGTATAATTAAAAATATTTACCGTTAAAATTAACCATTGAATACCGTGCATACCAAAGTGTAGCAATTAAAAGAAAAAAGAGAAAGTATATAAATTTCATTAGAGTAATGATTGATAGCCTACCCTCCGTGACAACTTTGTGTGCCTACTCTTACATGGCAAGAATTGATTGGCTAAATAAATTAATACATTAACTGTTATAAAATTTATATCCAATGATATATTGCCACGTAAGGGTAGGCAATGAAAGTAGGCACAAAAGAGTAGGCTGCATAGCACTACTCATTTTATATTTAGAATTTTTAAATTTCAATAATTGACTCAACTTATTATTATTATTATTATTATTATTATTATTATTATTATTTATATTTAATGAAAAACTCTTACACTCTAATTTCATCAAAATATTTTATATAAAAATGTTATATTTTATTTTATGCGTTGTGAACTCAACTTCTTAATATTATTAATATTAATATTAATATTAATATTATTAATATAATAAGTAGAAGATAAACCTAAAAAATTTAAGTGAGACACACAAAAAGTTGTGTTGTAACTAACTTTTTAAAATTTGAAAAATAATAACCATTGAATTAATTTTAAATTATTTATTAGACATAGACATTAAAAATTTACTATAAATTTTTAAAAAAATAATGTAAATAGTTCATAAATAAAAAATTAATAAAGTAAATTCTAATAGTTTTTAAAAATATATATTAAATATATATTTTAAAAGTTAATTAAAATTATAAATTCTTATGAAAAGTTTATTTCATGAAAAAATTTTGAAATTAACATTAAACAGAATCATTTAACAAAACATCCAAAAATAATATTAGAATGGAAAATTTTCATTTTATAGTAATTTTTAAAACTATTTTCTTAGAATACACCATTTTAAAATTAATATTTAAAAGTATTATATTTTCAAAATGACTTAACAATCAAGAAAGCATTAATAATAATATTATATTTTAACTTAGAAAAAAAGAAAAGAAAATTATTTGGATAATAAAAATAGAAGTACAAATATTTTCTAACAAAATCAAATGGAAAATCTAAATTGAAGTAATATGAGAAATATTTTGAAAAATAAATATAATTTAAATAATAGCAATACAAAAGGATTTTTTCGAAAAATAAATTTAAAATTTTAATAATAATTAATTTTTTTTTAAATTCTATAAAACATAATTTAACAAAATAATATTCATCAAATGTTTTAAAAAATAAAAATTATAACTAAAATAATAATTTTAAAACAAATTAAACGAAACATTATTAAAATTTAAACGGCTATAAAAATCTTATAATTTTAAAATTCTTTTTAATGGAAGATCTGAACACATCAAACACAAACTTTATTTATAACAAACCTAAAAATATCATATTCATTCCATTATTATATATGAAACATTATTTAAGCAGCTAGGACTCCCGTGGCCGTAGCTTAGAACGATGGGGATGGAGAGATATAGTTAAAATGTCTAGAGTTTACTTTCTATTTATTTGGTGGAGGAGTTGTTGGAATGTAAAAAAAAAAGGACGTCATGCGAGCGTAAATGGAGTCAACATGGAAGAACAAAAGTAGAAGCCGAGGGGACGTAAACGGCATGTAGGATGGATTGGGTTAATGATTGTAAAATAACTTTCTAGAAGCTCGTCAACGTGACTCAAGCTAAAGCTAAAGCTAAAGCTAAAGCTAGAGCTACACGGGAAGCTTGATTTTAATTAATTTTGTATTTCACCCAACGTGTGGGCAAAGTTATTAGTAACCTCTTCCATTCATTCATTTCTTTTCACGTGTGGGCAAATTTTCATTTATTAATATCAAATTTAGTTATAAATAAAAAATCTTATTTAGTGGGAGTAAATTTGAAGGGTATAAATTAGGTTGAATTTAATAAAAATAATTATAAATATTTTTATTATTTATTTAAAGTTAAAAAAAATCTTTTAAAAATAATTACGTGTGATGGAAGTCTGCAATTTCAGTTTTTGACAAAATAATCCAAAATCTCTTATATTAGGAGTTAAATCTCGTATATTTTAATTTTTTTATGTTAAATTATTATTATCAATAAAAAATATTTAATTTTAATATTTTAAATGTCACATAGTAATTATTATTTTATAACTATTATAATTATCAATAAAATAATATATATGTTTAAAAGGATCCATATACAAATTTCAATTTATAAAATTATAAATAGATCCAATAGGGAGTGAATAAAAATAGAACACTATTAATAGTGAGGGATTTTTTTGCAAATACCTATATTTTCTTCAAATTGTAAATAGGGTAAACTGATTGAATTTAATTTTTATAATTTTTTTACCCTAAATATAAGATAGGATAAAAGGGTTGGGAGATGACCTAAGAGTTAAATTAGTATATATATATATATATATATATATATATATATAAAGATTGTGTTCAACACTAAATGTTATATTAGTAATGGGTTAACGATTGATATAGCGATTAGCGGTTCAAGTAGTTATTTGAAATTAGTGTTTTGTAAGAAGATTAATTGCCAAAAACCTCCCAAGTTCTTAAACGTTTGATTTTCCGCCACCGATTTTGAAACGTTGTACTAAACCGCCCAATTTACAAAACCGAGGCCATTTTTTTGTTATGATTGGATGTTTTCTGTTAAGGGAGAGGTTTGACAAAACGTTTGAAAAACGGTGGCGAAAAATCAAACGTCTCAAAGATTTTTATGGTGATTACCATTTATTAATTCTCTAAATGATATATATATATATATATATTTCTTATTATTTTTTTCATTTATAAAGAATAAAATTATAATATACAACTAATGGAATAAAATATAAATATCAAAATAGCAAGTGAGCATAAACAATTTTTTTTTTATTATAATTGCATGTGAGCAGAACAATATTTGAAAAATAAGAAGATATATAATGCGTGATTACCCAACTTACTTGGAAGAATTTGCAATATTTTTTCGTATTTGAAGATGAGATAGTGCAAATATATTTTTTTCCCCTCTCGATTAAAATCATTTTTTCCTTTTATTAAGTTTACTTTAATAATAGATTTTTTTTAGTTCATTATTCTTTAATAACATAAATATTTACATGTTTTAATAATTGTTAGAGTTGTAGTAATAATAATTGAATATTAATTATAAATTATATATTTACATCATTCTAATTGGTAATATATTTTGTATACCATTTTAATTTTATCATTTCCAATATTAATTTATATATATATATATTATATGCAGAATAATTATTCCTTTATTTTAAAAGTATTTGATATTGTCATGAATTTTTATTTTAATAATTTTAATTTCGCAATTTTAATAAAAATTAATGGAATAAAATATAAATAAAAAAATAATAAGAAAAAAAGATATATGATTTTTTTAAAAAATATCAAATTTTAAAAAATAAACAGGTTAATAAATTAAATTAATTTAAATATTTAAATTTAAAAATAAATAAAAATGTATTTTTGAATTAAACTACTTTTGATAAAATATGAAATAAAATGTGGAACAATTGTAATCTAACTAGTTAAATAATTTTTTTTTAAAATAATTTAAAATTTTATATTATGAAAAATCTCCTAAACAATATCACATTTATATTTATAAATCATAACATATCCTCCATTTGAGATGTGATAAACATATCAATAGAGAACTAATAAAGGAGAATTATAAAAAATCCTCCAAAATTTGAAACATTTGATTTTTGCCACCGTTTTTCAAACGTTTGTGTCAAATCGCCCCCATTAACAGAAAACATCCAATCATAACAGAAAACAACTTTGGTTTTGTAAATGGGGGGTTTGGTACAACGTTTGAAAACTGGTGGCGAAAAATCAAACGTTTCAAAACTTGGGATGTTTTTGGCAATTACCCTTTGTAAGAATAATGAGATGTTGAAATGGCGGTGAGATACCAAGTATATGTTTGGGGTTTCGTGTGATTATGAAATAATTACTTATGAGGTAGTGAAATTCTAAATGTACCCTTCTTTCATCAAATTTACATATAAAAGAATAATGCATGAATGTAAATTTGGAATGAAGGAAGTGTATATTTGAAATTTCACCATTCCATCAGTGATTATTTTATAATCACAAGCAGCCCCAAACATATATAAAACAACGTAAAATGATAATATATTATTTACTATAGTTTTTAATTTATAATATAATTTATTTAGCTATTTGAAATAAGTGTTTGGTAAGAATAATAAGATGCAGCAGCTGTGATATGTAAAAAGAAGTAAAAGGATACTATATTATTTATTTAATTTTTTAATAATTAAACGATTTTTAATTAAAATTTTTTAATAATGTATTCATCAATTAATTAAAAATATATCATATAATATTAAAAAAAATTTAAAAAATCATGAAAACTTCTAATTACATCTGATGAATTAATAAAAGAATATTAAAATTATTATCATTAAAAAAAGTTAAAGTATAATTAAAATGTATAAAAAAATAAAATTTAGTTCAATAGAATAATTTTTATTAGCATATTTTTGTAATAACCAAAATCAGATGAAGGTAAAATAGGAGTTTTTTTTATTAGTGATTTGTTGTCAGGAAATCGTTAATTGAACATCTAATCGATAATGATAATAAAAATCTCTAATATAAAATCTAAAGTTAATAAAAAATCTACATATTAAATATAGTCTAAATATTTTTTAAATATAATAAATATGAAAAAGATACTAACTACTCCTAAAAGAAATTTTAAATTTTAGATTTCACGAGAAAATATACTCTATAATATTATTTTAATAATAATACAATTAAGTTATAAATTTTGCTTAAATGAATAATTATAATTTTTTAAAATTAATAAAATTAAACATTTAATACATTCAATTAATAACTAAAATTAATAATTCCTCTTCAATATAGGTAAGCAAATTGGTAATATATGATAACCATACATTGCTATTTAAAATAAATTTTGAATAAAATTTTAATATGTTGTGTATATTTTTCCATCATTAAATTAAGTAAGCTAGGAACATTATTTAACTCGCATCATTTTTAAATAATCTAACACTGTTCTAATGACTAATTTTTCATGCGAAATTCTTTTTCGAGTCTTTCGCATTTTAAAAAAATATATATATTTCATAGAGTTTTAATTTTAAAAGTAATTTGAAAATATTTTAATTTTTAAATTTCAATGTTAATCTCAAAAATAATTTTGATGATATGAAGAGTGGTTGTGTTTTCAATCTATATATATTATAGATTTTTATATTACCATATGAAATTGAATGTTTGGTTTATTTAGATTTTATTTTATAATTTTTATTACAAATTAGAATTATATCAATCAATTCAAATTAGCATACCGGACTTTTAATTTTTAAAAGATAAGGGAGAAGATAAGGAAAGAAAACTCATAAAGTGCTTAGTAATGAGTTTCATAAAGAGGAGCTTTTGGTGGCAAAATGTGCATAGTAGTAAAAGAGTGAAGAGCAAAGATAAGATAAGTCGTAGAATTAGACAACAGAACAAGTGGTAGATGAGGATGTGGAATAACTCTTTTTTTCTTGGAGTTTTTTAAAAAAAATTTTAGGTGGATAAAAGAAATAGAAGGAATTAAATTGTGAAGAAGATATGAGGGGTATTAAAAGAAGAAGAAATGAGGAAAGTGAATAGTGAAACCACAATAGATGAAACGATGATGGATGGATTGAATATAGTATTGTGTGTTATAAATTGTGTATGTCCATCCATCATTCATATGATCACTTTTTGTTAACTATTAAATTTGTGGATTTTTATTAGTTTTGACTATTTGGAATGTGATCGCATGGTTGGTCAAGCTCGCATTTTTTTAAAATAATATTTTTATTATTTTTTATTATTTGGATTATTTATTTTAATAATGGTTGTTGTATGATTATTAAATCCACCTATAAATTATTATTATTATTATTATATTGAACATGTATTATTTAGTTTTATATTATTGGTATTCTTTTTTATAAGGGATATACTTATAAAATTACTTTCGACAAAAAATATTAAAGACATCTCCTAACACATCCATCCACAGATGGAACTTGTAATGACAAATATAATCTTGCGCAAACGAGTGAGTCCACATGTTATCCTAATACCAAATCTATAAACTTTTAAAATCCGGCCTAGAAATAAGAATGGCCATACAATCAGAAACCACTAAACCGAATATAGAGCTAAACTCATGAGAGGAATTAATACCAAAATATAAAGACTGACAATCTATAAAAATTGCATTCTAGACTAAAAAGAGAGTCATATCATAACATAAATATTGCCTTAAGACTGATTTCTACCTTCTTCAAAGTATGTGCCCTCTATATCTTCAATAGTCAAGTCGAATCCCCCAAAATTTAAGCTTTCAAATATGACTCCATCAACATATACGTGCCATGTAGCTTGATGATCAATATGTGCCAGCCGAGTAGAAGTAGCACTTGCATAAACAACATCACTAAAAACATTCAAATTCAACAAAATATTTTTATACTCTTCTAAAAATCCATGTGCACCATTTGAGACATGCAAAGGAATTAGTATATGATTAGACCATAAAAATATATTTCTTGCCATAATTTTCAAGTAATAGTGACCATCGGCTTGGCCTTTTTCTTCCCAAAAAATAGAGAACTTGAAAAAAAAAATCCATAAAAAACGAGAGAAATATTCAAGAAAAAAAAATCTGTCAATAACCAAACTTCTATCCAAGTCTAAATATTGAAATTTTTTACACCCAATTCAAATATATATGTTCCCGAATCCAGCAAACAACAACAATAAAAAGCTGTAAAACAAAGAATCAAACCACAGTTTTTACGTGGTTCACCCAAAAGGGCTAATCTACGAGAACTTCAGCACAAGGAGATTTGATTGCACTATGAATCAGCAAAGAAGTACAAATTACATCAGCAGATTATAAAGATAAAAAAATGCACAAAGCAACAACCAAGAAAACCTAGAAAACCCTAGTAGAGTCGAAACAAAATAGAGGGCGAGAAGACTTCCTCTCTCTCTAAATGTTGGTCAGAGCTAACAAGTGACATATATTGGTAGGTTAAAGAGGAATTGGGTAAGTGAGGCAACATGCGTGGATCTGAAGACGGGTTTGGAGCCCCAAAATCATATGCAATAAGCTGGTGGGCCTGAACCAACAAACCAACTTAAGAAGCCCATAGCAATATTTAAGCCCACATCCAACATAAATATTGTACAACAAGTAATCAATAGAAGGAATATTACAATAGAACTACCTCTTATGTATATTCTATTGAAATCATTTTTACAATCAGAAAGATTTTGTTGCTCTTGATTTTGTATCATCTTCAATCATCATACCCATTCTACTATCTTCTTGAATTGCATCATCGGTTCCTTATCCTTCAGATTTAGATCCTATAGATGTGCAAGAAGTCCCTGCAGAACAGGAGCTTCTTTGCAGTCACCACCTTGGTTCCCATATATGAAAGATTAACTTCAGTCTTGATTTTCTCAATCTGCACAACACTATTCAAAACATTAAGCATGATAAAATGATATTTGACACCTATGTGCTTAATCCTATCTTGATAAAAAAGATCCCTGCTTATGTGATAAACGCCTTGGCTATCAGTATGAATGATAGCTTTGGCTCTAATCAAACTGATTTCTTGCAATAATCCTTAAATCTAGAGGCTTTCCTTAATCCCCTCAGTCAAAGCAACATATTCCGATTTAGTAGTAGATAAAGCAACATCAAATTGTAATTTGGATTTCTAGAAAATACAGTTTCCACACACAGTAAACACATAAGATGAAATTGAGCGCCTATTTTCACTATCTTTAGCAAAATCAGAGTCACTATAACCATGAAAGCAAATATTTTCAGAATGTCTACCAAATACAAGACCATAATCCATGGTACCCTTCATATACCGAAACAAACCTTTCATTGCACACCAATGTTCCTGCCTAAGGGTCATCATAACACGACTCAGAATACTAACAACATAAGCCAAATCAAGTCTTGAACAAACCATAGCATACATGACACTCCCCACAGCTTCAGTATATGGTATATCGTGCAGCATATGATCATTATCAACATATTTCCTATCCAACTTATGGCTAGGAGATAAAGGAAGACCAATTGGCTTGCTATCTATCATATTAAAGTTCCTAAGAACCTGGTAAATGTAATCCTTTTGATCTAGATAGAGTAGATTTTTACCTCGGTTCCTAGTAATGTTCATGCCAAGGATTTTGTAGGCTTCCCCCAAATCCTTCATTTCAAATTCTTGACTTATCTCAGATTTAACATTATTCAGTAATAGTGAATTAGGACTTATCAACAATATATCGTCAACATATAGCAACAGAAGTACATGCTCATTCTCTACATGTTTGAAATACAAGCAAACATCAAACAAACTTCTTTTAAAATCTAGTTTCATGGCATGATTATTAAAATGTTCATTCCACTGTCGTGGAGACTGCTTCAAACCATACAAAGATCTTTCTAGTAAGCATACTTTGTCACCAGACACAAAAAATCCCTCAGGCTGATCCATATAGATTTCTTTATCAAGGTATCCATGTAGAAATGATGTTTTAACATCCATCTGCTCCAGGTTCCAATCAAAGTGAGTAGTTAAAGACAACATAATCCTAATAGTAATATACCTGGCCACAAGTGCAAAGATTTCTGAGAAATCAACTCCAGCCTTTTGGATAAAATCCTTAACTACTAATCTAGCTTTAAATCGGTTTGGATCAATGACAGGTAGGTTCTCTTTAATCATGTATACCCATTTACAGGTTATTGATCTTTTACTTGCAGGTTTCTTGACTAGTATCCATGTTTTGTTCTTAATTAAGGAGGGCTATCTCATCTTTCATGGAATTTAAACTATTTGTCCGCCTCTGGACACAAGATAGCTTCCCTGTAGGAACTAGGAACATAGTCAGTTTTAACCTATGAATTTAAAGTATAGATAGTCAAATTTATATCAACAAAATCATTATACTTGGATGGTACCCCAGTGGACCTCCGCTTTTTATCCCTAACTAGAAGGTAACCATCTAAGTTATGATCATGATATGTCTCATCTATATCAATTTCAGGTTGATTTTCAGTGCTATTAGGACTTTCTACAGCTTCTGGACTACCACCCTCATCATTAAGATTTGATCCTATTAATTCTTGATTGTAAGGCTCAGATTTTGAAGCAATATCATGTTCTGAAGCTACTTCGGTTTGCACATCATTATTAGTGACCCTGTCAGGTACTACAGGTTGGATAACAAAATCAAAAAGGTTCTAGTTTTCTATGGTTTTCAGAATCAAATTTTTCTTATTCAAGAAACCAGGAAAATCATTTTCAGAAAATATCAAATCTCTACTAATAATAAATTTGTAATTTGAATTTTCCTTGAAAACAATTCTAAAACCTTTTGTTCCAGCTTGAAAATCCATAAATAATTCAATTATGGACGTAGGATCTAACTTATCTAATTTCTGATGTGCAAACACCTTACAACCAAAAGTTTTAATAGAATTCAGATTAGGAGATTTACGATACCACAATTCAAAAGGGGTTTTAAAATTAATGGGTGAGGAAGGAGATCTATTCTTCAAGAATATAGTATAACATAGGGCTTCTCCCCAAAATATTTTGGGTAACTTTGCCTGAAACAGTAGGCTCTTAACTCTTTCTAACAAGGTTTGGTTTAGACGCTTAGCAACCCTATTCTGTTGAGGAGTATACCTCACAGACCTATGTCTTTCTACCCCATTTTCCTCAAAAAATTTCTGAAATGGTTCATTACAAAATTTCAGTCCATTATCTGTTCGTAAACATTTCAGTTTTCTACTATTTTCATTTTCTGTCAAATTTTTCCAGATTTTAAAATTTTCAAACTCATTAGATTTTGATTTTAGTAAATAAATCCAACAGAATCTGGAATAGTCATCAGTAAAAGATAGAAAATATGTACATCCACTAAAAGTTATAGTTTTTGAAGGACCTCAAAGGTCTGAATGCACATAGTCTAAAATATATTTTGCTTTATAATAGATTTTTCAAAAGACTGCTTTCTAAACTTTGCATGAATACAATTTTCACATTCAGAAATTTCACAAGGAAAATCCTTATCTATCAGACCCTGTTTCTGAAACTCTCTCATCCCGGAACTTCCTAAGTGGCCTAATCTCCTATGCCACAGGCTTGCTAACTCATGCATGCCTACTGGTTTGGACGAGGTAGCTAAGACTTCTATTGTTTCACTTTCAAGAACATAAAAATTCCTAGCTCTTCTACCTTTCATTACTACCTCACGGGTATCTGTCTTAACCATTTCAACTCTCTGATTTGTGAACACACAGTCCAGACCCAACTCCCCCAATTTACTGACAAAAAACAGGTTTCTTCTAAGGTCAGGCACCACCTTCACATCCTCCAGGGCAAGCTTCCTACCATCATACTGTCTAATGGTAACTATTCCAGACCCCAGTATGCTACATTTGTGATTAGATCCCATAATCATAACACCCTGTTTAACAGTTTTGAGATTGTTAAACCAATTCCGATTAGGTGACATGTGATGTGTGCAACCAGAGTCAATTACTCATTCATTCAGTGTATTACAAGGCACAGACAAAGCATTCATTTCAATCACAGTAGTCATGCCTTCAGAAAAAGAATCAATAATAGCCAATGAGTTAGAGACATTAGCACTCTTTAGTTTGCCACTGGCTTCATCCTTCTTCTTTCGGAAATAGTCATTGACAAGTTGGTTGGTCTTATTACAGTCATAGCATTTTCTATCACTTGGCAAACTAGTTTTACCCTTCCCCTTATCTTGTTGTTTAGACTTATTCCAGTTACCTTTCTGAGGTTTCTTCCTCTTTGGCTTGGTTTTGGTACTAGGCTCAGACTTATTAAGAAACAGGCCTTCATTTTCTTTCTTAATCGTTTTCTTACCAACAGATCTGAAGCTTAAAGCATCCATAATATCTTTTGTGGTGAGGGCATTCTTATTGAAGGAGATGAATTTCCTAACAACACTGTGAGACTCAAGTAATGCATGAAGTAAAACCACAACAAGATACTCATCACTAAGGCGTTCAGACTCTTTGGTTATACTATTAAGATCTTGAACAAGCCTTTTAAAAACAACAAGATTTTCAGTTACAGACTTACTAGGGGCAAATCAAAATTGAACAACTTATGAAGAAGGCTGATAATCCTTTTTGGTATGTCTGATTCCAGGGCCTTCCAAATAGTGCTATAAGTCTTAACATGGTTCATGGCAGTCAAAAAATCATCAGATAAATGTAATAAGATGGTGTGATATGCACATTTAGCCATTCTGACCTTTATCAGCATTAGAAGTTTCAGGTGGATAATCATTATCCACATCACCTTCGATGTCATGGTGTACTAAAACTGAAAGTATCTTCTTTTGCCACAAAAAAAAAATCTTGAGATACATCAAAGACCTTAATGTTTATTTGGTTTGAACTTGAAGGTTTTGAAGACATTTTATTATTAGACAGAAAGTTTACAATTTACAAAAATTCCAGTTTATCAAAATTGTTACAGAAGATTATCAAAAAATTCTAAAATCTTTATTTAGAAACCAGAGATGCTGATAAGGTTTTAATGATGAATGACTATAAAATGTATGTATGTATGGACAAATAGAAAAAACAGTTAAATCAAGGACAAAAGTATCTACACTCAAACACTAATTAATTTATTCTATAAGCAAGTAAGAAATAGTAATCAATCAACAAGCAATCAATGATCAACCAAGCAACATTGATCAATCAAACAACAATCAAAACTATATACTCAAAGAATCAAGAGGCCTCAAACAAGCTAGATCTTCCGTTACTAGCAACCGGTCGGGACTTTAATAAGCGACTAAGGCTTGTATCCTTACAGCCATAACATACAAGCCAGAATTCACCGAGTTGGCAGATAGTTTGGGACTTTAACGAGCAACTAAGGCTTGTATCTCTTCTGCCAAGGTCTCAAGATTCACCAAGAATAGGTATAAAAGAAGTAGATATACAATAATATAGAGAAATAATAAACAACAGAATAGTAAGAGCAGGGTTTAGAGATGCTTGTTCTTCCTGAGCTGTTCTACAACAAACCTCACAAGTGACATCGCGTTCCTCCTCATTCCCGATTTCTCTTAGGACTATCTTCCTAAGCTGGTCGACCTGTGCTTCAGGTACCTGTAACTCAACGCAAAATAGTCAGTCACAGTGTATATGTTATTTAATAAGCAAGAATATTTCACAACAAAGCAACTATAAGACTCTATTATGGTTTTATCTAAACACAACTTCAAAGAATCTTCAAGAAATTGTTAAATATACACAAGATCAGCAACTACTTTCAGATTCAAAGCAAAATGAAGTCAAGATGTAGTCGATTTGACCTAGGACTTCAAATCTACAGAGATCGAAACCCTCAGTCACGATGAACAAGCACAAAGCAGTAACAGTTGCACACAAGGTAATTACAAACAAGTATTAAGCAGTTTCAAATAGATTAAAACACAAGAACAGACTACAAATCTACACAAACATGCTGTAAGCAACCAAAGATCCAAGAAGAACGTTCTGATACCACTTTGTTCTCGAATCCAGCAAACACCAACAATAAAAAGGTGCAAAATAAAGCATCAAAGCACAGTTTTTACGTGGCCCACCCAAAAGAGCTAATCCACAGGAACCTCAGCATAAGGAGATAAGATTTCACTATGAATTAGCAAAGAAGTACAAATTACAGCAGCATATCACAAAGATAAAAAAATGCACAAAGCAACAACCAAGAAAATTTAGAAAACCCCGGCAAAGCCGAAACAAACAAGAGGGAGAGAAGACTTTCTCTCTCTTTAAAAGTCGGCCAGAGCTAACAAGTGACATATATAGGTAGATTAAAGAGGAATCGAGTAAGTGAGGCAACATGGGCGGATCTGAAGACAGGTTTGGAGCCCCGAAATTAGATGCAATAAGCTGGTGACCCTGAACCAGCCAAACAACTCAGGAAGCCCATTGCAACATTTAAGCCTACATCCAACATAAACCTTATACAACAAGTAATCAATAGAAGGAACATTACAACAATATATATATATATTATAAAGACCATTTGATAAAAACATTATCAATATTTTCATTCTCATGGAAAAATAAACATTGCAGCCCTAAATTTATCTCTCCTTGTCAAATTATTTTTAGTTAGTAACCCATTGCAATACAAACGTCAGAAAAAATCATTAATCTTAGGGAGAACATCTAATTTTTATAAATGCCATCGTAAATTATATCCACCACCACTAGCTATCTAATCACACAATAAGCTATATGATAAGCTATTTTGATAATATAAGAATCATTCTTATCAAAGAGCCATATTAAGTTATATTGGATCGCTCTATGACTTAAAGGGATACTTAAATTCTTCTCATATCATTAACGATAAATAAATTCATCAATTTGGAGAGATTTCATTTTTTTTCACCTGTATAAAAAAGATCACATACCCTCATAGCATCGTAAATAAATAAAGACTCATCCTCAACATAGAAATTCCCCTCTTTAGGTAGCCATGAATCACTATTCGCATATATATACTCATGTCATTCCCCACACTCCATCTCACGTCTCGTTTCAACACTTATTTAAAGAACAAGACACTCATCCAAACAAACTACAACATGTTTTCGGATTAGAATTCCCAAAAAAAAAAATAGTTTTGAAAATACAGTACAAAAGAGTGTTTGTATCGGCCAAAAAACCCCACTCTTATTTTCCTTGCAAAAAAAAGTGTTAAAACAACGCAAATTCCTAAAACCCATACTACCCTATGATTTCCTCCTACTCGTACAATTCTAGGCTCGCCAATTATTACCCTCATGCTCACGCTTATCGTTCCACAAATCACTTGAAGGTCATTATATACAGACATTGACAGTAAAAATGCATTCATACAATATGTTGAAATTACTTAAGCAATCAATTTGAATAAAATTTCCCATCCGGATTTAGAAAAAAAAATTATAATTCCGGTTATTCATTCTTTTCCATACACTGTCTTTAAGAAAGAAAAAAATATTTTTTTTCTTGCCAAGTAAAAAAGGTAATTTCAATTAATTACTACCAATACCCGTAATACTTAAAACATTTAAAATACTTGACATTGATAATTGGATATTCCAAAAATAGCAAAATTAAACAAGCTCCTTGATTTACTTAGATTAACAGTCTGGTCAGAAGTCGCTTCATAGTAACAAAGAATGAAACATATCATCGAAGCTTTCTAAATATTAGAGTTAAAGAAAAATGAGATACCTTGGGAAAACAGAGTCTGCTTGATACCCATATATCAATCCTTACGCTCCACATGCTTAAGTAAAAGTGATTAACCTTCAAGCAAAAATAAGAATAAATACGGAGATATACGATCTCCTTGCTGTAATTCCCTATAAGGAATAGTAGGCCCTACTTGCTTACCATTCACACACACCTTATATTCAGTTTTCCTATAAGGAATAATAGGCCCTACTTGCTTACCATTCACACACACCTTATATTCAGTTTCCATAAAGCACATTTTCATCTATTTTAACCAAACATAATCAAAAGCAGTAATCATTTCACACAAATAAGCTGAGTTCACCCTATTATAGACCTTCCCAATCTTAATTTTCAAAGCATAAATACCAATTTGCCTTTTATTTCAATCCCTTAAATTATGAGTAGCC
This sequence comes from Cardiospermum halicacabum, assembly GCA_031304145.1. Taxonomy (NCBI): domain Eukaryota; kingdom Viridiplantae; phylum Streptophyta; class Magnoliopsida; order Sapindales; family Sapindaceae; genus Cardiospermum; species Cardiospermum halicacabum. The sequence continues at coordinate 400,724 of CM062399.1, read as the reverse complement.
TCAAAAGTCACAACAAAATTATCCGTAATCATGTGTTCAAGAATAAAAGCTTATTAATTGGAGGATGTCAATTTACGGAAAAATATGTTTCAACTTGTTCAAAAAAAATTTAGACATAATTCTATAGGGAACATTGTAGAGAGTTATAAGTTTAAATTCTTTGACTGATACCTGCTTATCCCACTTCCAAAAAAAAGATCATAGACTCAATTAAATATTTAGGTAAAGTACATCGCGCCAACTACAACAATGATTAGCAATATTTTTGCCTAATAAATTCCAAGTTGAAATTTAACAAATATAATTAAACTAGTTATGAAAATGGAGTCTAATAACTCTAATTAAACTAGATATTAAGTTATTATTATCTTTATATTGGAATTTATTATTATAATTTGGATATTATTTACGGAGTTAAAAATAAAATAAAAGTAATCGGACTTGATGCAAGCTACTCACGTAGTTAATGAGTACCCAGAATCAGTTTTTTTTTTTTAACTAGTTGAAGTGCAGTTTATTTAGAAAGTGGCTGAAAAAGCTCATGAAAGCATGCACAATAGGGAAAAAATTTTCCAATTTTTTTTCATGTCACATCAATAAAAATTTCATCAATTTGATATTTAAATGTTCAATAGGACAGAAGTTTTCATGGAATTTTTTTATTATTGTGTAAAAAAAATATTAAAACTTAAATAATTTATAAAAAATAAAACAAAATTTTTTATATTATTTTTTTGTGCTCTCTCTTACTTAGTTTAGATTTTTTTTCCTTATCCACAGTACCAATAATTAATTTTTGTGGTATCTTCCATTTTTCCCTATCCTTAATATCTTTACTTCTCTTTTTTCCATTTCTCTCTCTTCCATCTAAAAATAATAATTTATTGTATGGGTTTGATATAAGAGCTAACCTATTTGATAGCACTTATTTTAGATATGAGATGTTTATCATGAAAATTTACTCATGCTCTAGCTAAAATCACTTTTCAAATTAAAATTGTAAAACTATTGTGAATATTGAAATATTTTTGAATTATTTTTCGAAATTAAAAATATTTTTAAAAATAATTGATAAAAATAGAAGAAAAATGATTTGTGTACCAATAATATTGTACAGACACAAATATTAGACTTTTTTAACCTTTAGGAAAGAGAATGTTTATTAAAAATGAGAGATAATATTCTTTCAATACTACTTAGGTGGCATTAATTTTCTCTAACTCCATATTAATAGTCCTGATTTTTTAAAAAAAATCAGGTGGTATTAATTCTTCTCTTACTCCATATCAATAGTTGTATTTTATTTTTTAGTTTTTGATTTCTTTTCAAACTTTAAAATTTCATTAATATTTTTATGAAATATATTTGTTAGTTGTTAACTTATTCATTTATTATATTTAAAATATTAATATATATAAATTATTTTTTTAAAATAAAACTAATTCAAATATCAAATTTCATTAATTTAATACTATTTGAATAAAAAGTTTAAATTATATGTTATTGTTTAATTTGAAAATTTAGAAATATTTAACTTTTATTTCAAGCATGTGACATATGATGAAAGTTAATGAAAGGATCTTCATCGCATATTAAGGAAAGAAGATTGACGAAAATGGTGAATTTGAAGAATATAAAGACCAATTTAAATATATATATATATATAAATAAAAAAGAAGGGTAAAAAACAAAAACCTATATATAGAATAGAGGTGACCAATTTTGTTATATATATATATATATATATATATAATTTATCATAAAAATGTTGATTAAAGTGAACCTACTTAGGTAAGTGAGGCGGATCAGTTATCCTTGAATTTTATGGAAGACTTGGACCGGGTCAAGATTAGAAAGAAGCCATAATTATTTTAGGATTTATTATGTTAAAGTTTATTTCATAATAGGATTTAAGATTTATTTTCCTTATTTGATTTATTTGTTTTCTTTTTAGGTTTTCTAAAATATTAGGGAAATTCCTTCTTAAAAGGATTTCTATTTGTTTAGGTTATAACCCCTATATAAGGGGCTTCCTCTCATAAATTAAATATCTTTTCATCTTTCAACTTTTGAATATCTTATTTCTCTTAAATAGATTTTCCCCTTGGATTAGGGTTTATCTTCCCTTGGATTAGGGAGTTTCATCGTCCCGGCCAAACGAAATTGGTCACATAACACTCGTGACCGAGTATAATCAATCTATCAAAACTCGTGACCGAGTCTAAATAGTCTTTATCTTTATTTTTTGCTTCCGTTCTGCGTCAGTAAGCCTCTATGAAAGATTTAGGGGTTAATGGGGAAGTATTTTATCTAGGTGAATTAAATTTTTGTTGCAAAATTTTATTCTAATATAATGTCTTTGAATTTAATATGGCATGAAATATCATATTTAAAAAAAATAAAAATAAAATAAAACACATCATCATTTTTATGAGAGCATCTTTAGTGGTCTTTGAGTGGGTAATGAGATGGTAGTTGAAATATAAACCATTCATGATTGATTTGTCATATTTTTCTTTTTGGTATTTAAAATTTAAGTCTAGACGTCTTATATATAATATCATAAAATTCCATTAGTACAAGGTAGTTTGCTATGTGCCCAAGAACAAATCTTTTCAGGTTTGACCCTGCCCTAGCTAACAATATTGTACTAATGTGGATCTAGATGGTTCAACAAGTAGTATTAGAGTCTTGATTAGGGGATGGAGCGGACAGTTAGATCTGTGTTTGATGTGTTTTAAGTCAAAAGGTTTCCTCACCTAATGGTGTTTTAAGTCCTTAGTTTAAAATAGATGACTGTTAAAGTGTCAAACTCAATACCACATCGATAATATAAGAGGATAATACTTTGTATATATAGTATCGATAAAACTTCATTAATATAAGCTCTATTGGCAGGTGTTTAAGAATAAATCCATGCGAGCTTGACCTAATGCACTCAAAATATCTAACTTAGATCCTTATCCAAATTTGTTAAAATATGTATAAATGATTAGTCTTCGATCGTTCCCTATAAATAAGGTTCATTATCAGTAGGTAACCTCTTTAGATCCTATATCAAATTTACGCGCAAATCATTTTTGTTTGAATTCCTCTCCCCAAGAGCGAATCAGCTAACACCGTATAGTGTCCCTCCGATCTCAAATTTTTTTCACCTTACAGGTGATTAGAGACCTAAGTAAAGGAGAAGACGTCCCAAATCCAAAGGGTTGAAGATTTCAATGAAAATATATCCGATTAAATTTTATTGTTTTCATATTAGAAAGTATAAATAAATATTATTTCATGACTAATCTAAAGATTTGACAATATTGTTTGTGTGTAGTAAATTGATAGATGCCTTTGCACCATTGGATGGATGTATTATATTGACTTCTTAATACTGTTATTGACCCCATTAAGATCTTAATTGTTTGATAAATGTAACCTAACCAAGCCTTTACTTTAATATTGTTATATTAAAAATTTATTGATAAATAATTTTTATTTTTATTGAGTTAATTTATTTTAATTATTAATAAGAAATTTGATATATATTTGTTTTTTTTATGTAAATATATTATTTACTTTTATAATTTATTTATTATTTTAAAATTTAAAAGATGTGGATAAAATAAATTAAATTAAAAATAAAATATTTTAAGATTTTAAAAGAATAAAATGAAAATTAAAGACGTTTGATTAAAAATAATATATATATATATATATATTACACTTATTAATTATATTGGGAGAGAGAGATTAACCTCTCTCAGTAATTTTCACTTAGAAATTATTGTTTTCACTTAGAAATTATTGTTTGATAGTAATAATGGAGAGATAACACTAATATTAATGGTTATTGGGAAAGAGAAAACTTGATTAAAAGTGATTAATATCTCGAGGGTATAATTAGAAACTTTTATATATATATATATATATATATATATATATATATATATATAAAAAGCAAAATGAGATACTTCACCTATTTTGTAAATTCGACACGTGGCATACACTTGGCAACAATTTCTCCAATTATAGTATGCCACATGTCCAATTAAGAATTGAATCATGCATAATTATTTTTTAGTGTCCTCCTCAATATCTTATTTAATGTCCTCATCCTTTATCTTTTTTTTTTCCACGTCTCTTTCTCTTTCGTTTCTCCCTTTTAAATTCTCTCATTAATTTGTTATATATATTACTATAAATACTATTTGCCTTATGGTTGTCTCTCATCTTTAACTTTTAGTTTCTCAAATACGTTTAAAAACTATTAATTTATTCAAAATATTTGTCTACTATAAATAGTTATCTTCACATCTTCATTCTATAATTCACCTCAATTTTCAAATCATCTCTTCGATCAAATGTAATTTGTCTCTCAATCATCTTGAGTTTTTTACTTTAATATTTTTGTTATTGTATGCTTTTTTTCTTTTTTCTTTTAAATACATTCTTATGTTCATAGTTTTATTTATTTTGAACCACTAAAGATTGTTGTAATGTTTTTCTTTTCAGGTATTTTCCAATTTTAAAATTGTAAGATTCATTTTCGATCTATTTTAATATATTTTCTTTTCTTCTTTCTTGTATTTTGTGTTATGTTCTATTTTATTATGTGTGATTTCTACGATGATTTTTTTTTTTGTTATTTGTATCTTTTACAGCTCTCCCAACTTAAAAATATCATGTTTTTATCCTATCAAAATTTATTTATTTATGAAATTGTTATATTTTTCTTCTATTTTACAAAATGAACATATGGAAACGATTTTATTTGTCATTGTAAGTTAATTATATATATATACATATATATATATATAGAGAGAGAGAGAGAGAGGGGGATGTAATTAAGTCAAAATCAATTTAAGTAATTTTATGAGTAATACGACTCTAAACTATAATTTTATATCTATTCATGTTTTTTTAATATATAATTTTCTATTTAGTTGGATAATTTTTTTTATTAGAAACTTATATTATTAAATTTTATTTATAATTTGTTATTTTTATGGTCATAATTGTAACTCTTGAAATTATTATTTATTAATGATAATAATAATAATAATTACATATTGATAACAGAATATAAAAGAATGACTACAAAATTTAAAAAGAAACGAAAAGTTACAAAATTCCAAAAGGTTCTAATTAATGTTAGGATTAAATTGGTATTAAAAGGATAAATTAATTTAATTTTGTATTTAAATGACCTAAATAAAATAAAATTGATTAAAAAGATAATATCCTAAAAAATATTAAATATCCAATAATAAAAATATAAAATTAATTAGTAATAAAATCTACACAACTTTCGAAAAATAACTGTTAAAATAAAAGTAATTTATATATATATATATATATTAGATTTGAAATATCTGTGTCGGTATCGGGCTCTCCAGTTTTCGGATAATATCGGGATATTATCGATTTCGGTTAGATATTTTGTTAAAATTTAAAAAATTGATAATTTTATATTTTTTATATTGAAATTTTAAATTTCCCAAAAATAATGAACTATATTTCACTTGATATAATTATTATGTTCATCGTAACACATGTTTATATACATTTTATTTAATTACAAATACATGTGAGTTATAATTAATTATAAAATAAACATAAAAATATTAAAGATAACATCTAAATTTATTAGATTATTTACAAAATTTTACAAAAATACAAATCACTACAAAATTGAATTTCATGGTGATTCAAATATACATTCAAATGCGTATTTTCACTATTTCTTTAAGTAATTGTTAATATGTTATGTTTATGGCGTAAATAGGATCATTTGGATTCATCCAAGTAGATTGATATTTTCACTCAGTGTACATTCGAACTTCATTTGACATTTGTGAAGAATGATAATCAAATATATTGTAACTCTAAAATTACCAAAGTATTAGATAATAGAAATTGATTCTGATCCTAACTAAGGTTGAATATTAGAACTTAACCCCAATCTCATTTCACCTCGTGATTGTAAATCATTTAAAGAATTATCTTGATTACCAACGTTCATTGATGAGAAAATTATTATTTAAGATTTCTCATCCATTTGTTGCGCTCTTTCTTGTTACTAATTGCAACATTTTTAACCGGTATTTTGCTATTTCTATCTTCGGTTAGATAATAATGTTGATCTAATGGATTAAAGGTGGATTAAGGTGTGAAGATTATATTATTTCTTTACTGTCTCCTCCAACATTTCCATCGAGCATGTCTACTACCATGTTTGAATTTTAATCTCCATTACTACTAATTGGATTTTTATGGTAATTAGAGAAACTATTTACACAGAATTATTTTTCAAATACCCGTTCAACATTAATTCCACACATAGAATCGACATCATCTAGTAAGCAAATATAATCAATAAAATAATAATAATGATAATAACAGTAAAAATAGTAGTAATAAAATAATAATAATAATAATAATAATAATAATAATAATAATAAGATTCTCAATTCTAATACTTATTTTTACATCTAAAGTTCATTTGAGATTTATTTTCTCCACATATAAATAATTATATATATATATAAATTTTAACTTCACATTAAAATAACAAAAACTTTTTTTTTTCAATATATTTATAAACAAGATAGGTAAATCAATGCGAATGTGCTTTAATGGCATTCACATATTGAAAATGTTGGTGATAATACTTTTATTGTAATATTTCTCAATGACATAACACTATTCCATATATATATATATATATATCAGTGACATAACACAAATATAAATTAATAATATTAATAATTTTTAATTAATATTATTAATTTTTTATTATATTGTAATAATTGTTGACTAAATTTATGTACTTAATTTCATTTTGCTACTCAATGCAATTGTTTTAGTTTTGCCAAAAAAAAAATTCTCATATTTTTTTTTAAGTATTTCAGCTATTTAAAAACAAATTATTTCATAATTAATACAAGAAGAATAAATTTCATAATGCACCTAAAATCTTCCCTCAATATGACTATAATTTAAATTGATGCTTATATTAGAATTGTACCTTATTACTAAAATTAGAAATTTATTAAGTATCTTAATCCAATTGAATACATAACTTGTATAAGATTTGAGTTCTCTTCCAGTTTTCTATCATATTAAAAATGAGAATTTAAATTATGAAATATCATACAAAATAATATACAAATAATTTAAATCATAATTCTATAATTAATCTTTTTTCCAAAATAAATAATAGAGATCAAACCAAATATATGCTTCCTGCTCCACACCTACATACTTCCATGTGAAATGCAATTTTTTCAATTGATGTACGCATGAATTTATACAATATTGGCTAGTAGGAATCACGTTAGTATCAACCAACCTTAAAATGGTACAAATTAGTTCACTATTCTTATTTTCTCAAATTTTTATTCTTAATATTTTCATTTTTACCATTTCAATTTCATTAGTGGTGAATCTACACTTTAGTACAAATATCAAAATTAAAATATATTTATAACTTAATTTTTTGTTAACTACTTTCTAAAAATATTATTTATTTCTAAATATATCGGGATATTTCGGATAATATCGGAAAATATCGAAAATATCGGGATATTTTATAGATATATCGGATTCCGTACGGATACTCCAGAGGATATAAGATATTCAGACGTATCGGTACCGGTCTCTCAGAAATTTAGATAATATCGGGTATCGTTTCTATATTTAAAACCTAATATATATATATATATATATATATATAGGGTTTGTATTGGGAAAATCATCTCTGAATGAGAGATGATAAAGCAAATCTCTAACTGTTAGATCTTCAGTGATATTTATACATTATAAAAGTTGACGTTTGCTTGAGAATTCAACTTTAAGTGGAAAATTAGTGAAAAGGTAGAGTTTTTGAATTTGGTTAACATTTTTTATTCTTTTGGCATGTTGATTTTGTGTTTCGTTTATCTTTCTCATTAATTGCGTCTCTATCCTTTAATGTGTCTTTTTCTCTCCATATTCTCTACTAAATTTTTCTTAATGTCACTTAATGAGATGATGTTATATTTTCATGAAATAATTTATCTTTTCATTTTATTTTTATACTATAAAAAATCTCCCTTAAATTAAAATATAATCTATCCATCTCTCGACTACTTTTTATTACTAAAAATTTATTTTTCTTATGGTTTGTTTTTTGGTATTTAATGTAACTTTTATATCCGGATATGATATTGATATACAAATTTTCAAATCTCTTAAATTCAAATATGATGACTCATAATCTATAATTTTTCATTTTACTCCGTATTTTTGTTTGTTTATTATTTGTTTACAATTTTATATATATATATATATATATATATATAAATATATATATATAAAAGCACCTCTTACCCACATTCACCTCCAAAATGGTAAGATTCACTTCATATTAAATGAATATTTTGTCTTTTATTTAATTTTTTATATTTGTAACTTAATTCTATTTAGTTACTTTTTATTCCATAATATTTTCTTTATTAATTCTTATGAATCCATCCTAATTTAAAATAATAATAATTAATAATTTATAACTAATTTGGATTCTAAATTGTATTAAAATTATTCTAATATTTTGTTTAACACTTTGTTGTGGTTCAATGTAGTTAATTTATTTTAAGAAAATAATAATAATTTGTGACAACACAATTTAATAAAAATGAACATTAGTAAAAATTGTATGATGTTAACAATCCCATTAGAATTCTAATGTTACTTTTAATTGTATTAATTTATTTAGTAGTTTCTTTAAAACTGAAATTATTATTATTATGAATATATTTAAAATGATAGTATAAAAAAAATAGTTATTTCTTTTTATAATTATTATATTTCTCAAATCGAATATAATTGGTCTTATATCAACCCATAAAAATATTTATTTAGATAGCAATTAAAAAACTTATTAATATTAAATTGTATTTAATTATTATTCTCTTTATTATGTTGAAATATTTTTGTATTCGGATGTAACTCTGGAAATTATTATTATAGCATTTTTTTTAAATTAACTGATTTGGTTATCATTCCTATTTAATTATTGTAATGCAATCTTTGCAAAATGCTCATACATTTCTATTTAAGAACAAATATTAGTTTATTTTCCGATTGATGATGTTAAACATGAGGTTACATTGTTACATTTTTCATTATGATATTGATTTATATTTATATCTATTGATTTCAAATGGTTAAATAAAAATATACTTTATTAACATAATCGATCCCGCGCAATGCGTGGGTACCTATACTAGTATATATATAAAGCAAAATAGATTAGAGGCAAGGTAGTTTGGACGGTTTCAGGATTAGACACATGGCGCCCACATGGCACCTCTTATCCAATATATTTGTGCCACGTGTCATTCTCTCTCCCACCCTTTCCCATTAATTCTCTTATCCCTTCCTCTTCTCTCATTTAATTCTCTAATCATTTTCGCTTCCCCCATTAATTCTTTACTCTCATTAATTCTCTAATCCTCTTCTCTTCTCTCATTAATTCTCTAACCCCTTTCTCTTCATTTTCTATTATGATTCTCATTTGGATTCATAGATTTCCCACGTATATGCTATGCCTCTCAGTCAGACAATCAAGTTTCACATTAGCAACAACCAACAGAGAGACGCGTTGAGACCACAACATCACCCATTGTCAACATCGACACCTTTTTCGTCTTCATCTACAATGGGAAGAATCGTTGAATCTCTATCGGTTGTTGATCCTACCTTTACATTTTCTTATTTCTTGGAGGAAGAGTTCCAAGTTCAACTGGCTTTGGCTATTAGCGCCTCCAATTCCGACGCTAGAGAAGAGGTTGAGTCCGCTCAGATTGATGCTGCCAGACGGATGAGCCTGGGTTGCTGCTCAGCTTTCATCATCGACATTGATGCGCTGGTTGAGTTTTTATTTCTCCTTTTCTGGTTTAAGAATGAAACTAGAAGAATGTCGTCATTGTCTCTTCAGGTTCATTGTTTTGGCTTTTTATTCTCTGTTTGACGAGGGAACTTATGAGTCTATTTTAGAACCTCGTTCTTTTCTCATGAATTCCTCTGTCAAAGTCTGATTTTGCATTCTGGGTCTCTATTAATCATGTGTTTTTTTTATAGCTTTATTAAATTTTCCGAGTTTGTATTTTGTAACATTAAAATTAAGGATTTGAGCTTTGGGTTTTTTTATAGGAATTTATTGATTGCACATTGTTATTGCTATTGTTCTGGTTTTGCAATTGTTAGAGTTTAGGTTTTAAATTTTAATGATTAATTGATTGTGTGTTTTGAGTATTGGGTTTGTTTTACTTTTATGGAGAGGAGATTAATGGATGAGATTAGTAGTCGAATTTCTTGAATGTTAGTCACTTTTGGGTTTTGCAGTCCAGTGTTCATGGTCAAGAAATTCAGACCAGGTAAATTATTGCTTTTAAAAATATACGTATGGATAATTAAAAAGAAGAGGTAAGTTTTATTTATGGTACATATACTAAAGGTGTTCAACAACAAGTTTGCTTTGACTTATTTGTCTGCTTTATATATTTAGTCTTCAATAACAGTTATTCATGAAATTATAATTCTGAAAAAGCTTCATCAAGTTTTATTTATGGTACATATACTAAAGGTGTTCAACAACAAGTTTGCTTTGACTCATTTGTCTGCTTTATATATTTAGTCTTCAATAACAGTTATTCATGAAATTATAATTCTGAAGAAACTTCATCATGAATCTTGAGAATGTTATACAGCTTAAGGAGATTGTCATATTCAGGTATTTTGAAACTACCAGTGAAAATATTTGCTTTTATAGATGATTTATGCATTGTTGTTTGAATTAATTTTGTTACTTTTTCCAATGAATGTCCTGACAAGGATGACCAAGGGAGGCCTGTTGTTGGTTTTTTTTTTTTTCTAATGTCTCTTTGCAAACAATAGATATTAAGGTAGCTCCTACATGGTTTTGGAGTATATGGACCAAGACTTGACTTGTCTTGCACACCATTATGGACTTTGACTTATAGTCCCCCAAATTAAGGTATTATATGTCTCTGTGCTTACAAAGATATATCAATGGCTTTGCTGTATGTGGCTTTCTTCTAAAAAATGATAATGCTTGATTGTTTCAACAGAGGTACATGAGTCAGTTACTAACTGGACTGCATTACCGCCATGTTAACCGAGTACTTCATCTGGAAATTCTCATCTGGACATTAAAGGTTACTGTCGAATTGAATGTTAAACTTAGTTGCTTCATGGTTTTTGGTTCTCATTGATCATAGTATTCTCTTGTAGAGTCAAATCTTTTAATTGACAAGGAAGGGAATTTGAAGCCTGATTTTGGGCTTGCAAGATCATTTTCTCATGACTACAATAACACATTTACAAATTGTGTTATTACTTTGTGGTATATGTAAGTGCTGACGTTACTATGGATAGAATCATTTGTCTTTAATTTGGCAACCATAAGCTTATATTTCATCTTTGAATGGGCTTGCTGTATTTTTTATTCAGTTGATTCTAAGATGTTTGTAAACTGTGAAGGCCTCCAAAGTTCCTGCTTGGAGCCCTGAAGTTTGGACTAGCTATTGACATGTGGTCTGTCGGCTGTATATTTGCTAAGTTATTAAACGAAAAGCCTATCTTTCTGGAAAAACAAAGCAAGGTTAGCCTTTTATTCTTAACTTTAAATGGATGCACTATTTTAATTATACATATTGCGGTCAATGTGATTCTTTTGAAATTTCAAACTGGATAGTAGTATTATGGTTATAGGATGAGGAAGATGAGATTTTAGAGAATGGGGAGGGCCTTATGGAGAATCAAATGCATGCTGGGTTGAGGGGGAATGAAGGAGAATGAATGAGATAAGGAATGATGTGAAGAAGGCGGTGAAGAGTGGGGAAGTGGTGAGTGTTGGAGTGTTGAAGGAAGTTTTGTTTGAGGAAGAAGAGGATATGGTGGAGGATGAGAGGAGAAAGAAGTTAGAGAATGAGAGGTGGGAGAAGGAGAAGAAGTTTGTGGTGCATGTACCATTGCCTAATCATAAGAAGATTGAAAGATGGTTTTTTTAGAAGAAGAAGATGGAGTTGTTGAGCAAGTATGCTACTCAAGATTTGATGGAAGAGCAGATTGAGGTTAAATCTTTACTCAAATTTAACTCTAGATACTGTGATAGGTAAGATTCTGTTGCTATGTGCTTAGACTTAGTGCTATTGTAGCCTGGTTTTCAAGTAAAGATTTGACATGATAAGAATTTTTCATCTTTAGAATTCACTAATCCTCTTTGTATATATACTCTACCAATTCTGTGAAATAAAATATAATAAAATTTTTTCTTTAAATCTCTAGAATCGTTCTATCAATTTCATCCAAGTTTTCTTATTGTGATTTCAAGTATGGGGTTTCTGTTGCTTCTATATGATTTTTTTAATTTTGAATGCTTTTATTGAATAATAAGAATTGAGTTTTTGTAACTCTGTATCTTTTAGGTGTGTTTGATATTTTGTGCTGGAATATAATAACAGTTTAGGAATAAAATTATCAAGTCAATTTTGTCTTGCCACTATTTTATTCTATATATGAGATTTTTTTACTTGCCTTGATTCCGTAATGACCACTGGAGAGATAAACTGGAAATAAATAATGCACACAAATAATCAATTAACATCCTACTTTCCTGGCAACTAAGCAATCGCCTTTACCTTGTGTAAAAATCAAATAACAATAAAACCTAAACAAATAAAATGTATATATATATATATATATTGCATATTCACTATAGGTATGGGTGTTCACCTCCACACACTCTAATTTACTTAAATTTCTGTCACGTCTGTTTTCTGGTATACTCATGAATGAACTGCTTGGCAACTAAGTTCTCAAATTGTAAATGTCATTGATCATTCTATCTGCTATGAACTTTGTATGGGTTGATAGGCAATATACCTTTATTAAATTGCACATGTAAGTCTATTTGGAGTGTTTGATTATTAGCTTGATTTGATTATTTGTTGGAGAATCGATATTGAAATTTCTCTACTCTTGCTTCCGGATGGAAAAGCTTGACTACTGTTTTGATGATGTATTTGAGTGAGTTATACCGTGGAGCTGTATGTTTTACATTTACTATTAATGCTACTAATAATAACAATAATTGTTATAGAAAAATGAGTGACGGTCATAAGTCCTGTTAGAGACTGTTGAGCTTTGTCATTGTCTTTGTCCCTGTCTCTGGTTTTTTCAATTTCCATTCTGATTTGCAATATTTTATTTTTAGTTTATTTTCAATTCCTTTAGTAATCTTTTTTTGTTTCCATGATAATGAATGCAATTAAATAGTAGTTAGATTTAGGAAATTTTGTTATCATATTTTTCAATTTTAGGAAATTTTGTTATCATATTTTTAAATTCAAGATATCCGTAGCTAATTTTTTAGTGTGAATTCGTTAATTTGGTTAGTGGTTTTTATTTTTTTAATCCACATCGTGGAATTGTTGTTAGAACTTTTGAGTTGCTTGGTTGTTAGACAATTGTAAGTTAGCAGCTTATTTCCTCTCTTTAAATTTTTTTCTCACTTTATTCTTTTAATCTTCGCTTTGAAAAGAGTTAGAGAGAGATTTGTGCATCAAACCTAAAAGCAGAGGAAGTAAGGTAGGCCGGCAAGGTTAAGAAGTTTGTGGAAAGTTTGAACTTCTTTGCATACGGTGTATGTGATGTTTGTGACGGCTATGGCGTCATGTTGTTCTAGGAAAGTGACAGCAGTCATAGTCTAATTAGGTGCTCTTTTTTTTCTTAAGTGTCGATCTATTGACTTTGTTTAACGGAAAAAGAAAGTAGATCAAACAATTATTTATTTACTTTTTTGGGCTATAATTTTCTTATGGAATTTTAGGATAGTGACTCATTTTTGTAAAGTCTTGCGAATGCCAAAATTTGTTAATCATAATATATTAGTTTTATATTAGTTTTCGCTGCGATTTTAATATGGTTAATTTATTTTTTATTTTGTGAAGGATGATGGATAAACGTAAGGTAAATGAAGTAATTTATAGACTCCGATAATACTTTCAAGTATTTGCCTACTAGTTTATTTATTTTCATGTAAGTTACTTATCAATTTTTAAGAAATTTTAGCCATTTTTATTTTTGAGTCAAGATTTGAGTAATGATTGTTGATGTTAATGCTAAGATTCTACATTTAAAACTCTTGTATGCTGTCATTTGGATGGCTTTTTGTGTTTATAGAAGCTTTTAGCTTCTGTCACTCTTGACAGCTACCTGGTGTTCTTAGTCTTAGATGGATGTTGTTCACAGTGGTGAGTTGATAATTCTTTCTTTAATTTAGATTTAGCGAATCTTAAGGTACCATGTTATTCTACACTATCATCTTAGTTCATGAAATTGGGAGATTGTATCATTTTCATGAGAGTGGTTATGATGATATTGGTTAATTTTTTAGGTATATAGAATGAACTCAATAGTCTTGATGTAGAAATGGCGTGATATATAAGCATTTAAAGACTTTTTTAGGCTGCATTTTTCTTTCGATTGTGTTCGCTCTATAAGAGTGAATTCATGACCTCTTATATGATAATCATGTGTAGAACTTTAACCAATAAAATTCAAATTTTGTGACAACTTTGTTTAATGTGTTATTAAAAAGAATTTAGTTCAAATGTAATATTTTTTACTTATAGGATCCTATATGATTAGGTGATTGCTCATGATGTATTGCTTCCAGTGTACCTCTATATCAATATCATATTGATTATGTAAGAAAGTTATTATATTGTTTCTGCAGAGCTGGAACTACTTCCAATTCTGGATGTCTTTCTTTGTTATTGAAAGAGAAAGAGAGAATAGTGAAAACTGTAAAAAATAGTAATTCTATCCTACATATGTATGAGAGAGGGTATTTTAAAGTGGTGTCTTTTGACATCGTAATTAGAATATGTTCACACACCGTTGAGACCGTATTTGTAGGAGTTGTTAGTGTTGTAATTATATATTTTTCATTTGTTTGTATAATACAGGTAATTGAGAAACGAATTTCTATCTTGACAGATAAGAACTAATTTGTTTGAGTATCAAGGCCAATATCTGCAACTGTATAGGTATGAAAAAGATCGGTATTACAAGCCTCACCATGATTACTTTTCACATGCGGAACCGTTTTCCACTGTAACCATTTTTTCAGGATTCTCATTTACATATTTAGTATTTTATGGGTATTCTCTATAGTTGTTATTGTTATCTTATCATGATTGGTATATTGTCAAACTCATGAGTTTGTTATAAATTAGAGTTGTAGAACTCTAAAATCTTTAATTACTTTTGTGAGTTTATTTCTGATTATCTATACTAATTTTCAGACTTTGTTGAGAGGAAGTAATAACTCTACACTTCATCCTACTTTACCCTGGAGTCCACAATCTAATAGGTGTTGTCGCAGTGCTTAAGGATCTGTTCTTAAACAACACCTTTCTGTTCACTCTTCCTCTGCATCATTATACCGATATGATTGGTTACTTTTTCTGGCCACAGAGTTACACATACATGCCCTTGGCTTTCTAGTAAATATTTGCGGCTAATATCACGTATCATCAGTCCTTAACTGCAACAATTGTGCCACAATATAAAAATATTATTTTTTTAGCCTATCTTAGTCTGTTGTCTCTGAGTATTGATGTGGTCTCACATATATATATATATATTTAATGTTTCATTCAATTTATATTAATTATATTTTTTTAGGATTTTCTATTTTATTTTATTTTATTTTATTTTATTATTATATAACCAATCATAGTTGAACTACAACTTAAACTAATTTTATTTATATAAAATATTTATTGTCTCAATAGATAATATTTTATTAATCTTTCATTTAAATTATTTTTGCATTATTAATTTTTTTTAAAAAAATTATTAAATATATATTCGATTATTTTGTGTTTACTTAAAATTTTAAATTAAAGTAATATCATTTAATGAATATAATAAATAGTTTTACTTTTCATTTCTTTCCATATTTATTTATTATAATTTATTTCAAAAAAAATTCCACATCTACTTATTCTTTAGTTCATTTTCTAATTATATTTTTTTTATTTAGTGTTTATTTTATTTTTTAAATTTATTTAATATTCAAGACTTACTAAAGGATTTCTAATTTCATTATTATTTTTGTATTTTTTATTTTTTATTATTTATTTAATATTCCCCGTTTACAGAATTATTGTCAATTATCTATTTTTTTCCTTTTATTTTTTATTTAATATTATTATAATAATATTTAAAACTTTTATTGATTATTCGCTAATTTTAATAAAATTTATTATTATAGTTTATTTTATTCGTTATTTATTAAAATACTAACTTATTTTTATTTACACCTCTACTAATTTATATTAAAATTAGATTGCAGAAATGTGAAAGTATATCAATATGGTATGAAGGAGTTGATTTTTGCAGTAAATCATTCCATTTTTTTATTTAATTATTTAGATAGTTTGGTTTAGTGTCTTAACCATTTTTTTATTCAATTATTTTATTTATATTTTGACTCTGTGTTTTACCACCCTTTTTTTTTCAAAAAGAAATTCAAAAATTTTAATTCAATGTGAAAAAGTGTCGTTTATGGTTTATTTAAGACTTGATGTCATGAAACTTCTTCTAAATATCCCCACTAAATACTATAAACTGTAAGCCAGTCCCAATCGTTTGCATGGACCGATTGACAACCTTACCCGTTCTTTCATCCATTTTGCACTGAATTCTGAATTTATGGAATAGAATATACTTTTTAAATGGCTACCCAATATCTTTTATATATATATATATATATATATATAAAATGGTGTGAATTTCAAACCGGTAACTATGAAAAACATCGAGCTACATTGATTTTTAATAGGAAATTTTTATTTAATCTCTATTCCTTTATATTATAATACAGGAAATGAATCAACTTGACTAAGAGCATGTTTGACATTAGATTTTAAATTAGCTATTAGATTAGTGTTTCAAATAGTATTAGCAGTTAGATGTTAGATTAGATTTTAAATTAACTGTTAAGTTAGCTATTGGATTGAACAATTGGTATTAATTTTAGTTTTTGAATTAGTTGTTAAATATAAAATTACTAAAAGTTATTACAAATATAAATATAATTTAAAAGATAATGATATAATCTATATATATATATATAAAGGAGAACTTTCAGCGGATCCCACAAATCTGATGTGGCGCGCTGAAAGTTCTCCATTAGGTAGAAAAACACTCAAAATGAGAATTTTTCAAATTGGTTCATATTTTACCAATTAAAATCTTACACGTGTTTTTTTTAATACTTTATCATTTCTCTCTCCCGTTAATTTTAGTGAGATATTTATTAATTTGAAAGAGACATTTACTCTTCTTTTTCAATAAATTTTATTTTCACATCTCTTTCTTTTCCCTTTTTTAAATCTTCATCTACATTTAATAAATAAATTTTTATCACATGTCATCTTTCATCTTCTTTGTAAATACATTAAATCCACATTAAATATATTAAATGATTCTTTTCATATTAATATACATAAAAAATTTACGTTATGAATTACATCTATATATAAAGAGGTCTTTACGATTTAATTTTTCATTTCATTCTTCATACTATCAAAAGCAATTCTCTCAAGAAGGTGATCACTTTTTATCTTTTTTTTTTCTTTCTATTTTTATTCGGTATGGTTTGTTTGTAGTTATTTTATTTTATGGTTGGGTATTAATTCTTTTATATATATATATATATATATATATAATCTTGACAATATGGATTTCAGAATCTTTCTTAAGATTTAATGGTGATCTCTCATTCTCCATCCTTCTTCCTTTAATTTTTAATATTATTGTTTATTAATAATTCTATAATTTTTCTTTTTTATTAATTGATTGTGATGTATTTATTTATTTTGAAATTAAAAAATGGATATATTTTTATTTTGTTTTATTTATTTATTTTATGTTTACTTTGGCTAGAGGGAGAGAGGTCCACATTTAAATAAATAATTCTATTTAAATATTTTTTTTATGAATTAAATGTTTGTTCTAACTATTTTAACCAAAAAAATACTAAAATAAAAAAATAAAACTAACATTAATAGTAAATGAAACATTTATAGACTAATTAAAATGAGATAAAATTATCTTGGAATATAAAAAAAATGAATAGAATTGAATTTATTTAGTAATAAAAAAATCTTGAAAGAGCATTAACTAAAATTAATCACATTTATTATCAAATTAAAATTAAGTGCTTTATCAAATTAAAATTGAGGAAAAGTATATATATATATATATATATATATATATATATATATATATATATGTACGGGGGGACAGAAATTCACATATAATTAATAGAAAATAAAAATAAAAGATAATTATTTATTAATAAGTTATTAAAATTCCATTAGTTGAGTAAATAAAACTAAATAAACAATTTAAAGAATAAAATATAAATAATCATATAAAGAAAATAAATAATTTGAATATGTGAATATAAATTTAATCAATATATTATAAATTATGATAAAAATTTTTCAAAAACTAATTGAAAGTTGAAAATATTAATCAACATGTTAATTAATTGATATAATTATACTGAAAATATATCAGTAGTTTATTTAATTAAATTATAAAGTATATTCTATTTCTAATATTTCTTCACCTCTTTCCATATAAAAAAAATAGAATTAAAAAAAACATTCCTTACTATGAAAATATATGTTTTTAAATCTCGCATGGAGAATCTTCGCGCTTTTTTTTTACCTATATATTGAACGGGTACAATAAAGATATATCATATATATGCACTTAAATATAAGTGTGGAATATCTAAGTTCAAGTTGACATGTGCAATATTTTATATATAAGATCTTTTTTAATTTAATTTTTAAACAAGATCCTAAGAGATTTTATAAATATAAGATATATACTTCTAAATAGTTAATTAAAATATAACATTTTTTAAATTTTTTCCATTTAAAATTTTTTATTACCATGATCTATTAATAAATAAATTCAAATTAATATGTTCCTATTTCTTGATAATATAATTGAGGTCTAATTTATTTATAAACAAGATAAATTTAAATTAACACAAAATCTTTAATGGTTAGGTAACTTAAATTAAAAGTAACATTTTAATTTAATTTAATTAATAATTTTTATAAAAATTACTTTTTTATTTAAATAATTTTATATTATGATCTAAATTTTTTTTTATTCTTTATACCTAAGTTAAATAAATTAAAATTAACATATAAATAAAATTGCGTACAAAAATTACACATTTTGAATTAGTTGTAAAATTTAATGTTATATATATTGATAAATAAATGATTTTAAATTTAAAAAATATTACAATAATTTATTAATTATAATTATATTTATATTTATAAAAATTTATGTATATTTAATTTAATACAATTGAATATATTACAATTTTAATTATTATTTTATAAAATTATATTTTTAAATATTTAAAAATTAAATATAATTTATAATTAATATTAATATAATTACTTAAATATTAATAAAAAATTATTTTTTCGCGCAAAGGGCGAGCAATATTACTAGTTAATTATAAAAGAAATGTTAATAAAGTGAATTACTATTAGCATTTAGGTTGAAAGTTATTTCTGATAGCTTTCACAAACGCTATCTTAAACGTTAATTGAAAGGTTAAACACTATTATAAAAACACATTTTTTATAAAAGCTAATTTAGAATCTGAACATTATTTGAAACGTTAATTGAAAATCTTTCTCAAACATACCATAACATGTTTTAGAGATTATAAACACTTTGATCACATTATCCTAGAAGAAAATGGATATTAATATTATGATTAATTTTATTAATATTATTATTTATTATCATACAACTTAATTTTCAATAAGTTCAATTTATAATATTTATACTATAAAATAATTTTTGAATTTTAATTTTTTTTATTATATATTTTTATAAGTAAAAATAAAAATATCACCAAGTAACCACCACAAAATAACCATTACACCGGTCATTTCCCGTGTAATAGTAAGCAATTTATCTGTACACATAAACAGTTACCAAAATAGAAAGTTTTTGGAAACTTCCATCATATAGTTCATTTTCTTCCCGAATGAAAAGACAAGAAAATTATTGGTTTCGATGCCCCATTTTAGTGAAATCTATCATGATTGAGCCACGTATTCGGTTTCTAACACTCTCAATGTACACAACTATGTAAAAAGAGCTATAAACTAGTTGGATATAAATTGCAGACAGTTGAACTTGTCAAACAGTATTGCAGCAACGAAAATTGACTTGATGTGCTGTTGGTGCTGTGATTGATACAATTTCAACATGAATCTTATAACTATTCATACTCAATTTTTTATATCAAGGTCAATTAGATAAGTTTATGTATTTTGTAAGTCAACAATAAGAATGTCATTCGTGGAAAAGAAGTGAATTTATAAAATTTCCAAATATTAGGAAATGTATAGCCATGTATAGCCAACCAATATGCTATTGCTAGAAGCGTTTTATTAAATTGCTGTCTCCTGGTGCCATGTTCTCCATCCAACCGTAGGCCGCACTTCGCCCAACTCCTATTACTAGATGTGACCAACCGTAATAAAAATCTTAAGGTCCAATATCTATTCTACACTAATAGCAGCTCGTTAGGGCATCTAATTGAGATTTATTAAATGTTTAATCAAAAGACATCATCTCTAAATAGAAACAAGCCAAAAGCCGAGCCGAGCCGAGCTAAAAGATAAGCGCCGTTAACGTAGACGAGAAAACAAAAACTGACGTGGGGTTAGGGCTTGAAAGTCAGTGGGATTAGGTATTTCCATGAGGTAGGCCCCACCTTGTTTTATAGAGTCGTGCCGTCAACTTCGTTGACTTCGAGACGACGCCCCCACCCCACGTGGACTAGACTAACGGCGAAATTAAACGAGATCCGTCTCGCTCAGATCTCGACACGTTAGCGCTAACTTACATCAACATGACGTCATTATCTAGCGCGGAAAAAACGGCTGGTCTTCGCTTCTTGTTTTATTTGGATTGGATCACCCCCCACTTGTAAGCTAAGCTAAGCTTCGAAAATGTTTATATGCTTTTGTGTTGAAATTTGACAACCCTGTACAACTACTACTACTACTATTTACTCTCTTTCTTTCTTTCTTTTTCTTATCCTCTGATCTAATGGAAAATCAGAAGCTGAAACAACTACGCCGTGAATTGTCCTTCTTGCCCTCCGCTGACTTTCTCCGGAGAGACTCTGATGACAATTCTGTTGATCGGGACAAAGATAAACCACTCATCAAAGAGATGGATTTCTTCTCTTCTGCCTCTCTTGATCAAGCTCAATCACATAACAAGATTACTGAATCCTCCTCTTCCACCCATGTAAACGTGAGTTTCTTTTCTTTTCTTTTCTTTTTATCTGATTTATTGTTATCATTTTTTATGTTTTTGTTCATGTTTTTCAGACAGGATTGAATTTATTGACAACAAATGGAGATTTAAAAAGGGAATCCAACAGTGAAGTGAGTTGAATCTGTTGTTGAAGAATTTCAAGTTTATTTTGCTTTATCTGTATATAATATACATACATACTGAGATTTGATAATCAGACAGCGAGTAAACTTCAACTGGAGTTAGAAAAGTTGCAGAAAGAGAACATAAGACTTAGAAGCATGTTGGACCAGATAACTCAAAGCTACAACGATTTGCAAAATCAACTAGTCTTAGTAATGCAAAAACAAGCTCATGCGATCCCACCAGATCAGGTCTCAACTCTTCTCTCTCACTGCTATTGAATAATTCTCAATTCCATTATGCTGTGTAAAATTAATATTTCAAAAAGTAATATTTTATTCGATAAGAAATTGGAAACTGTGGTTCGGTTCTGTATCGACTTTTTCAATAACTTATTCGTTTTTATCTTTTAAAAAACCGCGGTCATTAATGTACAAGTGTGAGGAGGAGTTAAATAGAACATCGATGTTGATGGACCCACGTGGATTAAATGTGAATGAGCCTTCGATATCAGATGATAGGACTCCTTCAAAAGAACGTGATCATCCAACGCTTCAGATTGTGCCAGGCAATAATCATAATAAGAAGGAAGATGGAGCTTGGGGATCTCCTAGGAGCCCAAAACCTGAACAGATGAAGAATAATGAAGATTCGGGATCTGATCAAGTCCCCTTTAGAAAAGCAAGGGTTTCCGTACGTGCAAGATCTGAAGCTCCACTTGTATGATCTTCTTTAATTGCACCCACCCTATTCACTTATTATATTCATCATTGTATGTGTGTATAACATAACATGTCACAGATCAGTGATGGATGCCAATGGAGGAAATATGGCCAGAAAATGGCTAAAGGCAATCCTTGTCCCCGCGCTTACTATCGTTGCACCATGGCCGTTGGTTGCCCAGTTCGTAAACAGGTACTGACTTTGAAATTCACATGATTTAGCACAAGTAGTATTTTAAAGATGTATGCATGTCTAATACTTCTTTTTGTATGTTATGTTTGTTCAATTAGGTGCAACGATGCGCGGAGGACAGGACAATACTGATAACAACGTACGAAGGGAACCACAACCATCCTCTACCGCCAGCAGCAACAGCAATGGCGAACACGACCTCAGCAGCAGCAGCCATGCTTCTATCGGGTTCAACCGCCAGCAAAGAAGCTCTAGCAAGTTCAGGATTCTTCCCCATGGCTACACTCTCCGCATCAGCTCCATTTCCAACCATAACACTCGACTTGACACACACACAATTTCTCCGTACACCTCCCACATTTCCACTTCCTCTGCATGCTTGTCCACCTCAATTAAGACACCCCATGTATGCTCCTCCTCAGTTAGGGCAACGCCATGCTTCCATGGTCCAGACAGTCACTGCTGCCATAGCATCCGACCCCAATTTCACAGCTGCATTAGCTGCTGCTATTTCCTCCATTGTTGGAGGACCTACGACCAGTCATGCTGGAAATGATGGTGCTGTTGTTGGATTGCCTGGCTCTCCTCATCTTCCTCAATCTTGCACCACTTTCTCTACCAACTGATTTATGGTTCCAGGGGATAGTGTCACATAAATTTTGGATATATCTATATCTATATTTATATATACAGGTCCTTAGTGTATGGTTTTGAGCTTCTTTGAAGCTGATGGAAACCGGTGTAAGAATGTACTGGGTTATTAGACCAGTCTATGATCTGTTGGAGAAACTCAAACGAGTATATTTTTATTGTCTGTAAATAAATAAAGATTTTATAAACATTTCAGCCGTACGGAAGGCAGTAATTTTTCAGTTAATTACGTTTTCTCCTATTTTTTAAAATATTTTTTTCCCTTATTTTTGAAATATTTTGTTACACCATATTTTCTTTTAAAAATTGCTTTTTGATTATTATGAAAGTGGATAATTTTTGTTAGACATGACATGTATTTTTTTTTTCTTTTCATTTTAAGATTTCTTAAAATAGCTTTAAGTTTTAATTGTGGGGTCTATCATCATTGTACTGGTCTAAATAAAAATGGACTAAAAATTTACGACGGAAATGAGATTCTACGGCCGAAATGAGGGCTTACAGTCGAAATAGAGGTTTACGACCGAAATGAGATCCTACGACTGAAATGAGGGCTTACGGTCGAAATAAAGGTCTACGTACGAAATGAGGTCTTGCGGTCGAAATGAGGGCTTACGGCCGAAATGATGGCTTAGGGTCGAAATAAAGGTTTACAGCTGAAATTAGATTTTATGGCCAAAATGATATCTTACGGTCGAAACGAAGGCTTGCAGCCGAACTGAAGGCTTACGGTCAAAGTAAAGGTGAAGGGCCGAAATGAAGGTATTCGAAACAAAAAAGAATCATCTTCCAACTTTAAATCTAGATGGGAGCCAGCTGCCCAAAATAAAATTCTAAGTCATTAATAATTAAATATTAATAAAATATAATATTTCCTTATTACTAAAATGTAGAATATATTAAAATGGAAAAGATAATCATAAGAAGAAATAAACATGTGTAATCCTATTGAAATTCCAATTACTATGAGATATTTTCTCCCTAAAAATCCTATAAATAGGGGTCATTATAGACGAAAGAAGAATTCAAAAACACTTTGGATATTCGAGGTCTCGCAAATGACAATGATATTTATAGTTTTTCGTGGCCAATGACCATAACAAGTAGAGTAACTATTGGATTTAAATATGAAGAGTGTAACGCCCAACCCTCGGCCACGGCGGAGCCGCAAGCGGAAGCCGGAGCGCCACATTAACAATCAATACATTCCTTCTTTAAAATGCGGTAATTATACAAAAGAAATATAACGATATGTAAAACAAATTTAGTAACCTGTTTTGTAAGCAATAACACAATAGACATTCATTCAAAATGTATATGTATCTATATATGACGTCAAATAATTCGTTTGATAAATAAGAATAATAAACTTGTTTTGAAACCATAAACAGAATATCCAGTAAAAGTATTACAATGTCGATTAAACGATTTAAACCCTCAAAAGCCCAAAAATGTCTAAGTAAATGTGTTACAATCCTTCGTAAACATCAAATTTAAAGATAACATCCGAGTTTATTTGTAAAAGTTCTAAATGTAAGAAAATCAACATGCTTCGATGGAAATGCTCGAATCTTTAAGTTGTTCGATCACCTGTTTCACATTTCAATAGATAGACAAGAAAAATGGAAGAAAAACAACGTCAGACTATCGATGTCTGGTTAGCAAGTTATACTCAAACAAACACACGCAATGCTTCTATTTAATCATACAATGATGAGGAGGCACGCAAATGCACTTAAATCTAGCAATCAAAGGAAGAGAATATAATCCCACCCAAGTCTAAAGCCATTTCAGTTCAATAAAGTAAGATAGTCCGCTAGAAACAATTATGTTCATTAAGAGAGTTCAATATTATCAAATGTCCAATCATGATCTCAATTTCGTTTAGGATTCCCCCAAAGCAATCGACTAATCATTAGCAATCATCACGTAATATCAATCAATTTATATTTCCAGTTTTATTTGACTGCCGCTAATCTAGGATCAATAATGAAACGGGGTCAATTAGGCCGAAGCCACCAATATGGTCCGAAGATCGAGATCCGTAGAGTCGTTTATTCCCCTCGGGACGGACTACTACCTTAGAATCCCATCAATTAGGTCCGAAGACCACCAATAATAATATGCCCGCAGACAGTGGTGCCGTCACACCCAATAGGAGTCGTCACTCAATTTTTCAATGTGGTTAGCTAAACCAAATGTCCTATTTTGCTCAATAGGTTGTGATATCTTGGGTACCCCTAATGACATGTCATTCCATCACTACTTTAAACCATGACTAGGGCAATTGTATCAATGAGTTAAGTGATCAAACACACAAGTTTCTATTTAACAATCAATCATTTCATAATAGCAACTCATTGACTTTCAAGCAATATGTGACAGGTACTTTACTAGTGCATTATCCAATTATTTCCAGCTCTAGCTAACCAAAGCTTAAGTCTAACATGCAATAGACTTATCAATACCTCTAATCAGCAATATAACAACAATCGCAAATCAATCATTATCGATCAATCATTGGCTATCTATTCCTATCAATTTACAATTCAAGTGGTTATCTTGTTTAACCATGTTAATGCACATTCATAAAACATACAACAACCAAATGTAGAGTTTAGAACAACGTTGCTAACCTTTCTTCCGACAATAAGCTAAGTTAAGCGTCGCCGACACGATCCTCGGCATCGTCCGCTTCGCCTAACAACAAGAAGGAACAATATTGGTTTAGACAATAGGTCGAACATGTGACGCGCGAAAAGCGAAACTTCGTCCAATTGTGAAAGACAATAATCTAACGACTACGAAGCGATAATACGAACGATTCTTACTCGAAACCAAATCCGATTACATACTCAATCATTAAATTCCACTTTCCCCAAATCCTAGGGTTTCCAACAAAACCCCAACCAATTCAATATCTAATTAACCCTAAACCATCAACAATAATCTCCAATTCTATCGATACTTACACTTGAAATCAAAAGGAAGAGATAAGAGTTGATATGAGACTTATCGGAGATACCCAAATGACGAGAAAGCGACGGAGTTGAGAGAACAAACGCTTGCGAGACGAGAGAATTCGAGAGAAAGAGCGAGAATGAAAAGAGTCGGTCAAAATAGGTTTCAAAAACCTGATTTCGGTGGTTGGCGACAAGACTAACGACATAGGCCTTATGTCGCCAAAGTGCACCGAGAAGAACACTTCAATTTCGCAGAATTCGCTAACTAGCGACAAGGCTGACGATATAGGCTTATGTAGATAGCACGGCCAGTGCTGCGCACTTCCGTTCCTTCTTTCATTCCGCTTCGTTTTCGCTTCAATTTTCGAAATATAAACATTACAATACCAATACACATTCCCATAGCAATCCAAAGAAGATAAATAGCATTTCAATAATCGATACGTTCACGAGTTACAATAAAGTTCAACACTTCAACAATTAACTTAAAATTCGAAAATCGGAAAATGTCTAGCCCCAAAATTGGGATGTTATAGCTCTACCCCACTAAAGGAAATTTTGTCCTCGAAATTAATTGTAGCAAAAAGATGAGGGTACTGCTTTCGCATCGCCTCTTCCGTTTCCCATGTCGCTTCTTCAACTGCATGGTTTCGCCACAACACTTTAACCAGGGGTACAAATTTCTTTCGCAATACCTTCACTTCCCCATCCAGAATCTGAACAGGTTCCTCTTCGTACGACAAATCCGGTCGAATCTCAATCTCTTCACGAGCAAGAACATGTGAAGGATCCGACTGATATCGCCGTAGCATAGAGACATGAAAAACATTGTGAATTTTCTCCATTTCCGGTGGTAACGCTAAACGATAAGCAACCGGTCCAATATGTTTTAGCACTTCGTAAGGACCAACAAAACGCGGCGTCAATTTCCCTTTCTTCCCAAAACGTAACACCTTCTTCCATGAAGAGACTTTTAAGAACACTTTATCGCCTACGGCGAATTCAATCTCCTTTCGTTTCAAGTCGGCATAAGGCTTTTGACGTTCCGTAGCCTCCTTCAATTTCTCCCAGATATACCGTACCTGTTATTCCGCTTCATGAATCAACTCAGGACCAACCAATTTCGCCTCATTCAATTTCGTCCAACATAAAGGAGTACGGCATTTCCGCCCATACAAAGCCTCATACGGCGCCTTCTTAATACTCGCCTGATAGCTATTATTATTAGAAAATTCAATCAGTGCAAGTATTTCAGCCATGACCCTTTAAACTCCAATACACAACAACGAAGCATGTCCTCGAGAACCTGTATGAACCTCTCAGACTGCCCGTCCGTTTGTGGATGAAAAGCGGTACTGAAATTCATTTTCGACCCCATTGCTTCCTGAAACTTCTTCCAGAACCGAGACGTGAATCTAGGATCCCGATCGGAAATGATCGACGATGGAACCCCGTGTAGTCTCACAATCTGTTTGATGTACAATTCTGCTAACCGTTCCAATGGATAATCCACCCGAATCGGTATATAATGGGCAGATTTTGTCAAACGATCAACTACCACCCAAATAGCATCAAATTTCTCCTTGGTTAACGGCAATCCGACCATAAAATCCATTGTGACCCGATCCCATTTCCATTTCGAAATCACAATAGTCTGAAGCAATCCAGACAGAACCTGATGTTCTGCCTTTACTTGTTGGCGAATCAAACACTTACCGACGTACTCAACTATGTTTTTCTTCATTCCAGGCCATCAATACATCAATCTCAATTCTTGGAACATTTTTGTGGCACCCGGATGCATAACAAGTACATGGGTATGCGCTCCATTCAAGACCTCATCACGAACACCATCAATATTCGGTACATAAATTCTGTCTCGATAATACGATCCACTATCGGATTTCCTGACAAAATCTCTGGCGCTACCATCATCAATCTTACAAAACCATTCAACCACTCTATCATCTTTCCGTTGCGCTTCCAGAATACGCGGAATCAAATTAGGTTTCACAACCAACTCGGCTACAATTGCATCATCAACAATCTACAATTTAGCCATCATCGATGCCAAAGAATGCATTGACTTCCGACTTATTGCATCAGCCACTACATTTGCATTTCCAGGATGATAATCAATCACAAGATCATAGTCTTTCAAAAACTCCACCCACCTATATTGTCTCAAATTGAACTCATTCTAAGTAGGCAGATACTGTAGACTCTTATGATCTGTGTACACATAGCATTTAGCCCCATATAGGTAGTGTCTCCAAATCTTCAAGGAAAACACTATAGCCGCTAATTCAAGATCGTGAGTGAGGTAATTACACTCATGCGGCTTAAACTGTCTTGAGGCATATGCAATCACCTTTCCTTCTTGCATAAATACACATCCCAAACCTTGTTGAGATGCATCACTATACATCACATAATCCAACCCTTCAATCGACTGAACCAAAACTGGTGTTTCCTTCAATAACTTCTTCAAGTTGTCAAACCTTTCCTGACATTTGACCATCCATTCAAACTTGGTACCCTTATGAAGCAGTTTGGTCAATGAACTTGCAATAGAACAGAATCCCTTGATGAACCTACGGTAATAACCAGCTAGTCCTAGAAAACTTCTCACTTCAGTTGCATTTTTAGGCGGCTGCCATGCCAATACTGCCTCTATCTTCTTAGGGTCCACATTGATCCCATCCTTCGTTATAACATGTCCCTGAAATGCGACTTCGGCCATCCAGAACTCACATTTTGAGAGCTTCGCATATAATTGCTTCTCCTTCAATATCTGCAACACAACCTGCAGATGCCAATCATGTTCTTCCTCATTCTTCGAGTAACCCAGAATGTCATCGATAAAGACAATAACAAACTGATCCAAATACTCCTTGAAAACTCGATTCATTAGGTCCATAAACATTGTTGGTGCATTAGTTAATCCGAAAGGCATAACTACGAATTCATAATGCCCATACCGTGTTCTGAACGTCGATTTCGGAATATCAGTGTCCTTGATTCTCAAATGGTGATATCCCGACCTCAGATCAATTTTTGAGAACGCACCTGCTCCCCACAACTGGTCAAATAGATCATCAATTCTGGGAAGCGGGTACTTGTTCTTCACAGTCAGCTTGTTCAACTGCCGATAGTCAATACACAATCAAAATGACCCGTCCTTCTCCTTTACAATCAGAACCGGAGCACCCCAAGGAGAGACACTCGGTCTGATGTAACCCTTATCGAGTAATTCCTGCAATTGAACCTTCAGTTCCTTTAATTCAGCTAGAGCCATCCGGTAAGGAGCCATAGATATTGGAGCTGCTCCCAGAATGAGCTCTACTGAAAACTCTACTCCACGCTCCGGTAGCAAACCCGGCAATTCTTCTGGAAACACATCCAGGAACTCTGAAACCATCAGTATAAACTTCCCATCCGATCACTTCTTACTACCATCAATTATGTGAGCTAAATAAACCAAATGTTAATGCACATTCATAAAACATACAACAACCAAATGTAGAGTTTAGAACGATGTTGCTAACCTTTCTTCCGAAAATAAGCTAAGCTAAGCGTCGCCGACACGATCCTCGGCACTGTCCGCTTCGCCTAACAACAAGAAGGAACAATATTGGTTAAGACAATAGGTCGAACATGTGACGCGCGAAAAGCGAAAATTCGTCCAATTGTGAAAGACAACAATCTAACGACTACGAAGCGATAATACGACCGATTTTTACTCGAAACCCAATCTGATTACATACTCAATCATTAAATTCCACTTTCCCCAAATCCTAGGGTTTCCAACAAAACCCTAACCAATTCAATATCTAATCAACCCTAAACCATCAATAATCATCTCCAATTCTATCAATACTCACACTTGAAATCAAAAGGAGGAGATAAGGGTTGATAGAAGACTTACCGGAAATACCCAAACGACGAGAAAGCGACGGAGTTGAGAGAACAAACGCTTGTGAGACGAGAGAATTCGAGGGAAAGAGCGAGAATGAAAAGATTCGGTTAAAATAGGTTTTAAAAATCTGATTTCGGTGGTTGGCGACAAGGCTGGCAACATAGGCCTTATGTCGCCAAAGCGCACCAAGAAAAACACTTCAATTTCGTAGAATTCGCTCGCTGGCGACAAGGCACATAGGCCCTTATCGCCAGCGCTGGCGACAAGCCTGGCTACATAAAGATTATGTAGATAGCACGGCCAGTGCTGCGCACTTCCGTTCCTTCTTTCGTTCCGCTTCCTTTTCGCTTCAGTTTTTGAAATATAAACATTACAATACCAATAGACATTCCCATAGCAATCCAAAGAAGATAAATAGCATTTCAATAATCGATAAGTTCACGAGTTACAATAAAGTTCAACACTTCAACAATCAACTTAAAATTCGAAAATCGGAAAACGTCTAGCCCCGAAATTAGGACGTTACAAAGAGATTATAGAAATTGTGATAGAGATGAGAGGAAAATTCGATACATAATCATCAATCAGGAATGAAGACAGTAAGAATGGAGTTAAGTGTTAAAAGAAGTGGTTTGGGAAGGTGGAGTCTGAGAGTTAGATTTATTTTATTTTTAGAGGAATACATCATGTCTTTTGACTCAACATTGGAGTTTGTTTCGAGAGGGTAGAAAAAATTAAGTTATTTCACTTTTTCTTACTTTTAGATGATAAAGAAATGAGAGAAATCGATAGCTGTTTCAAGAGAGGCTTTGCAATTTATTACTATGAAGAAGTAAGATAACTGATTACGTTTCACTATATAGCAACTATATATACATAGAGATTAGACAAAATCTTATGAATTGACAGAATTAAGGAAATCCTTGCTACCATATTTTGCGATAATGGTCACTAAGATTTATAATAATTTGGAAACAACTAGTAGCTAGATAAAAAAATATGGGAGAATGAGAGTTAAAGATCGAGGACTGTAATGAGTGGTTTTGGGAATGATAGTAATTTATTTTGATTAAAAAAAAAAATAGAAAACAGAGGCTCATTTTGTTTCGGCCAATAATATATCCACATGTAATTGAAACAAAAGTCAAACACATCTATAAATTCTTTATCCAGTTCATCTTCTATATTAACAAAAATAACATTATTGGAAGAACGTGAGCTAAAATGAAACTCCATGTAATTAAGAGGCTAAAATGAAAGAGTTTTGAAGTAGAGTGCTTTTGGAGCTGCTTATGTCTATAAAATTATCATCATGCCCTTACTTCTAGCAACATGCTCATCATCTACTTTTTCGTTACCTCTTATGTAATTTGAACCACCATCAAATGCAACTGTTGTATCCTATTATAATGTATTTCATTCTACATATATATTTTTAAAGGGACAGTTTGTTGTGTTTATTTGGGTTTGAGTTTGCTAGCTGTTGGAGTGGCCCAAAGAGTTGTTCTAGTCCGCTTCTTATGACCCAAGCTCGTGTGACCCGTGATCCAATTTACTAGCAAGCGTAGGTATATAAGTCGAATTTTGGGTGTTTTTGAAGACAATTAAGTATCTTCTTCTTCACTTTTCAAGGGTTTTCTTCATCTAGTTTTTCTATGTGATTTTTTCTATGCTTTCTTTGTGATATTGAGATCTTTGTGATTGTAATTCTTAGTGTACTTATTGATCCTTAAATCTAGTGGAAATCAATATACTTCTGGAGCCTAATGTGGATGTAACCATTTTTGGAGAACCATGGTAAAAACCTTCGTTGATTCTTGTTATCTGTTATGTTTTTGTATGTATGTATGTATATATATATATATATAGAATGATTAAGTGAAAAAAATGAAAAAGAGGGCAACAATTTTATTATGTACGTTTAAGAGGGTTTGGGAGGAGAGAAGAAGAAGATATGAGAGGAGAGTGAGAGTGGTGTAATGATTGTCAAATTCGTATGATGGACCTCGAACGATGTTGGTCCAAGCTTCAGATTGGGAGTTGTTGGACTTGTCCATGTTTGTGGTTTAAGTATGATGTGTCTCTTTCACCAAAAAGCCCTAAGGCTATTTGGTAGGATCCTCACACACACTTATATACTCTTCAACTTCTTCATCTCTTTTCAATGTGGTATTCTTATTCTTTATATTTCCAACACTCCCCTCAAGTTCAACTGGCCTGGCCAAGTTAAAACTTGATCGTATTCGTATTCATATGGCTCAATTGCAACCTATATAGCGCAATTGAAACTTGCCCTTATCCGTATTCATATGGCCCACTTGCAACCCATATGGCCCAGTTGCAAAGTGCCCGTATTCATATCTCCATATCCAGGTCTTGTCAATTCTTGGAATTCTTGAACTTTTCATCTTCATCTTGGCCCGCAACGTATGTATATCGGGTTATCCATCCCTATCATGATTTTCAATTCTTCATTATGGGTCGTGAGGCCATTGGTCCGCATTGGATCGTTATGAATGGCTCTGATACCATGTCAAATTCGGATGATGGTCCTCGAATGATGTTGGTCCAAGTTTCAGATTTGGAGTTGTTGGACTAGTCCATATTGTTGGGTTTTAGTATGATGGGTCTTCATCACCAAAAATCCCTAAGGCTATTTGGTAGGATCCCCACACACACCTATATACCCTTCAACTTCTTCATATCTTTTGTGATATTCTTATTCTTTATATTTCCGACAATGATATGGTGTCTCTAAGGAGGGTATGGCATGATGGACCCTCTCACCAAGCTACTGAGCTTCATTAGATCTTAGAATAAATTAATTTTTGACCCAACTCTTTTTAAGTTTCCATCCCCTCCCAACTCGTTGCCGTCCACATTCCACAATTCTCAATTCCTAATTATTTACTTCAAAAATATAGTTCAGAAAATTTTATTTTTTCGAAAACTCATTTATACTTTTGAAATTCATTTTCAATCATAAAAATGCTTTTGATGTTCAAAATATTCATCTCGACTCCCAAAATCGGCATTCATTAACAAAAATCTTTTCAGCACCATAAAATCATTTTAGAAAATATAAATTCATTTCGATATACAAATTTTAAATTAACTCTTATACTTTTATTTTCATATAAAATCACCTAATCTCAATTTTCCCTCAACAATATCTTTTGATTTTTTCTTATTTAGAATTTTGAAAGTCAACAATAAAACATTTCAATTTTATCTAGAATTTTAGGGTTAATTTGTGGATGTTATAGAAACATGACAAGCTTATCATTTTATACTAAGAGGTTTTCGACTCCAAAACTCCTAAGCAAGAAAGTTGTACCTAAATCAAAATTCTTCTCTATTTCTTGAAAGAATACTTCATTTATGTTGGTCATTCTCTTAAGATAAAACGCTTGTCATTAAATTAAAAGGATCTTCTTTTAAAACCTATCTCTATCACCGTCATTGCTGAATAAGGTCAAGTCATAGTTTAATTAAGTGAAATAAAACCAATACATATCTTTTCCACTCAGTCATAACATAAATCACCCAATATACTTCAAATTAAGGGTCTTATATTAAAACTCTATCTCTAGCACCATAATTGTTGATCATACGACGTTAAACTTATAATTTAATTAAGTGATCTCAAATCAATATGTATGTTTTCCACTAGTCATGACATGAATCACTCGACATACTTCAAATTAACAAATTTTCACTTCCAAAACTTTATTCGCTCTTTCCAATCTCACCTTATTTTGGTTAAAATATTTGGGCATGACCTCTATTAATGGAGTTATGTGAATAAGATTAATAAAAAGAAATATCCCTTTGTATTACAAAAAAAAATACGAATCTTACCACGAGCTTCGTCACTGGACAAAGTTATGGTACCACATTTTAGATCCCCTTTGCATTACCGCAAGTTATAGTTTATCTAAGTGAACTAAAATCAATACATATGTTTTCCACCTAGTCATAACATGAATCATACCTTCTCTCAGTCTTACCCAATTTTGGTTAAAACATTTGTGCATGACCTTTGCTCAATATCTCTTTGTATTACGACAACCACGAATCTCTCACCACATGCTAAATCATTAAACCAAACTCAGATACTACTATTTCCACAACTGTACATTAATTTGCTATTATCTACTTTGGGTCACGCCCGCATGGATTTATTATTGACCACTACCCTAAAAATTTCATATTAATAAAGTTTTATGTACTTTATTTATATAGAATAATATTCTCATATATTACTTGTTGGGGGAAAAAGAATTGATTCATAAATAAGAAAAGCAATCAAAATAATCAAGACCCAATCAGATTAGTGGGAGTCCAGCCTCAATGTAAGGTAACAATGAAATCAAACATGAGTAAATATAAGGAGATTTGGTCAATCGAAAAGAGAAAAGATAATCCTATATAAGTGGTCAAAATCAAGATGGTCAAGCGTGGAAAGATGTCAGAGGTTGATGGCGCAGTCAACGAAGAAGCACGCTTAAACTTTGGTACCGGAAGACGTCGCTTTGACTTCCCCAAAATAGCTGTGCACAGATTGAAACATGAGAAATGGAAAATAACATAGAATAGAAATAGGAAACTAAAATTTATAGAACAAGGGATCAATCAATCAGACGAATAATGATAAATGAAAAGAGGTTGAGGAATAGCTGGGACTAGGTAAGAAGAGGAGAAGGAAGGTTAGCGGCTGTATAATAAAGTCTAGCTATGGATAAGAAAGAGCACCAAAATCATTATATAAACCACCACATGAGGAGAGAAGAGTGATTGGAAAATTTTCTCCTCCATCTCTCCCATAACCATGGAAAAAAATGAGTAAGAAAAATGAAGAATGAAACCTATGTACATTATCATTAATTCTGAGACTAAGGAGTATTAAAATTTTATTTTTTTTTCTATTTCATTTAATCACCTGCTAATTTCCAATCTGATCTCAATCATCAATCAATTTTGTTCGGATCAATTTTGATTTAAACAATTAGCGTCCTCTGTGGGAATCCAAACAGAAGCTTCATTTTTATGGTTATTAAAAGCTCTCCATATTCAATTATGGAGGAATTAGTTGAAATACCCATATAGTTGGAGGAAACTTCAAGGCGAAAAGAAATAACACATGAAGATTCGCAAGATATGGAGCAAGAGTTGAGAAATCTGAAAGACAAAGTCGTATATATTGAGGATGGCCAGAGAAGGATAGAAAGAAGACATATCCAGTATGTTTCTACTCATATAGCGAATGGTGAAATGTTTCTACTCATATAGCGAATGGTGAAGGTCGTGGAGGAAGAAAGAAATCTAAGAATGTTGAAAACAAAAAATCAAATTTGAGGAGCTGGAATTAGAGTCGGGACAAGCAACGATACAAGGGGCAAGTCAAAATGAGCGTGCAATAGTGAACCAACCGATAACAGAAATATAGATAAAGTCAGTGAAGATATTTTCGATACCGAGTCAGGAAACAGATAAGGAGACATACATAATCAAACCACTTGAGAAACCACTAATGGTATGAGTCCATTCAATCAACCTATCGCAAAAGTTTAAAATACCAAATCTTGAAAAGTATAGGGGCACTACTAATCCGGGAGCATAAGTTGAAAACTTTAGAGAGCAAATGATATTATAGGGTGAAAGATGATTATATGTGTCAGATGTTCCCACGTATTTTAGAAGGACCGCGTGGGAATGGTTCAAATGTTTAACCATGTATAGTATTTATTTCTTCTCGATCTTGCCAAAAAATCTGGCTATTCAATTTCAAGAAACGAAACCACCTTCTTGGGACCTTTATAATTACTCTCACTAATGCTCTTTAACTAATAAACTTAATACTCAACATCTTACATCATCAGATTGACCTTTATGAAACAGCGGATCATAAATATAAATATAAATATTAGTAAAAAATTAAATTTCAACCTTATAAATAATAATATAATATAATCCATAATAATAATAACAGAATTCAATTAACACATCAAATTATTAAATTTTATTTTATTCAAAACAAGTAATCATATATATATATATACATATATTTAAATTTTATAAAAATGTAAGAGAAGAGGGGATATATGTGTGTTGGTGGGAGCTAGTTTAAAAAATATAAAATGTGAATACACACAATCAACCAAAATAATTTTGTAAGAAATTTTTTAAAAAAAATCTCGGTATAAATAAAACTCTTCCCAATTTGCCAACATAAAAAATTGATTTCATCCTAATCTATTCACAACTGTTGGGCCTAGCCCAATTATAAATTGAGGCCCAAATTTTACCATCAACGCGTCCAAGGCATTCAAAATTCAAAAAACTCGACCGTTGGGTGTGAACATTGTGAATCCCAAGACTTGGCTTTAGAATTGTAATTAACCATCAACCACATCAGCAGCGGGTCCAAATATGAAGTATTGACGCGGCGCGGCGCGGCCTACTCAACATAATGACCATGAGACGCCATGGCTGGCAACGCCCTCTCCACCCTTTACAGGTAGCTAAACCACTCAACACGGTTATTGTTGTACTCAATTATTAGCTTGTACTTAGATCTAAACTTATTTTTGCAGATGGTTGGAATGGGGATATACAGTTTTCTACTAGTGATGTTCTATACTTTTCTGGGTCTTTTCCTAGGAAACAGAGTTGCTGAAATCACTGTAACAACATTGTTTTCTGTCTTGGTAACGAATTAGAACGATTTCGTTTTTTCATTCTTTTTATTGAATAAGGATTGTATAATTCATTTGAAATTCAATGAATTTCAGGCTCTTTCGGTTATGTTCTTATTTATAAGGTGTACTGCCATTGATCCTACTGACAAGACCTTCTTTAGGAAGAAGAAAAAAACTAAATCTAAAGGTTATGTGAAGCTGAATTATGGATTTATATTAGGACAAATTGTTGTAAGGTTCTTAAGGAGAATGGAGAGGAAAATACTTAGAACCTTTATAAGAAGGAAGTATTTGGATCCTTTGAAGACTAGTACTCAATTGGAACCCTTGATACCGTTTCCGCTGGTGTTGAAAGATGATTCTATTGCTCCTGATCTAAAAGAAGATGACATTTCATTCTGCTCTCTATGTGATTTCGAGGTTGGATATCTTAGACTTCTATTAGACTTGTCTTATATAGAGAATTAGTGAAGTATTTTGTGTTACTTGTATCAGGTAAAGAGGCACAGCAAGCATTGTAGGACTTGCAATCGGTGTGTGGAAGGCTTTGATCACCATTGCAGGGTATGGCATGTGATACTCTTTTCTATTAGATAACATGGGATGCAATTTCAATCAATATTTATCCACTGTTTTTAATGACTATTGCAGTGGTTAAACAACTGCGTTGGGAAGAGAAATTACACAACTTTCATGCTTCTAATGACATGTGTCTTGCTAATGGTCAGTACAGAGATAATTTTTTGTTTTTTTAATGCATACTTTACCAACCAAATTGCTACTGTTACAGTTAATTATGGAAGGAGGAACTGCCATTGCCATATTTGTGAGGTGCTTTGTGGATAGGAAAGGAATTGAGGAGGAGCTGAAGAGGAGATTATATGTTGAGTTCCCAAGAGAGGTTCTGGCCACAATATCGGTACTGGAAATTTGTAGTAGATGCTGATTGTTTGTATTCAAATTTCTTGTTCATTGGTCTCAAGTCTTCTAAATGTTACAGGTGCTGCTAGTCCTAATGACAGCTTATGGTACTGCAGCAATGGGGCAACTTTTTTTCTTTCATGTTGTTCTCATTAGGAAGGTAAATTTCTCAAGGCTATCAGTGTTTTTATTTTTTTCATCAATTTAAATCATTTCTTTCAAGATAGATATTTTGACACTTTACTGATACCGAGTCTGGCTATTAACTTCAAGGTATAATTTATCGTGTTTGTTACTGCAGGGGATGAGAACATATGATTATATCCTGGCTATGAGAGAGCAGAACCAATTTCCTGATCTGGAGGATTCAGACTTTTCTTCAGATGACAGTAGTGACTATGATTCGCCTGAAAGACCAACATTAGCTTCAAAGATTAAATGCAGTGGATATAGACTGAATCAGGTATATACATTTTCCTCGGTAACATTAAATTTCAACTTTGAAAGTTATTAGCTAAATCCTTAGTTGTATAATTTTGGTTTAATCTTCAGAAGGGTGCACCACTGTCTATTAAAATTGACAAAGATCCTGAAGCTTCCCCTTTAACCAAGAAACAAGGCTTTCGTGTTGGCATCGACCCATGGAAACTGATACAGTTGAGCAGAGAGAAAGCTATGCTAGCTGCAGAGAAGGCCAGAGAAAGGCTCATGAAACAGAAATCAGATTCACTAAAGCCGCTTCCTGTTGAAACCAAATGTGGGCCTCTGATGAACCCGGATAAGAACTTGCCTAGTACAGGTTCAGGTTCAACACCTCTTATATCTCCAGGAAGGTTTTCCAGTCCTAGGAGGCGATTTTCTGGCTCTCCTAAGAGGTTTTCAAGCATTTTACCATCTCCAAAGCAGAAATACAGAAGCAGTTTCGATTTGAAGTTAACTGAGGTGTCCAGAGAGATGGAGACTTACATTTCAAGGCAGGTTCTATGTTCTGTTATAAAGAAGGATGTGATTGAAGAATCCACTGAATAGGCAGTGTTTCGGTTTTGGATTCTCAGCCTTTGAGAAAGCTTTCACTGATTGCTGTGAAATCTTGTTGAGTATCCTCAATACATGTATGTAAATTTTTCTGTGCTTACAATGTGTCATTTGTTGGTGTTGTTTCTACATATTATTTATAAAGGCATTCATTCAATTATTGATTTCTCTGGCCTTTGTGATTTGGTTAAAGAACCAGAAAAAATTTATTTCTAATGATTTCCAGGCAATTACCAACTATCAATTCAGAGCATATATATAAATGAAGATAAAGATAACAGTTGGGATGAAGGTAGTAAGCTTATTCTATATTCATTTTCTGATAATCACTTCGATTATTAGTCAAAAGTTACCAGGAACAACCTTCTCTGAAGAGCATCTCCAATGGTCAACAACCTTCTTGTTTCATTTCAATGGACGGCTAGGTAAGTTGAGAAATGGCAAGAATCAAATTGCATTAACATTATTTCAGCACTAGGAAAAAACACAATTGCTTTCAATTATTTACCAAGAGAGCAACTTAGCACCTCTACTGGGAAAAACTGAATGCCAAAATTGATTGGATACATGATAACAATCTAAGTAATGCTCAGGGAAGACTTCGTTTCTTAAAAGATCACATGGTTCAGGAGTAACCAAGTGAGAATATCCTTGAATGTAAGAGCAGTTCCATGGAGGCTCTGACATGGTACTCAGGTTAATGCTGGATAAGCAAACGTTACGGAAATCATCACCTTTTATACCTTCTATGACACCTGCAACTTTTATAGAGCCTCCTGTGACATTTTTGAAGGTAATTCTTTCGATCATAGGTAGAGCATTCGGATCAAAAGATTCATCTGGGTGCTCTCCAAACTGACCAGTAAATTTTATTGCGATATCAACATGATCCAAAACCACATTTGAGAAGTAGAGATTTCTGACATAGCCACCTCTTCCTGGAGATGTCTTTATATTAATGGCCATCACAGAGTTGAAAAACTGAAGATTTTCTGCATGAACTTCTGATATGCCTCCGGACATCTCGCTTCCAATAGCAATACCAGCACCCATTTGAGTCTGTCCAGTGAGCCCACGGATGATAACATTTGTACTTGGACGAGCATAAGAAATTCCATATTCATCCCACCCACTTTTGACAGCAACAAGATCATCACCGGTGCTGATATAACAGTCTTCAATGCAAACATCATCAGAAGAGTCTGGACACAATCAAACATGTAGGTAAGAACATTGTATAATGTATAGAAAGTCTGATAATGATAATCACTGATTAAACAAGTTTGTTTGTAGTGAAACGATGCTAATGTTTCTAGTCTAGTATAAAATGCACACCTGGATCAATACCGTCAGTGTTTGGAGAATCAAGTGGAGCAAGTATTCTGACATTCTTCACTCTAACATTGCTGTTCATCCATAAAACAATTCTCAACTCTACTCCTAAAAAGCTTCACTTTTTCTACTGGTTAAATCTTTAAAAAGAACACTCCATCCAACAAACAAAGAAAGAAGAGAGATTTTCAAGGTGACCTGCAGTATACAGGATGGATTGTCCAAAATGGTGAGTTCAAGAAGGTCAAGTTTGAGATGGTTACTCCCGTCGAGTTTATCAATTCGACCAAATGTGGTCTGGTGTAATCCAAGGTTCCATTTCGAAATGAGTCCCACCAAATGCTGCCTTGACCATCAATAGTTCCATTATCACCTACAAAGGAAAAACCCAATGGCATTAACAATTCCAACAAATATATGTTATGTTTGATTCATGACAAGTATAATCACTAACCTGTTATGATGATATCTGTCAGATTGCGTCCATAGATGAGGCTGCGATGCCTTCCGCCAGGCAACTCTCTACCTCTGCCATATGATGGTAGAGGATCAACAACTGGCCAATCAGCAGAATTCTGAAACAATTCAAAATAACCATTTAATTGATGAGAACAAGTTCTTTAAACATAAGAACAAACTTACTGTTGATCCAAGAATCACTGCATCCTTATCTAACCAAAGAGTTAGATGACTGATGAGATCAAAGCTCCCTGTCAACCACCTTCCAGCTGGGACAAAAAGCTTAGCGCCACCCTTGTCAGTGAATGAATTGAGATAGAAGATAGCATTCTGAAAGGCTTTTGTATTGAGAGTGACACCATCTCCAACAGCACCAAATTCAGTGATTGTAACACTGTGAGGCCTAACAATTGTTGAGCAGGTTTCCTTGCAATGTGCGCTGCCATTGACAATCCATGGAGCACTACTGAAGAATGCAAGTACCAAAAGCACATGCAACAGCTGAAATGGAACAATTTTACTAAATTAAGCATATTGACATGCATTGTCAATCTCAATCAAGTCATTATAGAACCAGGAAAAGCCATTTGACAACTACATAAAAATCAGGAAAAGCCAAAAGAACCGCAATGAGTGATGATTGAGCTGTCAAACACAAGCTTTATCAACCCATTTCATGGACAATGTATGATCCTCACAGATTTCATGCTCTACTATCTACTGATAAACACAGATCATTTAAAAAATGAACCACATTGTGACAATTGACAAAAAAAAAAAAAAAAAAAAAAAACCAACCAGAGCCACAACCAATACAGACAAAAAGGGGAAAAGGTCCTCCTCCAACAGAAGCTTTCAACTAATAGATAGTATCTGTAAATTTCAGATCTTACTTGTGTGGCATTGCAAATAAAACAAACAACAGTAGGAATGAAACTCTACCACTTACAGTGAAAAACCTCTTCATATGATTAAGATCTGCAGAAATCTCCTCCAACCCAAGTACCTGTGAACCAAGATGTATTCTTTTTCAATTAAATTAATCAAACACACTCATTCACCCACCAACCAACCAAGTAAATAGAAAGATTGATGAAGAAGATGGTCAATTTCAAATCGAGATCTCCTCTCTCTCTCTCAAACAAGCTAATAAGCAAAGTTAGTGATTAGATGGGTCATAACCAGCACCACTCAAAGCGGAAAAATCATTGATTGTGACCGTTGATGCCCGCCAAAAATTAAGCAGTAGGTCCCTCTTCTGTCTTGACCTGCTACACCATTACACACTAATTACTCCACCAGAGCTAGCAACTGGGTTTGGAGAATCAAAAAAGAAAGAACAAACTTAAGCTTGATTGAATCAGTATATTCTGTTTAACATAAAAAAGAAGAAAAGACTAGTGTCACTGTCACAACAACAACAATGGAGCTTTAATTTTAAAAAGCACTTACAGAGAGATTGAAGTTAGAGAGAGACCACCACCCAAGCCACTTCTTCAATTTATTATATATTGATGTTTTTCACTTTGCATGGTCAATTTCTCTCTGTCTCTTCTTTTTATTATTTTATTTTATATTTTTTATAAATAAAAATAAAATGAAAATACGTTTCTCATCTCATTTAAGACAAATTAGATTTGCAAACTCTAAACCAACTACAAGTACAGTGCTGGTTGGATTCTCTATCGGAGATCCGCAACTAACCTTTCCTTTTTAAGTAAATATATATAATTTAATTTTATAAATCAATAATTCTAGAATATTGATTATTCTATTAATTTAAATTATCAACGAGTAGGTGAAATAAATGTGAACACCGAATTAGGGAAATAAAACAAACAATTACGTGCGAAGATGTGATTAGGTATTAGAAGGTGTGTGTATGTTTTTTTC
The DNA here is from genome assembly GCA_031304145.1 of Cardiospermum halicacabum. Lineage (NCBI taxonomy): Eukaryota > Viridiplantae > Streptophyta > Magnoliopsida > Sapindales > Sapindaceae > Cardiospermum > Cardiospermum halicacabum. Next base: position 358,362 of record CM062399.1, on the reverse strand, counting down.
CCTTATAATATTTAAATAAATTAAAATTGATGCTGACAGAGTACAATCATAACAATTTATAAGACAGAAAAAGGCTTTATGTAAACCAATTAATTTAGGTTAGAAAAAGCAAAACCGAAGAAAACAAAACAAGACCATAACACTTTTGTCTTTGTATATTATATGATATTCAGTCTTGTAAATGACAAAAATGCTTCATTAAACATCAATCCCGAGTTCTTTTTACCGTTTTAATTATAAAAGTAGTCAAAATATTATATTTTCCGAAGAAAAAGACCAAACTAACCCTCTAGCTGTCACTGTAAACTGCAAGTTGTTAGAAAACTGTGATTATTTTTGGCTTTTAACAGGACAGGGACCACATCACGAGCGATACAGAGTCACAGGTTTTAACCCAAAGTGAACCTTAACCATTTTCTCGGCTTGAACCGAATGAATGTATCCGTTGAAGTGAATGAAAATTGTGTGTGTGTGATGACTGGGGTGGAATGAGAGAAATGAGAAAATATGTCCAAAAAGAGGAGACAAAAGTTGAAGGGAGACAGGACACAACATCAAAGTATTAATTCAATTCAAAGCATGAAATTGAAATAAACATAAGAAAGGGTACTAAAATCAAAATATACAAAGAAAGGTAACTCAGAGTCTTCAGGCATCCGATGCTCAATTGCCCAAACAGAAGCCTCTCAGTCTGAACACTGTGACCGTGCTACATCACAACACTCTATTCAAAGATTTTGTTTCGTTTTTATTATGCCAACGTATTTTTCCTATATTAGCTGGATACCATTTTTTTTTTCTATTTTTCAAATATACGATAATTTGGAAAATACAAAACATAGTCACTGAAATTATTAATTTATGATATTTTAACTAGAAAAATATAAATATGATTTAGTTGGATTGAAATATAAATTGATTTATTCATATTTAATTTAAATTAAATAATAGTAAAAATATGATATTTATCACCCTTTAACAAGCATGTCAATTTTTTAAATATTCATATCAATTAATTAGATAAATACATGAATATGGTATTGCATAGAAGGAGACTCGTGGAATATTCAACCGAATATTGAAATTTGGTTACTGTCTGAATTTATATTTAGTATTTGATATTTTGGTACTCAACAAAGAAAAGTATCGAAATTTTTGGTACTGAAAACCAAATTTTTTTATAATCTATTTATATTTTTATAAATAAATATATTCTCTTATAAATTTATATTCATTACCCTCTCAAACAACAAACAAAAATTCATAAAATATAATCCATGAGAGAGAGTGGAATAATTCACCAAAAATTCATAAAAGATAATTCATTATAATCATTGTTAGTGGTGGATCCGGAGAGGCAAAAGTAATATATGTTGAAAGAAGATAACAATATAGAAGAAGTAAGGGAAGAAGATATATGAGAGAGCCTCATATTTTGAGAGACAAACAAAAGATCGAAATTTGGATTGATGTCGAAGACCGAGAAAAGAAGAGAAGAGAACACGAAGTGACGTTGACATTGATAATGGGCGAAGAGATTAGGGCAAAGTTGAATGCCAAACAAATCCTAGGAAAAAATATTGATGTTGTTTTAGGTTTTATCTTATTTAATTTTCACTTTTTTTAATATTTTTAATAATTCGATAAATAGAATTTGTCTCATACCAATACTTAAATAATTAGGAATACCTTGTACATGATTTTTAATTTACAGTATTGTACCTGATATTCCTATACGAAAAGTACAAAATATACGGTACGGATGAGACGTCCCGAATCCACATCCTTATAGGTGAATATATATCGACTATTATTAAATTCTTAGTACTCTCAAAAAATAATTTTTTATACTTAAAAATCTATAATAAATTCTATATTTATAATTTACACAAAAGTTAATTTATATGAGAATATTTAATTTAGTAAGGAACGGAAGTCTAAACAAAACCGTAAATTCGATTAAATTAGAAAAAGTTTAACTTATTTGATACACAATCCTTTTTTGGTATGTAAACTGTGTTAGGGTGTCAAACTCAATATCAAATTGGTAGTATAAAGGGATCATGCATATTATTCATAAAACTCCACTAGTATGAGGCCTTTTGGACGTGCCCAAAAACTAATATGTGTAGGCTTGAACCTTACCTAAGGCGGACAATGTCATACTATTGTGGAGTTTAAGAGAGGCTCTGACGATCCAGCAAACTGACCTCTGTGCAAAAACTAACTTCATATGCGCGAGCCCTTTAGTGTGTTAAAAAAGGCAACTCATTATCATCTTCCACGTAAGATTTGCATACATAATCTCTTTGGAAATCTTTATACATAAGTAACTTGAGAGGTCTACGCATAATATGCTCACGAAGCCTTCTTTACAACCTTCGTGTTCAGAGTTTATGCAATCTGAAAATTTTTTTTTTCTTACCTTATGATTTAATACCTTTATAACAAATCTCCTTCTTGGCTTATATCACTTTGAACAATTTAATTCATTCCACCGTTTATACCAAACATATTTTTCGATTTTCAAACATATCAGATAATTATCTATTCAAACTTTTATTTAATTGCTATTGTTTCCTCCATCAATTACGTCTTTAATAGCTCTTAATTTGGTTTTCTGATTCGATCTTCCAAATTTTCTATGAATGTTATCATAAGACACATAGTTGTGAATCGAGAAGTTTCAATCAAATTATAATTTCTATTTATATTCGTTGCTACTTTATACATATGTAACCTCATGAAAGAAATACTAATGTTCTCATCTTGTATGGTTAAGACTCATCTTCACCCCTTTGCCTCTAGTAACGATTTTATATCCATTAAGAATTCATGGATTTAAGCGAGATAATATTTACTTTAACTTTGAAATATACCTCACTTTCATCATAAGCTTGATTGTGCTACATTTTCATTCTTAGTATATTCAAACCCTTAACATGATGTATTAACATTTTCCAAACATAAAACATCTTCATCGAACTCTTCTAGTCTTGTGAACATTCTCGATTTAGACACATATGATACGAATATTCATAATAGTTAATTGCACTCACACCACCTGAACGATGGTAAATTAAACATATATGAACATTTTTGTATTAATATATAATCACACCCATTCTATCTATAAAAATAAGTGAAAATAGAAGGTAAAATTAACTTTAAATGAACATTACATCGTACAGATGTATTCAGAATTGCAAATTTCATTGTTATATTGATAAATTTATTAATTAAATAAGATTTTATTATTGAGTGAGGGGGTGTGAGTGTGTATTAATACCAAAATGTTCATTTGTGTGTAATTGACCATCATTTAGGGGGTGTAAGTGCAATTAACTCTATTCATAATCTAAAATACTTCATTTAAAAAATTTAGTAATTGAGATAGCAAGAAAAATCTCCATTTCAAACTATATTTTGACTTCACCTATGGCATCACCTTAAATTCTATCTTTTCTATCACATTTATAGTTGATCTTCTAAATTTTAGACCATCTCTTTGCAATCTTACACCATCCATATATATATATATTTATCCAAACCATTAAGTCAAAAACTAATTCATCATTATTGTCAATTTGATCAATTGTTCGGTACTCATGATTTACCATAGTGTTAAACAAGTAAGAAATTAATCTTACTTTTTTCATTCAACAAAGTAAGAGTTAAATGACCATATCTATCTGATAGAGAAGCAATTAGCAACAACCATATATCTTCATCATATATTTCAATAACCAAATTTGATAAATCGATTAATTTTTTGTTGAAATATCTATTTGCTCTAGACATACCAAAATTGTCTTTTCTTCAAGTAGAGTCAACTTATGAATATTTTCAGCAAAAATAGATCTTCTAATCTTTTCAAAGAGTTATTATTATAGTTTTTTTTTGCCACGGAATATTTCTAGTAAGTTGCTACAAATTCAAATCATACTACAACCTGTTCAAATAATCCCTTTCATCATCAAAGAAATCATTGAATCTCTAGTTCAATATTATAAATAACTATCAATCATGAAATAAAAGATTCTGAATGTGACAGTATCGCATGTCAAAGTTGGTGTAATCAAATTTCTCTATTTCGAACTTATAATTATTAATCAATATTTTCTTTAACTTGTGAGGCATTTTTCTAAATGCATCACCACCCTTAGTCACCTATATCAAACTTATGATACCAATAATTTGGTTCTACCTCTCTCATGTTCTAGGTGATAAGTTAGATCGAAACTGAAATAAAAGAACAAAACACAACAATACTATGCTTTGAAAAAGCATACTTCCTCCGTTCTGTTTTACTTGCTACATTTTCCATTTTGGACCGTTTTAAAATACTTGTATATTTCTAATAATGGTAACCTCAAACCTCTAAAATGTCCCTAATACCCTTACCTTTTCTAATTTCCCATAAATGTCACTCACCCGAAAAAATTAAAAAAAGAAAATGACCCAAAAAATTTTGGCCTTCCATTGATCAAGATGTAATCTCATCCATTCGTCTCAATTAAAACACTTCCCTTCTCATTTGCAAAAATCTAGTCTCAAATCACTTTCTCGCTCTAACATTCACACACTTCCCCTCTTTCGTATCCGTCTTCGTTAGTAACCTTGGTATGCTTCCCTTAAAGCTCTAAGCTTTCTAATGGGTGGTAGTGACAAAGAGGAGTCGAAAAAGAGAAAAAGTCATTGAAAAATAGAGTTTGACAAAGTTTTCAAGTATCCTACTTGGGAGGAGATGTGTCGTTTCTTTCCACCTCTTCCACCATTGCCAAAACTAGCTCGAGTATCCAAACACACCTCTTCGTCAGAGAGGATTTGCTCCGATAACCCACCATTGGAGAAAGAAATCACCTTTGCAGGGATGATTCCTATCGCGAAGGAGATTTTTCGTTTATTTCCACCCCTGCCACCCCTCTCAAAAGTGGTTCTAAGAGGCTGGAAACAAGACTAGTAGAGGATGTCCATCCTGTTAGCCCAATGTCCGATAAGGGTTGCTCATCTTCTTCAATCCCTCTTTATTTTGAGGATATCCAAGATCCGTATGATTTTGGTAGTGATTTCAGCATTCTTGACTCTCCGAGCTTGCCTTCATTTGTTCCAAAGACCTAATTTGATGACCCAGATGATGTAAATGACCTTTCAGCCACTTCTAGATCCCCTGTTACTTGCGACAGGGTTTAAAAGGTGAGTATAATTTCTCAATTCTTTATTAACGTGTGCATTTTTTCTTATTTGTTAACTTGTGACACATTTCTTGGTTTTGTGGTAGATTGGATAAATATTTTGATACGTGATTATTATTTCGCTGCTAGGCATGTTATATCAAAATTTTGAAAAATAAATTGTTCTGTGAATGGTTAAATTATGAATTTTGGAAACCTAGGTGATCGAAAATTGATAGTTTGTTCGATGGTTTTGAAGTTACTTTATACCCTGTAATCACTTGTGAGGGTTATTTTCTTCCGTTTTGAAATGTAACCTACATTAAACATGATTTTTATTTTGTATGTGTTAATTTATTAAGCTTCCCTTCTTCTGTGATCTTTTGTGTCTCTATGATATTTTGTGAGAGGCAACTTTTTCATCATTTAATTCCAATTTTTAAGATTACAAAAAATTCCATACAAGCATGACTTATATTTGCATCCATTTTACAAAATGTACTGCCAATTTATCTATTCCATGAGTCTTGCATTTACAAAAGAAGTATTACACATTTAAAACAAAAAATTACTAAGTGTTTAGCATTGCTAACTAAAAGCGGCATATAATTGTTCTCAATCTACCTCATTCATAAGTACATTGAGATCAATTATACAAAGTGCCAAAAAATCCTTAACTGCATCAATTACCTCAGTGGGAACTTCTATTTGCTGTGGGAGTGATCCAATTGCTTCTAGTTTTTTCTTGCCAATGTGCGGGCTTTTGTAGTTGTTGCCACCTTTTGCTTTTAATACCTCCAACATGCGTAATTGATATTGGATCCATATGCAGTTCAAAAGTATTGGATCAAATGTTGCGTATGCATCATAAACAGCTTGTATCAAGTCCGTAAGTTTCTTGGGGAATGCCTTGAATTGTATTGATTGGATTGCATTGAAAAAACCATGTCAGGACTTGAGGCTTGTTGGCTAACAAGTCTTATGTTAAATCCATATTGTGTTGCTGCATCATTGAATGCTTGGTCAGTCACTAGAATGTGTGGTCTGGCATTGTCTTTCTGAATGAAGATGTCTTTCACATCATTGACAAACCATTTATACCTAATTGCAGGGAGTACCTCTTCTATGAGTTCGTTCCTGATTACATCCATAGTCACTCTTATGACTGTCTTGATTTTAGGTGTGCATGCATGTTTGTTTCCTGATGACCTGACTGCTAAATGGATTTCTATAAAAGGAAATACCCCAATCTTCCCATCCCACAAAACTTGGCCATCATTTGATATGTGTGGCCTTACAATAGCATCTAAGAACATGACTTTCCAAATAAAGTTCTTATTTTGAACAATTTTATATGGATCATCTTCTTCCCACTCAGTTGTTTGGAAAAGGTAAAAATTTTGTATTTTTTTACTCATGTAGAATCATTTCTCATCTATGTGCACCACATTGTACATGATACTAAATTTGGGTGTTGTGTTGATAGTTGGAGGAACAATTTGAGTCAAATTGAACATTAATCTCCTGTGCTTCTGCTGAATTGGCAACTTGGGCTTGATTGAATTTGTTTGTGACCTTATTTTTCCAGATTTCATTAACATGTAGACACAAGAATGCCAGATCTCTAACTCCCCAGCAACAGCCCCTATAGTTGTGTTTTCTATAGGGGCTGCCTTAAACCTCGACAAGTCAAAAACCTTTAGCTTCCTCCCACAATTCCCTTTCTTCTTACAATTGACATCTGTTATATTTCCTGCACTTAATCTTTTCTTAGTTGCATCCTATATCCTTCTCATTGTCCACCTCGAGTAACCCGACTGTTGAGCAAGGGATTTAATAAAATCCATATGGTATTTTTCCTTTTTTGGAATTTGAGATTAACTGTTGTGCTATCAGCTTTCTAGTTGCATCACTTAATCCCTTACTTGTTCCCCCAGTACCTCCTTGCGACATTATTGTTTGATGTGCTCTTGTGTGTGTGCTCCCTATCTGGTTTGATTGTGTTTGAATGGATTCCCCTAAGTTCACTTCTCTGAAACTTCTATTAGGTCAAAAAGTCAGCAAAAACTGACTCACAAACTACCATATCAGGGTGCACATTGCATTCATTATCATTGATTGTTTCCATTATTAATGCATTACATTTAAAGCAAGGGCTAAAAGGAGAAAAAAAAACAGTTCAGACTCACTTACATAATATGCTCTCTGTGTGTAGGTGCTTGATCTACCTTAACCCCTAACCTCCTCTCCCAAAAAATGCCCCTGATAGTGGCTGTGAAGTTACTCTTGTTTGGTGTTTCCCTTGACAAATGCAAATGATGAAGGCCTACAATTAATGGAAGTGTTGGTGGATTTCTATTTATAAGAAGCAAATGCCAAGTGCTTCAAATCATGTTATCTGAAATTTTGGAGCGAAAAATTTGGTTACTTAAACATTGGTGTGTTCCCATCAAAATTTTGAAGTTTTTTATTTTGCAATATTCTGTAAACAGTTGCACAATATTATTAATGTGCTTTCTTGCTGCAGGTTTTCGACTGTCACTCAGTTGTTATTGTGATATTTATCATTTCTGGGTCCTGATGTCTTTTCTAATTAAATGAAATCAGTCGGTTTTAGGGGTATTTCAGTCCTTTTGTTTTTTCATTGGCTTTGCTGCAATTTGAAATGTAGAAAGCATTTCAGAACGAAGGAAGTATGTTTCAAAAAAGACAACAATTCACTTTTTTCTAAAAAATGAAAATAAAAAAACAATATGAAAACTATCTCTCTTAAGCAATTCTACCAAAACACGTATTCAATTAATAGGATCCATTGATAAAGAGTTAATTTCACTCACACCCCCTGAACAATGACAAATTACACATATATGAACATTTTGGTATTAATACACACTCGCACTCCCTTATCCAATAATAAAATCATGTTTAATTAATAAATTTATCAATATAATAATAAAATTTACAATTTTGAATACATTTATATGATGTCATGTTCATTTAAAGTTAATTATACCTTATATTTTCACTCATTTTTATAGAGAGAATGGATATGATTGTATATTAATACCAAAATATTCATATATATATATATATACATATATATATATATATATATAATTTGTCATCGTTTTGGGGTATAAGTGCAATTAACTCATTGATAAAATGGATAATCTAACTCACTCAAATAACTAACTGACCATTTGTACTCTAAAAGTAATATCTATCATGCTTAAAATTCTAGGATACATTACAATATTTACTATTAACACATGTCTTAATTCATTTAAAAATATCTAATTTAACAAAAAAAATAAACAAAATTAAATACTTATTCCAATAAAAAATTATAACTTATTTTATAAACAATTATTTTTCTTTTCATAAGCCGTTAAAAAAGTTAGTTATTCATTTAAATTGTGGTATAAAATACAAAAATAGTCTCATTAAATTTTTTTAAAATTACAATTAAAATTATTTTTAATAATATAATTTTTTTTTTAATAATAGTTAAAATTTAAAAGTCAAAAGATGCCGCGAACATATACTTACAATGGGTAAGTTTCATTTTTTATTTTTGAAAGATGTAGTAAGACTATTTTATTTTTTGAAAAAAAAAAATTAGTTTTATTTTTATTTTTATTTTTCCATGTGAATTAGAAATTTCAACCAAAGCAATTATTTATTTTATATTAGTTGGTGTTACATAATTTTGTTTAAAATATAGTAGGAGCGTGCATGAAATTGGAGACTTTAATAAGATATAAATATAAATATGTATGTTTTGTGTCATCACCTTATTCACCAATAATCTTTCCTTAAGATTTGCATTATTACTTTTTGTCTGGTAAAGGACATCATCTACCCAACCTCACCTCCAGATCATTTTTATTTTCATGACAACATCCACTCGATTTTGCTTTAATTCCAGTACACATGTTATCAAAGTCACCAACTTGTGTAATCACTGACGAACTACTCAATTTATACAAACATCTTTTTCTTTTTGGTATTATGAAATCTATAATAAAATAGAATTAGAATGATCTATTATATTTTAGATTAATAAGTCAGGTGGGGTTGAGAGAGAATTGTTAATGTTTCACCACCATAAAGAATTAGTACTTGTTATCGAAGTGAGAGACAGTTTTACAGTGAAGATTATTGGTAATATAATGATGATAAATGGACAATATTGCTCATGTTTTTAAGGTTAATTGATTGAGGTTGGTCATGGTCATGGTCATGGTTAGTGCTGCTATCTCATCCACACGGTCGCCTCCTTCTTTCACCTCATTGTTTATGTTTTCTTTCATGGTATCAACTTTAGAGGTTTGAACATATCAATCATTGCCATTTAAACAATTGTATTGACTGGTTTATGCTCTCGTCAAGAATTAAATATTGACTTGTGAAAAGTATTTGAGTGTGGAAAAAAAAAAAATCAAATTGAGTTAATAATTGTGATTAGTTGAGGACGAGGTAAGTAATTATGGGGATTTAAATGAGATATTGATGCGAGTGTCCAGGCAGGCAAGGCAAACATGCCATGCAGAGATTCTCGATTGGTTTTCTGATGAAATAATTACTGGGTCCATTGCTTTAAAACACTTGAGTAGGTGGCTTAATGGGCCTTCAAATTTACCGACTCAATAAGGCCCAATGTTAAAATGAGCGATGAGAGATTTTCGTCGAACAGATAGTGCGCATAAGAGACGAAATCATGCATGGTGGGAAAAAGGCGGTTAGAAAACTCTCTGATGGCTCGAAACAGTGTAGTACTAGTGCTGTTGTTCTTCAAGAGAGAGAGTAAGTTTTGTTTTGTTTTTTAATTTAATGATGAGAGTAGTGAATTTATGGTCTTGAATTGTTTTGTTAGATGCTACGAAGGTGAAAGACTGGTGCGTTTGCTTAAATTGATGCAAAGGTAATTCGAATTTTAAGCTTAAACATAAACATGCAGTTGAGGATGAGTTTGATATATGTGTTTATTGTGTTGAAACAGAGGGATTGAATCAGCAAGAGGATTGGATGGAGACATTTTACCTGAGAAAATATGGATCAAGGTTTTTAGTTTGCTTGTGTCTTATTATGCTATGCTATGCTATGCTATGCTTACTGGGTAATGAATATTGATAACTTGGTTTCAGCAACAATTTGCTATTGGGGTTAATGATGTAACTCGAGTGCTTGAACGGATGGGAGATTTATCTCAATTTGCTAAAGGGCCTTCTGTTCAGCTTCAGGTTTGTTTTGTTTTGTTTTGTTTGCTTTACTAGTGTAGGTAGGTCATAGGGAAAATAAGTAGATGGGTTCCATTTTCCGAGCCTACTGCACTGGGGTCAGGTTCTTTTGTGGGTCATTGGTGTATGCTTTGTTTAACTGTGTAGCTAGCAAGTTTTATGAATGATGATGCATTAGATGTAAAAGCTGATGGTAGCAGGCTGAATGATGCTAAAGTCAGTGTATTAAGGATCCCAGTTACTTGTCTAATTGAGTGATGTAAATGTTACTAATTCAGAATTTGTGGCACTTCATAAATCAAGCAAATGGGGTGACTGAGAAGTACAGGCTAGGCAAATCTAATTTTTAATACTTTTGTTCATAATATTTCACTGCTTTTATAGGCCATATTATTAGCTGCTGATTGTAACCCACGATGGCTGGCAAAGCATCTGCCAAGCTTGGCCCTCTCAAGAAAAGTCCCGGTAATCATTGTCAAAGATATGAAAGGTGGATCATTAAGACTAGGTGAACTTGTCAAGCTAAAAACCACAATTGCAATTGGCATTAAGGTAAAGGAGATTGCATCAGACTGACTGTTTTGGTTATCACGACGCTCTTGAGACATTGCTTTTTCACTGTTTCAGGATAAAGGAAGTGCCATAAACGAATCCGTTCAGAGAATTCTTCAAGGTGAAATTGCGGAGTTGGATGGGACACCGAGTGTTGTACCCTGTCAATCATAGAGAGATTACTCTGATATGGCAACCTAACTGATGAGGACTCTTCAATGGGGTATAATTTTGTGTTGTATTCCTGTAATTGTTCCCAGAAATACAAAGCTTTGAACCTATTCCATATTGTCCGATTTGGCATAATGAAGATATAAAGCATCTTACAGAATATATTTCTTCTCTTTACTACGGTCTGTGCTGTGTGGTTTCTCTATCGTACAATTAACAGGAATTCACATTGAGAAGCTACAGATACATATAGTTTACTCCAAAGAGAATTAATACCTTACAACAAATGCTCATGCTATACACCGAGACAAAACTGAGTTTCCTATACTGTCCAACAGTCTGATTATTTCACCATGGGATCTGAATTATTAACAGTAACTTATGAAGATGACTCTGCCACACCAACTGGATCAGGGTTCTTATTACCACCACCTCTACCATTTGTATCAAGCTTTCCGGATTTTGCATTCTGGAGTTGCTCCTGATTCTTCTTTACCAGCACTGGTTTAAACTGCAAATGAAAAACAAAAAATGTGAACAATATTGCCACTCAGAAAATCAATGACGGCCAATGTTTTCAGTTATAAGCAAACCTGGTAAATGGAATATATAACATTTCTTCTTATCTGTGCCATCATCTCCAAGAAGAGGTTATAGCCCTCAAGCTTGTATTCAATAAGGGGATCCCGCTGCGCATATCCTCGCAATCCAACAGCTTGCTGAACAAATTTAAGGGCTTGCAAGTGTTCTTTCCACAAGCGGTCTATGTTACTCAAAACTAAAAATCTCTCAGCTTCTTTCATCAAGCCTGCAGCTTCTTCCTCCACAATATCCTAAAAGGAAACAGTAAAAAGAGGCAGAAACTCATGTGAGATGCAAAACAAATTACATCTTCATAAATAGTTACTGAAGATTTGATCAGTTCACAGCTTCCAATTGTCAGGGGGTGAAGTGAGTATTAGGAACTGTCTCTTGAAATAGTATTACATTTCAACCATTCAAATTTGATTAAAGATATATATTAAGAAATTTCAGAGTCATGACATAAGAAACTTCAGGGGGCCTGATGGGCTGCCCGGCACCAAAGGGGATTATCCAAAGAAGACTTAAACTAACATTAGCAGCTAAATGTAGATTTCAAGAGACACTCCCTGTTTATACTAAGCATAGTATTACAGCTTTATATTAAGGAGACAAGTCACAGCTGAAAATTTAAATACCACTGACCCTTTTCTGCATATATGCTTCTCGGCCACAAAGACGAAGGTAACCCTGCAATTCCTCGTAAGTTGAGGACTTACTTTTCAATAAATCAGGAGTCAAATCATTCAACAAGTAGCAGTACCTACAATCCAATGATATCCCAATGAACATAAATGCTTCTGACGAATTGATATTAGAAAACGAAAACCACAGCAATGGCTCATCAAAACTATCCTACAACCACACATGCTGCCAGTTCCTAGAACTTAAAATCACTACACATATACAGTAGATCAAATATGATGATAAAGAGTTCTGTTCCACAAAGCATCAGCAATAGAAAACTTCTGGTGGTATGATGAGAGCTGAGACAAGACCTCTCATCATTCATCAAACAGCAGTAATGCCTCAATGTCAATGAGCCTTATACTTCTACTACTATGAAACAAAAACATGGGAGCGAGCTTACTGCTGAAGTTTAGCAATGAGTTTTTCAAAATCCCAGCTTTCCTTTGGTGCATCTGGACCAATATTTGCCTAATCCAACAAAATGACACACAATCAATACTATATTACACACATTATCCTAAAGGAATAAGGCTAAAAGCCAGCCCATAACATAATAGTTTACCTCCAAAATGTCATCCATAGTCAATTCAGCATATTCAATGATAAGAGATTGAAGATTGTCAGATTCAAGGGCTCGCCTTCTCTCAGTATAAACACGGTCTCTTTGGCTATTTAGCACTTCATCATACTCAAATAATTGCTTTCGAATATCAAAGAAGTAATTCTCCACTTTCCTCTGGGCTTCATCCAGAGCTTTGGTCAGCATCTTGGATTCGATAGGCAAGTCTTCCACTCTAAAAGCTCTCATCAGCCCCTTTAAATTGCAATATCAAAAATATAAATATTGAGCGCACCATACATTATCATTTACAACATACTGTCATGCACAGAACAAACCTGTATTCGATCCCCGCCAAAAATTCGGAAGATATTATCTTCAAGACTAAGAAAAAAGCGTGAACTCCCTGGATCACCTTGACGACCACTTCGACCTCGCAGCTGCAGAGATACATAACTGAGATTTCAATTTCAATGTATTAAATGGAATTATAATATTTCCAACTAAAGGTAGAAAACTACAAGGAAAATTTAAATTTAAATTAAAAAAAAGGAAAAGAAAAGAAAAGAAAAGGAAAAAAAAAAACTATGTGCATAAATTGATAAACAAGATACAAGCATGAATTTGGCATTGACTATTGAAATTAAACCTGATTATCAATTCGACGAGATTCATGGCGCTCTGTTCCCACTACATGAAGTCCACCAGCAGACACAACCTGGAATTGTATGAAATCAATCCACCAATGCCATTAAAACAATCCTAAAATGAAAAAGGAAAGTGTGTTTTCTTGGTCCACAACTAACCTGCTTCCTTTCCTCCTCAGTATAGACCTTGTACTCCTTGACAATCTCTAAGAAGGCGCCACGCAGCTTGGCTATGACTTCATCTTGAGCAGGACCCTACACCAGACAAATATTTGATAGTTAGAAATTATAATGGCAGCAACACCAAAAGAACATTGAAGGCGTATGATAAAAAGTATTTTGCAAATGCACTTTTAGCTCTCTTTCAAAAGGTTGGCAGGTACTGATTATACCTTTTCACAAGAATAGGATAAACGCTCCTCTGCCTCAAGCTCGGTCAACGATCTCTGACCCCAAGCTTTGACAGCTAACAGTACAGCTTCCTCAGCCAACTTGCCATTCCCAATGGAAAGTTTACTTGGAAATAAACTTTCATTCACCTATAATTTATATGATACTGAGTTGCAGGACTAACAAATTTGAAAAATTGAATGCTGATGAAAAAGGATCAAACCTTCCATGTTTTCTGTGGACGAGACTTCTTTAAGGATACAGAAACTCCTTCAGCTGGTTTAACAACTCTGAGATAATCCAATCGCACTTTAGCACAGAATAAAATTTAAGTTGTTTCGCAGTAAATTGCACTCATAGCCCTGAATGATGATAAATTACACAGACAAACAACATCTAACTGTCAAAATTAGATGATACAGCAACAAAACTTGTAGTCTTGAATACATGTGTACGATGAAGTTCTTTTAAAATGATTTTACCCCAAATTTTCACTAATTTTTACCGACAGGCCTTTATATATATATATATATATATATATATATATATATATATATATATATATATATATAAATGTATTGAATAAAAACGGGGCTAGTAGCAATATTTATGGCAAGCTTTTTGCTGTAGGAAGAACCTCTTCCTAGGACATGTATGTCTCACCAATTCAAATGCAAATAGTGGCACAAGCACTCAAGCCAAGGTCATTTAGATGATATTTTGTTCTGAGATTCCACCAATGGATATCACAATGTAAAGCCTTATGTATAAAACAATCAACAGATCTACACAGATGCACCATATGTATGTATAAACAGATGGCCCTTTTATCATTTCAACTTCACACAAAATTAATACCTTGGCATAAGCATCTCACGTAGCTTCAGCCTTGCCATAAATTCAGCATTACCACCGAGGATAATATCAGTTCCACGACCTGCCATATTGGTAGCAATAGTCACTGCACCTAAACGACCACTCTGTGCTACAATTTCTGCTTCTCTCTCAACATTCTCGGGTTTTGCATTGAGAACCTTTAGAAAGATATACATTTGTCAGGTTTCCTCACTAATACAAATTTAGGTAATGTTGTCAGATTTCCTGCAGGGCGGAGTTTTAGCTATATTCACACTGAGACTGTCTCACCTCATGGGGGATTCCAGCTTCTTGCAACTGCTCAGACAATGCGTCACTCTGCTCCACACTTGTTGTACCAACTAATACTGGGCGACCTGTTTTGTGCATCCTAGCAATTTCAACTACTACTGCGCGCCATTTTCCATTGGTTGCCCTGAAAACTACATCTGATTCATCCTGACAAGACATAAGAGATGAAAATATAATCATGAATTTTCAATGTAAATTGCTAAATTTCCTTTCAATCACTTTTGTTTAACCAAAACACTAGTACCAGGACCACGGCAATGAGATATGTTAGGGATATGTCAAATCAACCTTTCGGACCATGGGCTTGTTAGTAGGCACAATTGTAACTTTCAACTTGTAAATGCTCTCAAATTCTGTGCTTTCAGTTGCTGCAGTACCAGTCATTCCACAAAGTTTTGGGAACTGTATCAGCACACCAAGAGGAATCAAGAAGTTAGAACAAGCATCCACTGGTGATTCATCTTTAATATCCTATCAAATTTTCTACCTGGAGAAAGAAGTTTTGGTAGCTGATTGATGCTAGTGTGACAGTTTCATTTTGAATGGGCAGGCCTTCTTTTGCTTCAACAGCTTGATGAAGTCCATCACTCCATCGCCTACCCTGAAAGCAAAGATAAGTCATACATTTTTCTGACAATGTGCCCAAAGTCTTGGTAAACATTCTCTAATAGTTTCAAACCTAAATACTTAGTATCTTATATCTGAAGAAATATGACTTTGTGGCAGTAACAATTTTATAATATTCACTCATATTTTTTTTTTAACAAAGATAACATATATAGTAATATAAGTTTGACCTAGCGACACTAAAATTGGAAAAAACCAGATTTCCTAATAATTAGGAAATCATATACAATCACTACAATTAAGCTAACAGCCTAATAAAATTTGCTATAAATAAAATACTATACTAACAACACCCCCCGTCAAGCAGGGTCATAGATATTGACTAGACCCAGCTTGCTGACAAATCCTTCAAATGCAGCTCTAGCTAACAGCTATCTGTTTTGCAGTAGGAATATACATCAGCTCCACCGTATCTTCTTCTATTCTTTCTTTGATGAAATGTCGATCGATCTCAACATGTTTAGTTTTGTCATGATGAATTGGATCTTTTGCCATGCATATTGCTGATTTATTATCACTAAATAGTTTCATAGAGTTTCCCATATGAATATTTAGTTCACCCAAAAGACTTCTTAATCACAGCCCTTCACATAATCCATTTGCAATGGCTCTAAGTTCAGATTCTGCGCTGCTCCTAGATACAACCATTTGTTTCTTACTTTTCCAGCCAACTAGATTGCGCCAAAGGTAAGCACAATATCCACTAGTCGACCTTCGGCCAACCGGGGATCCTGCCCAGTCAGCATCTATATATATTTCGAAATTTCTATGTGGATTTTTCTTGAAGTATAAACCTTTTCCAGGAGCCAGTTTGAGATACTTTAATATTCAGTATACCCCATTCACATGTTCTTCTGTTGGATTACTTAATCTACTGAGAACACTTACCGGGTGACTAATATCAGGCCAGTATGTGATAAGTACAATAGCTTACCTACTAGACTTTAGTATCTTCCTTTATCGACCGGAACACCATTACCATTCATAGTAAATTTGGTTGTTTGTTCCATAGTAGTTCCACTCGGTTTGCACCCAAGGATTCCTGGTTCAGTCAATAAATCCAAAGTATATTTTCTCTGTGAGACAACTATACTTTTATTGCTTCGTGCCACTTCTAATCCAATAAAATATCTGAGACTCCCTAGGTCTTTGATTTTATATTCTTCAGCAAGAAATCTCTTAGTCTGGTCAATCTCAACCTCATCACTGCCTTATATCATCATCATTAACACTTAGTATCACCTATTTGTCACCTTTTGTTTGCTTGATTAATAGTGTATGGTCTGAATTACATTGCTTGAAGCCGAATGAAATGATTACTTTTGTGAATCAACCAAACCATACCCTTGGAGATTGTTTGAGTCCATAGAACGACTTCTTCAATCTACACACTTCTCTTGATTTGAATGCCACATTCAGTCCGGTTGGAATCTTTATATAAACCCCTTCTTCTAACTCATCATTTAGGAATGCATTTTTACATCCATTTGGTGTAATTTCCAATCTAAGTTGGCTGCAAGAGATAATAGGACTATGATTGTATTCGACTTTGCTACAGGAGCGAAAGTTTCCTTATAATCTATTCCATAGAACTGTGTGTAACATTTTGCCACTAACTAAGCTTTAAAGCGTTCAATGCTCCCATCAGCCCTACACTTGATATTGAAGATCCATTTGCAGCCCATCGAACGTTTCCCTAGTGGCAATTCTGTAATCTCCCAAGTCTGATTTTTCTGAAGTGCATTAAGCTCCTCATCTATTGCTCCCTTCCATCTCGGATCTTCCAGTGCTTTATAAATCGAATTTGGTATTTTCTCTTCATCCATTGATGTCGTGAACACCGTAAATGCACCACTTAGTTTCGCATCTGACACATAGTTACCAATAGGATATATGGGGTGATTTCTATACACTCTCTGAAACCCTTACGTATTGCAATAAACTAACTTATACTTGCATCTGGGCTAGTTTCTTGTGCATTTTCTCCCTCCAAATTTTCCTCTTCAAGAAATTGTTCACTTGATAGGTTTATACCTTCATCTCCCCCGGTTTCTGAGACATCTTCTCCTACTAAATTTTCCTCTCTAGGAACCTCTTCACTTGGTTCAATGATATGATGATGTTGTTCTTCCAAATCAAGCTCATATCTCCATTGAGTTTTATCCTTCCATTGATAGGTTATCACTGGTCTAGAGTATTTACTTGATATCTCTTGTGTTTCTCTCATCTCTGAATCCGTGTTTGATCTCACATGTGTTTCTCTCATCTCTGCATTCGTGTTTGATCTCTCTTCGCTCGGTGTTTGTGCACTCTCTATTTCTCCCAGTTGAATTTCCATTTCACTTTCCCAAAAAGGATTTAAGGGTTTTGTATTTGGTTTTGTATTAGGTTGAGTTCTCTCCTCACTGTGGTTTTTATAAAAAAAAAAAAAAAATACATCCAGAGAGATAAGAAACCTCTTCCTTTTCACAGAATAACACTCATACCCCTTTTGGTTTGATGAGTAACCTAGGAAGATACATTTTTCCGAAGTTGGATCTAATTTACTTCTAAATTGTGAGTTTATGTAACGTATCAGCCAAACACTTTGAGAGGAAGGTTTGAAATCAACTTACTAAGAGGAAAATTCTCTTGCAACTTCTGTATGGGTATTTTGAAATCGAGAACCCTAGACGGTAATCTATTGATAAGATAGACAGAGGTAAGAACAGCTTCTCCCCAAAACATTTGTGAAACATTATTTTCAATAAGTCCCTGCTACTTCTAGAATGCGACGATTTTTCCTTTCAGATACATCATTCTGCTGAGGTGTACTAGGACAATAACTTTGATGCACTATTCCTTTATTTTCAAAAACATCTTTCAAAACAGAGTTGTAATACTCACGCCCATTATTAGTTCTAAGAATTGTGATTTTTGTTTTGAATTGTGTGAGAATCATTTAATAGAAAATTTTGAAAATATTTGAGACACCTGATTTTTCCTTCTAAAAACACTCATGTAACCCTAGTATGATCATCAATAAAACTAACAAACCATCTAGCATCGGAAACATTTTGAACCCTAATAGAATCCCATACATCGCTATGAATAAGTGTGAATGGTTGCGAGCTTTTGTAAGGATGTGATCTATAGGTACATCTAGTTTGTTTGGACAGCATGTTTCACAAGTCAAAAGATCGCTTTTGTTAATGGAATTCGGAAAAAGTTTTTTTTGGAGATACAAGGGATTGGGATGTCCTAACCTCCAATGCCAAAGACTAACATCATCCTTACTCATTTTCCTAGAATGAAGGCTTAATTTATTGCTCTCTACCTCATCAACTCGAGATTCAACTCTTAGGAGATATAAGTCAATTTGGTTCTCAGCATCACCAATCATTTTGTCAAATCTTAGGTCCTGAAATACACAATGATTCTCTTTCACCAACTTATTTATTGAGAGTGAATTGCAACTGAGTGAAGAAACAAATAACACGGAATTTAGAGTAAGATTTCTAGATAGCCTTATTGTGTCGGTCCCTTTTACTCTGGTTAATGATTCATATGCCATTTTCACATTTAAATTCTCTGAAGAATAAACATATGTACTAAATAGAGACCAATTCCCTGTCATATGATCTGTAGCTCCCGAATCTACTATCCAAGTCGTATTGAATTCATTCTTTGCCTCTAAAGCATAGAAATAATTACCTTTTCGGGCAACTGTCCCAACTCCAACAATTGCAAATCCAACATTACTACAATCATGCCACATCTCATTCAGCTCTCGAGTTGTTGATTGCACTCCTGGAATTGTACTGGGCTAGATTGAACTCCCATCTGGTATCTGCATTGCTTTTTGAGGTTTCCAGTTTGATGATTCTACTGAGATGGTAGATTTGCTACAAGTATTCTTTTCTAAAAAGTCACCCATTTTCACTCAAGTTGTGGAGGGTTGTTGGAATTTCTAGGATTGTTTCGGCTTATTTACCTCATCTGATAGACTCTAAGAAGGTTTGTGTGATAATTGGTGACTTATTGTCCTGCCATTTAGTCATTCAGATATGCTCTGATACCATGAAAAAATATGACTTTGTGGCAGTAACAATTTTATAATATTCACTCATGTTTTCTTTGTGAACAAAGATAATATATACCGTGATAAAAGTTTAACCTAGCGACACTAAAACAGGAAAAAACCAGATTTCCTAATAATTAGGAAATCATATACAATCACTGCAATTAATCTAACAGCCTAATAAAACTTGCTTTAAATAAAATATCATACTAACAACAATATCAATAAGCTACAATAAAAGATATATTTCAATAATGCAAATGAGTTAACTACCTGCATAACTCGACCAGTAAATTCATCCACAATAAGAACTTCCTTGCCACGGATAATGTAGTTTACATCTCTCAGAAAGAGTTCTTTTGCTTTAATTGCATTCAGCAGATATGATGCCCACTGTTCTCGAGGATCATACAAATCTTTTACATCTAGAATTTCTTCAGCGTCCTCATAACCCTGTTCTGTGAGTAGAACTGTTTTTTGTTTTTCATCCACCTGCAACAAGAATAACATTTTAAGAACACTATTTTTTTTTTCATATTATATCAAAAATCATTACCAACATACAGATTCAAAAACCACAGAAAGCAAATTACGAAGAAATACCATTCTATAGAGGTCAATACAACATGCCATGATGGTCTCCACGGCCATCATTTGCATCTTCCAATAGGGTAATTAACAAGTGCAACGTCATTTATGAGATCATAACCTGGTGACTCCCTTTCTCAGCTTTTAAGTTTAATCTGGATATTGCTATTTTTTAACGTATGCGATGATGAGAACCGGGAAAAGTTCTATTTACACTTAGAAACAAGTGGAATAAATGTAAACATAAATACCATGCACCTTATTTCTGCTCTGTAAAACGAGAAATATAATAATTGTATAACATCAATAACAATTTAATAATAGAAAGTTATCATCAAGCAAGCTTACAGTATAATGTATATCTCGTTCAAAGGCGGAGGCTATCTTTGCAGCTTTATAATACCGATCACTAGGTCTTTCAGCAGGTCCTGATATGATGAGAGGGGTTCGTGCTTCATCAATAAGGATGGAATCAACCTCATCAATGATACAGTAATTAAAATTTCTTATGACAAGCTCCTCCACACTCTGTACAAGTTAAAAATCCATTCAACATTGGCACAAATAATATTCAACTTTTTAATAGACTAATTCAGCAAATCAAGATGTTGAAAGAAACTAATACATATGAAAAGATTACTTTCCGTGGCAAGATTGTCTCTTAAATAATCAAAACCCAATTCACTATTAGTGACGTATGTGATGTCACATAAGTAATTCTCCCTCCTTTGTTCACTAGTCATATTCTCTGCCAACCAAGTTCAGTAACATTATAAGAACCCATGAAAAAGTAAACAAAGACAAAAGGCTAGTGTGCAACAGAAACAGCATTATGATACTAAATACCAAGTAAACCATAAACAAAACAAACAAAAAAATGGAAAAAAAAATTCCACTGGGAAAGAAAAAAGATAAGCAAATTGCAAATTGAGCTTCAAACCTAACAACTAAGCTAAGTCAGTACTCCCTACCTGAAAATACTTACATTTCAACTCTCCAAAGGACAGTATTAGTAGAGGATAACGACAAAAAGACCTAACATGATGGGAAAGCAGAACAACTATAGGTTTTTATTCTTTCTACAACACAAATAAATTAAGCAAGTTTAGAAACAAAGTCACCGAGTTCTAACACTTAATTTCTTATAATTCGGCACTCTCTTCAGACTGACATGTCAGTACTCTCTAAAACGACTTCAAGCCCGTCATTGGGCTATATTGGGCTATTACTGCCTTATTAACCATAAACAGTTGTACTAGTAGGCACCCTATATCCATGTCCAAAATAAGGAAGTATTCAAAAACTGATATATGAACTTGCCTTGTTAAACTTCATAGGACTCAGAAACTAGAGAAATATGTAGATCTCGATTTTAAAATAAACGAAAAATAAGAATAGGAAGCAAGTAAGCCTATTCCGAAATTAATCAGGTTGGTATACGTGATCATTTCTCCAACAAATTTTCCTTAAGCCCTAAATTTTTAAAGTCATGTAAGTATAACTACATCAGTCCAATTCATTCTTAGAACTTCTCTCCCTCTCTCCTAGCATTGGGTATTTGGATATCCTCCCATCCGAACTGAAGCCTCTACAGGACTATGCTAAACATTTTTGTATCACCTTAAATGACCTTCAATTAATAAAAAAGATAAGCAACATTGAAGATGGCCTTAGAAGTTGGAACCAAATCTAGACACATAAAGTTCGTAAAACGGTGAAAACCATTCAACCAAGCTCAAAGCAGCAGAAATAGATATTCACAAGAAGAAAAAAATACTAATAAATCAAATAGAAAAGAAGGAGACATACGCTGGATTAAGCCAACCTTCAGTCCAAGAAAGCGAGGAACTTGACCAACCCACTCGCAATCCCTTCGAGCCAGATAATCGTTGACAGTAACAACATGGACCCCCTTTCCATTTAATGCATTCAAATAAGCCGGTAAAATAGCAACTAGGGTCTTCCCTTCTCCAGTCCTCATCTCAGCTATTTCTCCTTTATGAAGCACCATACCCCCTACACCAACAAGAAGTGAAGACACAATAAAAGCTCATGCATGCATGCCTTACCAGAAGGAGAAACAAAGCCTATTAATACCTATCAACTGCACATCGAAAGGGCGGAGACCTAAAACCCTCTTCGAAGCCTCTCTGACAACGGCAAACGCTTCCTGAATTTAAAAACAAATTAAAAACAAATGAAAGGTAAATTAAAAGCTTCACAATTCAAAATCAGAAAACGTACAGGCAAAAGAGAATCCAAAGACTCTCCATTCTGAGCTCGTTCTTTCAACAAAGAAGTCTTCTCCCTCAGCTCCGAATCACTTAACGACGACGTACTAGCTTCTAACCGATTAATGTTATCAACGATAGCAGAATACTGTTGGCGAGTAGATTCACCAGTATCAGTTCCTTTAAAAATCCCTCCTAACAAACCTCCAAGCGAAGCCGTTACACGAATTCGCCCACTTCTACCACTCTTCCACTTGGACGTTTTGGCGCCATGGAAATAAGAACCTAATTGAGGATTCTGATACTGTATTCTACCTGAAATGACAAATTTCGAAGAAAGGAGTGGAAGCGCGGGACAATAGCAGTTTAGTAATGGTATGTCACAGAGATGTGCCGCCATCTATAGCTGAAACTAGAGTAGAGGTGTCGCAAAATCTAGTTTTGTATTTGAAATTTGAGCGATTTCATTCTTCGCTAATTCGTCGTTTCCGAAATTGAGCTTGGTTTTTTGGGTGAAGAAAAGAGGCTTCGGGATAAGGTAGCGCTTGATTTGCAGTGACGTGGACTCGTTGCTTGTCCACTTGTGATGACAAGAGTGGAAGTAGCTAAAAACATTTTCTGGTGATTTGATTTTATATTATACGAAAGATTCTTCATTTAATTGCTAATTTACCATACTTAAACTAACACATCTGCATGATATGAATACAATCAAATAAATTTCACTTTCTATTTTCAGTTCAAGAATGAAGAAAATTGGAGGGTGAACAGAACATTAAGAAAGTGAACTGTAGACTGGAAATCTTTTATTGATTTTTGATCTGTTAACAGCAATTCAACCAATGTAATGGAAGCAATATCTAATTTCCTGAGTTAACATTAAATGTTTGCTCTAAGAAGAAATACAAGAGAAAGATAAGAACAAAAAGGAGGAGATGATGTCCATAGAGACATCATCAGGAAGTTACAATTTTTTATTATTTTTTTAAACCAGGGGAGCCAAATACAGGGGTCGCATGCACCAGAAACACATGTTCTTTTTTTCAATTTGTAGCTCTGGAGACTCCCCTTTTCCAGCCGTCAACCAGACCTCAGCTACTAGGTTCAGGCGGCATCACTCTCAAATTTCTGATCCATTCGCAGAAGCTAGGATCGTCAAAGAAAAGAAAACTGCTTTTAAGCTTTGTTCGTTGTTCTGTTGTCAAGGTTTGAAGCTGAGGGAATCTTGCCTCCTGCAATAAAATTACTTGGCATCAATGACAGCACAAGAATCAATTCATCATGATTATGAGTCAATAAAATAACAGTAAAGATTGTTTATCTACACATACTATTTCATACCTGCTCATAAGGAGGATCCTTATGTGCTGGTATCAGGCGTGAGACAAAATACCGAGCCTGAGAGCTCCCCTCCTGTAAGTAACTCAGATCATTAGTCTTTGCTGCCAAATGAAACATAAATGATGTACCATGAATATTTTAGAGAGGAAAAGAAACCTTGAATGCAAGGATTCGAGGAGCTGGAAACCGAAATTCAGTTAATTCTTCAGCCAATGTTCGGCAAGCTGCTAAAGCGGATGCACTTCTTCCTTCATCAGCCGAAAGTTCAGCACCCTTAAGCCAACAATACATAAATAGACACGAATTAGAAACTGAAACAACCCAAGAACAAAACACATAATAGCTATTGATTAGATTTGAAGTAAGACGATTTGAGATGTAGCGCATATAGTGGCTCTACATAGCATATCATTTCATAAAATTCTAGAACCTGAAAGGCTAAACAAGTCCATTTCCTTCTATAGTGTTCAAGTTATTAGTGAATCCAGAAAGATATTTAATAATCTGAAGACAAGGTGACAAAACATCTTTTCTTCAGTATCTTTTGATCATATTTGTTCTAATCCAACTAGGTAATTTCAGGAACAATCTTTGGAAAAAAAACAAGTGGTTCCTGGCAAATCAGCTAATCAAGAGGGAGGATTGGAATGGGTGCAAAGCCATATAATAAGCAAATAAACAATTGATTTCAAAGAAAATTAGAAGGGAGGAAAAAAAAAAAAAAAGGTTCTAGCTACGGAAGGAAAACAAGGGTAATTATCACATAATACAAACTCCAAATTTCTTCCACTTTCACCAATAATTCAATTCAACTGATATCCATCCGTGAACTTCAAACAGCAAAAGGCAGAACTAATGTAGCAGTTAAGGAATAGAAGCGCACTCTAGCTTTAGGTTACAGTCTGTCTCTATGAAATGATTAATGGCTTTCTTTTAATTCCATTACAGGAGAATCAGTTGTAAAGCAGATTCGAAAGCAACAACACACAAACATGAACAGAAAACACAAGCAAGCAAATAGAAGCGATTCACATCATACAATGAAAGATTAAAAGATAAAATAAAAACAAAAATATTAACATACAACACAGGAAAAGGTTATCAGTAAGTGGCGTACCAGCCAAATAAAGACATCTGTTCCATGGTCAAGAACAACTGCTGTATCCGACTGCATAGCAAGGTCATAAGCTGGAAGCTCTTCAAAAGTGCCTCCTTCCCGGTGCATAAGACAGCGGGGCGCCACCATACGCAGTGACAGATCAAAAGATGCATTCAGAAAAAGATTTCGCAATACAGACCTCTCATCCTCATGCCCAATAATGCTTCCCAAAAGGGGACCCCTTCTAAGATGAAACAGGAATTCTGCCAGGGAAGAAAGTTCCTTTGGGAACCGATAAAGCTTTGATTTTGGAACTTGGGATCCAAATTTCAAAGCAATGTCTTTAATTCTTTCATCTACTGTTTCACGCATATCAATAGCCTCAGATGCATTTTTCGCTCTCAAGAGGGTCCTTTTGGCTATAAGGACTGCAGCTACTTCATCTTGAATGCTAGCAAGATATGCTCCTATACTATCCACTGTGGGCAATCTGACAGTAACTACTCTTGAAATATCAGCTTGATAAGCATTTGAAAATTGAATAGCAAATTGGAAGAAAACATTGTCATTCTTGATGTCCCGCTTATGTTCCATGGAAACCGCAAAGCTCTGCGTTTCTTCAACACTTAACATTTGAATTGTTAATGCCACGTCATTTTTAAAGTTTTCATTTGCTTCTACATGTGCCTCATCACCAGGCCCAATAACTTGATTTACAAGAATATCATCAGAGCAGCGTATCTCCAGAAATCCATGGGAGCCAGCCGCCCTAGTGGATGCCCTTTGCAAGTTCACACCAAATGCTTCTCCAAAATCATCATGAAGAACCAGAACACCTCCAGAAGCTTTTGCAAGAGGCTGCAAGACAGGAACTCTGACTGGGCAGGTTCCTGCACATAGGATGTCAACCACAGTACTGACTCGATGAGCCTGACGGCCCAGAAGTTCCATCCATTTCATTGCTGTCTTTTCCATGTGAGGATAGTTTGGGTGAGTAAAAGAATGGGGAACTGATCCAGGGCCATAAGTATTAGGTCCACCAGCACATACAATAATTCTGCTATTACCTCCTGCCCTTTTAACAACCCCTCTAGACAGTTCTGCCGATGGTCCTTGAACTATAGCAAGGGCAACCTCAACTGCAACACCTAGACATCGATCTCTTGAAGCTTCTGGAACATTCAATTTGTACGGCCTCAATGATGAGAAGATGTCATGTGCTACCTGCTTTGAAGCATGCATTGGCGATAAGTACATGCCAGCTCCATATAGCAATGCTTTCAAGGACTCCTGAGAGGGATTTTTGTCACCAGGTAGCACATCAGCGGATGCTATTGAATTTTCTGAGAAGTCATAAACTGAAATCGTGCGGCCATATAACACAATTCCAATTTTTGCTGTTGGTGGAACTGATTCAATGAATGCATGAAGAGAACTCTGTAGATGCTGGAGGTGGGGTTCATCTAAACACTCGTCTATCACAAGAATAATTGGAGCTGATGACCTGGAATCAGAAACAGGAACATAACTTGGTCTCTGGTTGCCAGTTTGAACATAATCAACAATAGCTGATGATAGTTCTGGGAAACTACGAAGTTCTTCTTTGCTGGAAGCTACATATTCGCCTTCACTACTATTCAGACTCCGGCAAATTACACATTGCCATTGGCCAGATCCAACTAATATTTTGCAATAAAGATTTGGATATGCTCCACAGTTATGGCAGCGATGCGGATCGCGTTGAATTATTTGAGGACCAGGTGAAACCTCCCTCCCAGGAGAAACCAAAGCCCCGAGACCTAAACTAGGTATATTTGCTTGTTTCTTTTGTTTTAGCACCTATGTAACAGAATAAATTTAATAGCAATCATCTGATTAATGAACAACTCTTACAAACATCAAAGTTATTCAATATACAAACAAACAATCATAATTTAGAAAGACAGGTACCTTATGAGCTGAAAGCACAACACAGGCCGATTCCCCAGCAGGTGTCGTCTCCTCTATTACATCTGGGATTTGGTGCTGCAAATCACCAGAACCATTTGAGAATAGAGATGGTGACGATGTGGGCAAAGAAGAACCAGAAGAGAAGGCAACAGGCTGAGGAGTTGCAGGTGATGTCCGAAAAGGCACAGCTGCAGGTCGAACTGGTGAAACAAATACAGGAGGACCAGGTGGTGTACTGAGATGAGAAATAGGGCTGCCACTTTTTACCCCATTTGTAGGTGATTGTAAATTTGCGGTTTTCATTGCAGCAGAGAGAACTTGATCTTGCTGTAACACAGGTGGAGCAAATCCAGCCGGTACAGCTAAGGTTGGAGGAGGTGGAACATGACTCTTATCAGACTGAGGAGAGGACATCTCAGCATAAGGAGGGTTGCTAGTACTAGCATGTCCAGGCGAACGATGTGATGGAGCATTGGCCATTGAGAACCAAAATTTTCTTTACCAATTACACAAGTAAACTCTAAAACCAAAAAAAAAAAAAAAAAAAAAAAAAAAATCAATAGTCACAACAATTCAATCCAAACCCAGTATTCAACACCAATTGCCAAGGGTTTGAATTTAGCAGTAAAAGTCCAGCGAACCACTCCTACCAAGTTCAATTTTCATCCAATGGAACCCAGAATTCGAACTCTTATACAGAACCCAAAAACAACATATATCAAAGACTGGATCTTGATTGAAACCCAGTTCAGGAAATGCCCTGCACAATCAAGAAACAGCAAAGATCACCAAAGACAAAACTTCGAAGATCCAACACAGTTCCTATTCAAGAATCTCCACTGAATCCACCTTCTCTAACTAACAAATGATCTAGGGTTGAAAGGAATGAAGAATCAAAATTCAAATGAAACGGATAGAGGAAAACGAATTTGCGTACCTGAAGAAATGAGAAAGATGGGATCTTTTCTTTATTTGTAATTCCAAAACCCAGTATTAATATATGGGGTTGATTTTGACTGTTTTTATGTTACGGTTCGTGACTTTGCTCGTATGTGTTGGTGCACATATCTAGTAACATATGTTCCTCCGACGGAGGGAGTAAAAATAAAATTCACAGTTCACGCAGTTCGCTCTGCTGGCCCTTCTTTGCGTTTTAATTGGCTGGCAGTGGTCTTGCCAACAAAATCTTCTGACGTGTCCTCCGAGTCAGCCAACCCTTTTTATTCACTCAATTTATTTTCAGTAAAAAATTTGAAGTAGATTTACAATTTTAAAAAATAAAAATAAAAATAACATTTTTTTCAATTTTGGTCAAAAAATCAACATTAGAATAATGAACAGTAACAGAGCGTATTTTTATAATTTTATAAATTTTAATTAATTTTTAAAAATTACATTTTTTCTTTTTTTTCTTTTCTCTTCTTTTTTTTTCTCTTCTTTTTCCTTTTTTTTTCTTCTTCTTCACATATTTTTTTTCTTTCTCTCTCTCCTCTCCTTCCTTCTCTTCTCCTCTTCTCTCCTCTCTTCCTCTTCTCTTTTCTCTTCTTCTTTCCCTCTCCTTCTCCCTCTCTCCATCACTCCCCATCCCAAATTCACCATGACTCGATGCCTCATTCAAATTTTGGTCATGGTGAATTTGAGATCGAGAGTGATAGAGAGAGAGAAGGAGAGGGAAAGAAGAAGAGGAGAAAAGAAAAAAGAATAGAAAAGAGAATAGGAGAAGAAGGAGAGAGAGAAAAAAAAGAGAAAAAAGAAAAAGGGAAGAGAAGAGAAAAGAAAAAAAAAATTAAAAAAATTAATTAAAATTTGTAAAATTCGAAAATACCCTTTGTTACTGTTCATCCCTGACGGATGAATAGTAACATGAATGGAAACCATCCAAATGTTGGTTTTTGACCAAAATTGAAAAAACTGTTGTTTTTTGGCTAATACTGCAAACCTGCAGTAGGTTTTTGGAAATCTCCCTAATTTTTATCCTTATGTTCACGGGATAAATAATACAGGTCCCTTGTGTATATGTTTTTCTGGAAGCTCCGTACAAATTGTTGTGTGAGCTTTCTACACTTCTAATTTAGTCTCAGTTAGTTTTTTTTTTTTATATTATCTATGAAATGGTCATTTAATGTGTGATATGTACGGCCACGTATCATTAATGTCACCACGTACAAGTTGTAATGTTAGGCTCACATGGATCGTATAGGATAAGCACACAATAGTATAAGAAAAATGATTAGGATAAAAATTCTGTATAAGGATTAAATTATCCATAAATTTTATTTGGTTGGTTATCGTATAAGTTACATGATAGGATAACAAATTACTAAATCCATATTTGGTAAACCTTGACAAGTAATAGGATAACAGTATGGATTACCAAAATACCCAAAAACTTGACAAGTAATAAAACAGTTATTTACGGATTAATAATAAATAAATAAAATATAATAAAGATATATTAATATATATTTTTAATAAAAATAAGTATTATGAATGATCATAAAAAGAACTATGAGGGATTTAGAAATTTCTCCAAAATCTCCGTAATATTTTTCCCAATGTCAATGAATGTCCAATTTACTATTATTTACTATTTTGACTTTTTTTCTACAAATTTTGGAAGGGTAATTTGGTCATTTTGGTTTTTAATTTTAAAAAATATTAATTAAAAAAATAAATTAAAAGTAGAAATTTAAAATAATATTAAAAACTCTAAAAGAGTAATTTGGTCATTTTAATTTATAAGAAAATTTCTGAAATCCTCTCGGATTTTATTGGATTATTCCAAAATTTTATAAATATTTTTATTTTTATTTTTTATTTTTTATTTTTTTTCTAATTTTATCCAAGGATAATTTAGTAATAACATGATGAACATCTAATACGAAAAGTACGTGATAAAGTTATCGGAGCATTTATCAATGATAAAGTTATCCTATATGTATCGTATAAAATTATAGTTAGTATTATTTTATCATATTCTAAACAGTAGTCAAATGCTTGATAAACATATAAATCGTATTAAGTTATCCTATCCTATTTCTTATTTTATAAACCATGTGAGCAATTGATACATGATGAATACATGGACTAACTGAAGCGATAATCTATATAGGGTTAATTAAAAAAATTTAATATTTTATAAATATATAAATAAAAGTAATTTTAGAAGTACATAAATATAATTAAATGTTATAATTTCTTTTCCATTTAATTTATATAACCATCTATTTTGAATAGTTTGAATAAATTATCATTTTAAATCTATTTTAAAATAATTATTTTAAAAAATACCAAAAGAATTATTTGTACTTTTAGATTTTTTATTAGAAAAAATATATTTTTAATACCAAAACTAAAATTTTTATAAAATTAAAATTTTCAATTTTTTTATTTTAAAAAAATAGACTAAAATAACTTTGTTATCCTTTAATATTAAAAAGAAAATATATACAAACAAACAGCTTCTTTGTTCTCATTTTCTTATTTCAAACAATCTATTTAGTTCAAACAGTATGAGACACTTAAGTCAAACACACCACGTTTCTCATTTTTCTCAACTGGATGGTGTAGATTACAGGGGAGATGGTTGGTAACCCACAATCAACTCCAAGAGATCGTCCAAGGCTCTACATGCCCAATCAAGCTTTTAAAAATTCATTTAAATTGTTTCTCAATCTATTTAATTTCTTTTATTTATTCTATTAAAAAAATTATTATAAAAAAAATTTATAACGTTAACGTGACTCGTTAGAAACGAATAATATTTTATCCTTGTGTCGACTTTGTTTCAATTCTAATTTAAATGTTTTCTCCTCTAATGAATTTAGTTAATTTTTTTTATTCTGTAATGATGATTATTTAAAACATGTAAAATAAATAGTTAAGAGAATCAGATAAATTATAAGTTATAATTTATAATTATACATATATTTTTATTTTTAATTTATTTTTAAATTTTTTCAATTAGGCCCCTGTATAAATTTTCATCTCAACTGGCTCCTGTACTTGTCATTCTCTATGGATATGTTTGGTTCATGTCCCAATTAGAGAAGACAGAGTACAAATACATAGGTCTCTGTCTCCGAACGTGTTTGTTATCCGTTTCAATTCCATTTTGTCTCTGTCTCCGGTGTACAAGACACAAAATTTTTGTACTCCTTCAAACTGAGGTACAATTTTTTGGAACAGAGACAGAAACAGGAAAGCCGAAAATACCCACATCATCTTCATCAATTCAAGATGTGTAACAAGAAGAAAATCACTTTGCTTCGCCAATGTTGGGAGTATATTAAAATTTGGGGTAATCTGGTCTTTTTAACACTTTTTTTCAATTTTTTCTCCCTAACCAAACACTATTTTATTCTAGAGACAGATACAAACTTTCAATTTTGTCCACCGCAACCAAACACTCTACTGTTCTCAATTCTATATCATTTCGTCTCCAAATTTTGGTATTGTATCATGTCTCCAGCAGGATCACTGGAACCAAACGCAACGTATCAGTTAGCCCCTCAGTGCTAACGTGACACATGACGTGGTCATTTGATGTGTGACATTGACGACACATGGCAGTCCACATCACACATCAAATGACCACATCATAGGCCATGTCAGCATAGAGATGCTAACTAAGAGGAAATCACAATTACAGGGGGCTAACTGAGACGACAAATTAGACAGGAGGCTAACTAAAAAACTTATACAAGTACAATGAGCCATGTATTATTTATCCCTTATGTTCACCGTATAAAATTAAAATATAATATTCTAATTGAGCTAATTGTTTAAACCAATCTTTAAAATTATAAATTAATTGTTTTTAAAAATTATAAATATAAATTTTTATATTTTAATTTTCAAAATAGGTACAATTTTTAAATTAATTTTATGTGATTAGAGGTTTAAACTTGTGATTAGAAATCACAAATATGTGATAATGAATCACATATTATGCATTGATTTATTTTTAAAATTAAAATTTATAAAAATTTATTTTAAAATTTTTTCAAACTGATTTATTTTTGTAACTTTTTAAAAATTGGTTTATAAATTTAAATTAAACTTTAGAAAATATAAAACAATAAAAAAGATTCCATTTTAATTTATAGTACACAAATATATTTATATATGATATATATTGTATGCTATTTGTACTAATTTTATCTTATGAGTTTTGGGGATAAAAATGATATATAAAAATTAAAAAATTAAAAAAATACTGCTGATAAGTGTACTTTAAATAAAAAAAACTTGAAATATGCTAGAATTAATTTGAATTATGATTTTAGTGGATGAAACGAGTGTTTAATTAAAAATAGGGATAATGTAAATGTGGGTATCTATAGTTGTGCAAAATTTTCACTTAGATATTTTAACTCTGCGGAGTTTCATATAGATACTCCAACTTGCAAATTACAAGTCATTTAGATCATTCGTTTGACGTGGCGCAATATGTGAGCTACAAGATTGGAGTACCTATATGAAACCTCGTATAGTTGGAGTACGTATATAAGATCTAATTTAGTCGATGTACCTACATGAAACCTCACAAAATTGTAGTACCTGTATAAGGATCTAATTTGTATGTTGGAATACCTATATGAAACCTCGCCAAGTTTGAGTACATAAGTGAAAATTTTGCAAAACTGTAAATACCTATATTAGGTTATCCCTTGAAGCATAAATGACAACCTTAAAATAGTATGGATATGTACAGGTGAGGTATGGGAGGAATAAATGTCCCCAAAGAATAAGGAAAGTAATTGTATAATCAATAAGGTTAGTACATAACTAGAAGAAGAAGGGAATAAGAGGGCACAATATAGGATATGAAAGAGGCTCAAGTAGTGATTGATATAATTAATATTGGTGTAGACAATAAGCATAAGTTAAAGGATTAGATAGTATAACAGTTGATGGTAAACAATTAAAAGATGATCAATGGATTAGTGTGGTCAAAAAGTAAAGGGAAAAAAATAATGGTAAAGGAATAGTTGATAATGACAAGGGAGTAAAAGATGGTATGTGCATTTGAGAGAGGTAATCGATAACAATAAGGAATATTAGAGATTTATATTGCTAGAAAATCTTAAATAGTTTTGATATCACTTATTAACAAAATCAGTGATTCATTGAAGCGGAGAATATTAAGAACCACAAAGTAAACAAACATACCTAAGATAAGATAATAAAAATAGAAAATAAGGCATAAATTTTTACATGAAAATATAGTACAAAAGAATATCACAACCATTGGAACAATGAGAGACTGATTCATTAGGTACTAAATTAACTATTATAACCAGAATATCATTTTTTTTCTCCCCAACTTAGTTACATTTTTTCAAAATCTTACACACAAGCTCTTTATGTAGGGTTCTCAAAAGATAGCATGATTGATCATAAAACTTAAGATTTTCATGATCTCCATACAGTGGCGGATCCACGGGTTCAAATGAGGTACAAAATGTCCTCCATTATTTTTTAAAAATTATTTTATATATAGTATATTTTTTATTTATAATAATTGAATATAATTAAAATTAAAAATTATAAAAGTTATTTTATTTCATTTATTTATATAAAATTCTTATTTATTTGATTTCTTTTAAAAAGTGTAATAACTAATATTTAATGTTGGAATTTAATAATTTCATATATTATTTTGAGATTTAAAATTTTAATGTTATTTTATTTAAATTAAATTTTAAAATAAGTTTTAATTAATATAATCAAATTTAAATGATATTTGCATAACATTATACTATTCTTAAGAGATGATGTTTTCTATAATTTAGATTACAATTTAAGATTATATATTAGATAAAATAAAATTATACTTTCTAAAACTAAATCCATACCATTAATTATATAAAATATTATAAATATATTAAAAAATATAATTATATAACTTATTTATATTAAATACTAAAAAACTATTTAAAAAAATAAAGTAATATATTTTATTTTTATCATTTGTTAATTTTCAAATATAATTTGTTAAATTAAATTTTTTAATCAATTATTTATACTTAAAAATATAGATATTAGATTATAAAAAATATTAAATATATTGGTGTCCTCCATTTTGTAATTTCTGGATCCGCCACTGTCTCCATGTTTCTTAGACTCTATCAGGTACCCTTGAACTTTATCAACTAGATCTACATAATTATTTTATAGATAAATAACAATATATGTAAACCTCATATAACACTTGGTTACTTAGTCACCAAATAATTCTAAACTATTAAGGAAATTTTTCTTTTTTAGAATTCTCAATTTTTTTAAAAGAATAAAATTCACTTTAAGAAATATCATTTTCTAATCAACCAGAACACTTAAAAAACAATTTTCGGGTCTTCTCCAAAATACCAAACTCGTACTTTTCTGCATCTTGCTGCTGACGAAGTTTGTAAGAGAATACATAAATGCATCTAATATGTCACGAATTATATACCTTTGAATTTGTCTCAAAATAAAACTTCCAACCATGTCTTATTTATCCTTTCAAATGACTAAAACAGTTTTGAATACTAAAGTAATCTAAATTTCTCTTCATATTTCAAAATAAGTGACCGAATAAAAATAATTTAAAATTACCAATAAAATTAATAAAAACCGATGCTTGCTTTGAATATTTTGAAGACAATAGTGAGAGGGGTTAATGAGGAAAAATGTGGAAAATGTTATCATTAAGATGATGGAGAGCAACTGTGAATTTAATGAAAAAATGGAAATAGTAGGATTTAGGCTGTTGATAATGGAAATGATAACTTTATAGTCTTCCAGACTAAGTAAGCTGTTGGACTTGGGGCTTATATGGATTGGCCCAAGTCTCATATTGAAGTGGGTTTGGGGCCATTAGGTCTGGGTGATTGGTCCACCCAACAAAGGCCAGCCTAAGTCACTTACTTGTCCATTAAGTGATGAATAGTAAGATAAATGATCTGATAAGAATTCATATTTGAATTCAAATCAGTTCTAGTTCAAGTGAACTAGCTAATGACTGCTATAAATAGAGTCCTCCTCTCATTCTTCAAAGCACCCCAAACATCCCATCTCAGAGCATTCTCTAAAATGTTAAATTGCAAACTGTGTTTGCAAAGTGAAACCTATTGAAAGGTTTCCAAGAGTTTAAGAGTTGAAGAGATTCCGCGTTTGTTCTCGTGGGGGTTCTTTACCGGTGACGTGAGTGGTGTTTCCAAGAGATTCGCCGCCGACCGATTGACAGTAATCTTTCGTTCCTTATTTCCGCTTATTTTTATATGTTGATTGCGTAGTATACCTATAGGATCAACATTGATATCAGAGCCTATCTATATTATTGTTGTTGGTCGTAGTGATTTTAGCATTGTTATTTTTGCATGAATAGAACGTAAACTAAGTGCTGAAAATTGAATATTGCATGTGATTTTCGTGGCTGTTTTTGAGCTTTAATTAATTGCACGAATTTTTTCCATATGCAAAATATATATCGTTGGATTCGTCTTTGAATAACAAATCCGTCGATATATAATATGAATTTTTTCGATTAAAAACGAATGAGTTATGACATTCCGAAGTTTGGGGACAGATTCGAACGAATCAGACCCAAAACATCACTAATGGTTTATTTTTTAGCAACAAGGCCCAGTCACAGCAGCGGAGAGTGGAGTTCACCATCGACGACCGGAGCCCCAAAGACGACAACCGACGGCACGACTGGAGAGAGGACGGCGAGAGGAGCAGACGGCCGCCGCCCCGACTACCGTCGCACCACGGCACGGCGACGCGTGGAACGCACGCGCCATGCGAGAGCATGAGGCGCAAAGGGGCGGCCTGCTCCCCTGTCAGTGTCCCAGTCAGCGCTGACGTGCCGACATGTCAGCACTTTTTGCTGAGTGGCCAAGTTGACACCAGACGCCAAGTGGCGCACAGGTCAGCACTGACGTGGCAGCTTATGTGACAACCACGTCAACCCTAAAGGTTGACGCGGCAGCAACACGCGGCGACGCCTCGGCGTGCCACGTGTTGCTAGCGCGTGCAGCCGGCGCGTCGCCGGTCAACCGCCAACCTTCGGCGGCGTGTGACTACCACGCGCCGCCGCTGGCAACCGAAAAAAAATATTTATTTTTTTTATCCCAATCTTTTGGTTTTTTATTTTATTTAAAACCTAACCTTTTATGCCATTTTTTGAATTTTTGAGCATGCAATTTTGTGGAAAATTTTTGAAATATTGTTTTCTATTTACGATGACATTTTATTATTAATTTTAAAATCTTACTAATGTTGTTTGCATGCTTATGGCATGTGCATTTGATTGTTTTGCACAGGTTATTGTTCATAGATATGGTTATGTTGTGGACAACGACTTCTGGGTCCCCACTGAGACGACTGCTCAGTATCCGAACAGGCACCTTGCACTGGCCATCGTTTACATATTTCCTCTAGTGGGACATTATTTTAGGTGGGCACACCTCCCGGTGGGACATTATTTTGGTCCACCGCCTCCTCAGCATCCTTCGATGGTTCAACCACCGGCTCCAATGTATCCTGAGCATCATCCGGTTGCTCAAGCTTTTGTTCCTCCTCCTCCTGAGCAACAACCGGTTGCTTTAGCTCATGCACCTCCACCGTTTCTGCATGTGCATGGAGCTTATGTGCCTGGAGAGAATATCAACTTCATGGATGACATACTTGCAAAGCAGCAAGCGGCTGCCGACGCTGAGTTGGAGCAGCAAAATGAGGCAGATGATGAGTTCGAAGATGAGTTCGAACCTGTGGAAGATGTCGCCCAATGGAATGGTGTAGAAGAGAAAATCCCCGAGTGGGATGGTGAAGAGGAGGAAGAGGCCCACTGGGCTGGGGATGAGGAAGAGGTCGCCGAGTGGAATGGCGATGAAGAGATGACAATTGTCGATTTAGACGGCGACGAACCTGAGATACCCGACGAGGCTCAGGATGGTGATAGTGTGATTACTGAGCCGAAGTACACCTCTCACACACCTTTCAATTGGGACCCAGAGGACTATCCATAGACTATATATCTTTTAGATTTTTCATGTTTTTTTGAACTGTTTAGTATGCAGTTTTTTATTTAATATATTATAGATATATATATATATATATTTTAACATGAATTCTTTATGATTATTCCTTGGTTGCTGAATAATTTAGTGGATGCTATAGGCTTGCATGCTTAGAAATTGTTTGCACACTGTATGATTAACAAGTTGATGAAGTTTGAGGACAAGGATGGTGATTGGGTAGATTGCCTATCTTCTCCGATTCCCCCTCAGATTGATTCGATGAGTTTTTGATTGTTTTAGCTAGTGCATTTATATGATTATCAGATGATTATGCTAGATTAAACATAGATGGTCTTATGTGTTTTTATTTGGTGCTTGTCAGTGATGACTTCTGCTACTAAATCTATTGTCGCTGAGTTGAACAAGGGTGAAAAACTCAATGAAGACAATTACGATATCTGACATCGCAAGATCTAGTATATCCTCGAGGAGCAAGAAGCTCTCGAGACCCTTTCAAACACGATGGTCGAACCAGCGCATGGTTGTACTGCACTAGCAAGGCGTGATATGGACGCCTATTTGTCCTGGAAGTGCAAGACATTATGCGCATCACCATATTGTAGAGTATGACTGATGATTTAATGTGTGCTTTTGAGGATTACCACACTGCACAGGCCATGTGGGTAGTACTCAAGGACAAATATGGTGGGACTTCAACCACCAAGCTCCGACGGCTGACGATTAAGTTTGATACTTATCGCAAGCGCGGTGATAATACTATACGCCAATTTCTTTGTGAGATGACTAACATGATCCGCAAGTTGAAATCAGCTGTTCATGTCCTAACGGACGAGCAACAAGTGCAGGCAGTGATAAGGTCCCTCCCGAACAGTTGAGAAAACATGAAGATAAACATGACACATAATGATAACATTAAAACGTTTGATGATATCTCCCGTCATGTAGAACTTGAGGACGAGCGCCTAGAGGCGGCTAAATCCTCTAGTCAGCTTTACATGACTGATTCTAATGTGCGTAAGGGCCATAATGCCAAGCGCAAGAGGGGTAATAAGGGTAACAAGAAAGATAAGGATTCGAGGAATCCTAATAAGCCCTGGACCAAAAACCCTCGAAAGAAGACCAGACGTGGAAAGGGGTAGAAGAGAGACATGGGCAAGATCAAGTGTTATAATTGTAACAAGATGGGACACTTTGCTCGTGATTGTACCGAGCCGAAGAAAGAGGTATCCTATTCTGATCTTAATATGTCTAATGCTTTTGTTTCTAGCACCGTTTTGATTGCTGAGTCTTATTCTATGTGGATTGTAGACTTAGGGGCAACCGACCATGTAGCTAGAGACAGAGGAGCGTTTGTAGAGTACCGACGCATACCGCGTGGTACTAGATAGATATATGTGGGGAACAACTCACGAGTTGAAGTAAAAGGGATCGGTACTTGCAAACTGAGGATGCAAAGTGGCCACATTTTACTACTACATGATGTCCTCTATGCTCCTGAGATTAGACATAGTCTCGTTTCGGTCTCTGTTTTGATGACTTTTAGATATAAACTAGTGTTTGAATCAAAAGTTTTGAGTTTGTATTATGACTATATTTTTATTGGTTCTGGACGAATGGCTGATGGATTTATTTATCTTTGCATTGATAATTATGAGAACCTTTCTTATGTCGATAATGATACTAGTTTTACTCTTGTTACATCTAGTGATATTGATATTTCCACTTGGCATGCTATACTTGGTCATATACGACAAGATAGAATGAACATGTTGGCAAAAGAGGGGATTTTAGGATCTTATAATAAGATTGAGTTGCCAGTCTGTAATCATTGCCTAGCTGGGAAGGCCACTAGAAAACCTTTTAGAAAGGCTTCCTTTAGAGATAGTTCATTCAAACATATGTGGACCTATGAATGTTAGGGCTAGAAGTGGTGCATCATATTTCCTTACCTTCATAGATGACTTCACTCGTTTTAGTATAGTCTATCTAATCTCTGATAGTCTGAAGCTTTAGATTGCTTTGGAAAATTTTTGGCTATGGTGGAGAATCAACTAGATAGGACTATTAAAGTGCTACGCACTGACCGAGGCCGAGAGTATGTATCTGGCAAATTTAAGATGTTGTGTTAGGAGAAAGGTATAGCGAGATAGTTGACTATTCCTCGGACCCCTCAGCAAAACAGAGTTGCCGAGAGGAGGAATAAAACACTGTTAGAAATGGTACGATCGATGATGACACAAGTAAATCTCCCAATATCTTATTTGGGAGATGCACTTCTGACACCGACCCACATACTTCCTCCGCTTTTTTTATCTGCTACACTTGCATAGTGTTTACTATTCATTCATCAATCTTGTTTTTTATATTGTTACTTACGTATAAAGAAAAATATATTCAAGTGGGATCTTATTTTATTTGTCTTAATGTCTACTTTTTAAATATAAAATTTTTATAATTTTTAGTTGTATATAATTAAAGATATTTACCGTTAAAATTAGGTCTCGAATAGTGTGCAAACAGAAAGTGTAGTGAATAAAAAAAAGCAGAGGAAGTATTAAATAAGGTTCTAACGAAATCAGTGACTACTACACCCTATGAGTTATGGACAGGTAGAAAACCTGACCTCTCCTATATGCGACCCTGGGGTGCGCGTGTTACGTACATGATCTTTCTAGCCCATATGGGAAGCTAGGTGCGAGGGGTAAAATATGTATTTTCATAAGATATCCTGAGCAATCCAAAGGATATGTACTAATAGGAGAAAATTCAGATGGTACCATTTCTGAATTAGAGTTACGTGATGTTGTGTTCCTTGAGAATGAATTCCCCAAGAGGGGTGAAATAGAAAGAGAGACTTCCTTCTTTGAACAAAACGAATCAGAGGACTTAGTTCATTCACAGATGGATATAAATCCTAGTGGAAGTGAACAAGTGCCTGAAGAATCAACTCCACTAGTACATGACAGTGGGAGTACGCAGATTCCTGATCCTTCGATGCCTGAGTCATCAAATCGAAAAAGTAGAAGAGTCCCCATTCCCCGATGACGTTATGAGATTGAAGGGGAAACGTTCATGATGGCTTCACACGATGGTGATGAACCAAAGAACGTAAAAGAAGCTCTCAATTCACCCGCCAAAGATCTAAGCCATGGAAGAGGAAATGAAATCAATGAAAAGTAACCATATCTGGGACTTGGTTGACTTACCGCCAAAACGTAGAGCCATCGGAAATAAATGGGTCCTTCACGTTAAACAGAAGGCTGATGATTCGATTGAGAGATACAAGGCAAGATTGGTGGCAAAAGGCTATACCTAATAAGAGGGCATAGATTATGAGGAGATGTTCTCACCTGTGGTGAGATTCGCTTCTATTCACCTAATCTTGGCCTTAGTCGCACATATGGACTTGGAATTGCATCAATTAGATGTCAAGACCACTTTCCTCAATGGAGGACTGGAGGAACATATTTACATGGAACAACCTGAGGGTTTTATAACTAAAGGCAAAGAAAAGAAAGTGTGTAAACTCTTGAGGTCCATTTATGGACTCAAACAATCCTCCAGGCAATGGTACCTGAGATTTCATGACTTGGTGTTGTCATATGGTTTCCAAATGACACAAGAAAACCATTGCGTTTATGTAAAGAAGTCCAGTGACGGTTTTGTGTTACTGTCATTATATGTCGACAACATTCTCTTGGCTTATAACAACAAGGACGTTCTGTTGTCAACGAAGAACTGGTTGTCGACAACTTTTGAGATGAAGGACATGGGTGAGGCTGCCTATATAATAAGAGTCAAGATATCAAGGGATCGAAGTAAGAGGCTATTGGCTTTATCGCAAGAGCTCTACATTCAAAAGATCCTTGAACGTTTCCATATGGCTAGTTGCAAGCCTATGGACACACCCATTGTAAAATGGCAGACTTTGAGTCTTGAGATGTGCCCTAAAACTCTGCAAGAGCGTGAGAAGATGCAGAAAGTTCCATACGCAAATGCCATCGGCTGCCTGATATATGCTATGCCGTGTACAAGGCCCGATATCTGCTATGTAGTAGGACTGGTAAGCAGGTAACTGTCTAATCCAAGACAAAAGCATTGGATTGCTGTGAGACGGATTCTAGCATATCTAAAAGGAACATCTGATTATGCTCTATGTTACCAAGGTGGTGAAATCCATCTAGTGGGTTACACTGACGCTGATTGGGTGGCGACTTAGATGAGAGGAAGTCAACTTCCGGTTATGCCTTCATTCTGAGTCACGGAGCAATCTCCTGGAGTAGCAAGAAGCAGACTTGCATAACATTGTCCACCATGGAAGCAGAATTTATAGCCTGCTCGGTGGCTGTGCAAGAAGCTGTCTGGCTCAAAAGGTTTTTAGATGACCTTAACCTAACTGAGAGTGAGCCAAAGCCAGTCACTGTATATTGTGATAGTGAGGCAGCTATTGCCTACACTAAGGATGCTAAGTATCACAGTAAGTCTAAGCTCATAGAGACTAAGTACCACTTTGTCAGGG
This sequence comes from Cardiospermum halicacabum, assembly GCA_031304145.1. Taxonomy (NCBI): domain Eukaryota; kingdom Viridiplantae; phylum Streptophyta; class Magnoliopsida; order Sapindales; family Sapindaceae; genus Cardiospermum; species Cardiospermum halicacabum. Next base: position 316,744 of record CM062399.1, on the reverse strand, counting down.
ATATAGTGACAAAGAAGCATGTAACAATTAGATATATATCTACACATGATATGGTAGCAGACCCATTTACAAAGGATGTAACTAGAGATGTTTTTGTCAAGCATTCTAGGTCTTTGGGTCCACGTAGATTGTAATGTCTTGGATTATTATGCCTATGTTTTAATGATAATTATTTATCTTCATGTGTTTCTGGCATATAGAGAGTTAATTCATCCGAGAGTATGTCGTCAGGTTTGAGGGACTTGCGCACTTGCACGCGCAGTTGCCTTGATTATCCGGTGATAATGCAAGATGATATCTATACACTCATCTTCTGAATAGGAGTTTCATGAACTAAGAGGGGTGTATACAATGATCGCCTTGACGTGGTTGTCAAGATGAGATTCTCCAACATGGATTGAGAATCGCTCATGAGAACCACAATCATGAGACCTGACAAGCTAGACTAGACTTTTGAGTCATCGCACTTGGAAAGTGGGAGTGATCAAGTCTGAGGAATAGCTTTGTGCTATCGTCCGGACAATGAACTATCATAATAAACATACGCACCTAATGTAGAGGCAAGGTTCATTTTCGCACATGCTTTTATACCATGCGAGCTATAAGTTGACCCTATGTGAGATAAGTTTGAGAACAATCCCTACTCCTTATCGTGCAAAGTCCCATATTTATTTATCCTTAGTACAATCTGTAAGGTCCGCAATTATAGGTTAGAATTTTTCGATAAAATTTTTATTCCTTTATTAGAATAGTAAATACGTTATTAGAGATAATTTAGAACCATAAGAAGTGCAACTTGGGTACTAGTGGCATTATAATAGATATTAGGAACATCCAAGGGCATTTTGGTCATTTTTCCACCTAAGAGGTGATAGAATACATATAAGGAGCTATAAAAAGATTTGATTATTTTCTTTAATTCCCAAGTTCAAGTGGGTTCAAAGGTTAATTTTAAATTAATTTAGGGAAAGGTCAAAGATGGTCAAAGGACCTAAATGAAAAGAAATGGAAAGTCTTCATCAAAATGTAAATAGAATAAAGTTGGTGGTCATGAAATGGAATTATTAGAAAGTTGAAGGACCATTTAGCAATTATTAGAAAGTCAAAGGACTACTTAGCAATCATTGGAAAGATGAAGGACCATGTTGCAATTACCTAAGAGATGATTAGTATATAAGGGGGAGGGTATCTAGAAATCTCCACATAATTCTCTACCATTCAAGAAAGCCATCTTCTCCCTCTCTTCACCTCTTGGCCGAACACCCCCATGACAACCTAGCTCCATTTTTCTTGACCTACTTCCATCAACTAAGCTCCAAAACCACTTCTCCATCACCTCCATATCCTAGAAATAGCATTCAAGGGAAGGAAACAAGTAGAAACAACAAGAATCAAGGTGAGATCATGAAACCTTAGTTTTCATTTATGAGTGGTTTGAACCTGATCTAGTATGGTAATGGGTTCTTGAGGTTAAGGAGATGGTTTTGATGGTTAGAAAGCCCTTGGTTATGTTCTTGAATTGAAAGTTATGGTATTAGTTAGAAAAGTACCCAAGTTAGCATGAGGTTGTTGTTAGTGTTGTTTATGGTTGAAACTTGTAAAAAGGAATGCTAAACTCTTGTTTTTGTGATTAGTAGAAACAAAAGAGGACCCTAAGGAGCAAGATCGAGCGTAGGAGAAGGCTCTCAAATAAGGTTTGTACCCTAAGCCTTAAAGGTTTTGTTGTTGGTTTCATGTTTGATATGATTTGCATGCTAAAATGGTTTTTATGGTGATGTATATAATTGTTTGTTGGTTTAAAAATTTTGATCAATATTTTTGGAAGCATGGACATATGCTATGAAGTTAGTAGAGACTATCGATGTCTAGTTAGTAAGCCAATGCTTAACAAACACACACAGATGGGTCTTATTAAACAGATAGCATGTCATACTCATATGCAGGTTAGTTAACAACTAAAATGGGTACAAACAGAAACAAACAAGTTGATTATCAAATCAAGTTATCCCAAATATAATCCCCTTTAAGTGATCTAGGGTAATTGATTACAGATTATTGCGTTTACCGTCTGAAAAAGGCTTTACAGTTGTCAAATTATTTTCGGAAGAGAGACCGAAACCGAATAGTAGTTTGGTAAGCAGTCCGACAGGTAAATCGGTCAAAGAGCACTACCAGACTTACCGAATTGTAATTCGGTAGACATTCCGGTAGGTAGCTCGGTGAGATAGCAATTATACTATTCTAAGGAAGTTTAAGCGACAGTTCGGTTTCTATTCCGGTATGAAGCTCGGTAAGAGAGTTTCAAGTCTCCCAGACACACCGAATTGTAATTTGGTACCTAACTCGGTGAATAGCTCGGTCGGAGAGGTTGAACAGCCTTCGGAGGTTCATACCGAACTACAGTTCGGTTACTAATTCTGTAAGAAGTTCGTCCACAGAGTGAATCTAATGATCTCAAGGCAGACCGAATTGTATTTCGGTAACCAGCTCGGTAAGGAGTTCGGCTAGAGACCATCCTACGTCCGGTTTTCCAATTTTAAGTAACAATCTGGTACCTAGTCTGGTATACAGTCCGGTTACGGACACTGGGCATATTTTCAGCCTAATTCAAATTATGTCTTTCGCCAATCAAAGTCTAGCTATCCATTTGGGTCTATTCCTAGCACTTACAGCCAGTTAAGAGTCACAATTAACTCTACCCAAAGTTAAAACCCAAAGACAGTAACTAGCATCAAAAGAATCAAACCAAAACGTGGCAAACATACATAATTAGAAGCAGAACAAGTCCAATATCACAGAGTTTTGATTAACAATTTATTTAGGTGTTCAACTTACCAGGCATGTCCTTAGTTTAATAACAAAGTCGGGAACAGAAACAGACAGATAGGGTTAAACCCTCAGAGATAGATCAAAGATCCCAGAAATGATGCTGTTGCATCCAAAAATGAGCCAAGCTCTAGAAATGATGCTGTCACATCCAGAAAGTGGTTGGCAATCAAGGCCATATACGCTTTCGCGCATCGATGTATACATCTAGTTTTCCCTAACAGCATGCTGGTCTTATCGTATTAACCTTAGGACAAGACTTTAGCAGATTACGAAATTCAGATTCCAGATTACAGACAGATAACAGACAGATATGGACACTAATTTACACGTCCAATATGTACAGATAAAATGAAAGCAATATACCCAAGCAGTTTATATCAAATGCAGCAGATTAAGCTAATCAATTACAGATTTCAGCTTATATTAATTTAACCAATTCGCAAATAATCAAACAGAAAATTGCAATCAATAGTGAGGGCGTAAACACGGCTACTAACCTTATTTCCTAATCCAAATCAACTGAATCTACTCCAGTCGGCGATCCTCAACTTGGTCTACACCAAATCAAGAATCATTCATAAATCCCCCAAATTGAACAAATTAGGGTTTATATCTAAAGTACAATTAAAATCAATTGAGATTCAATTAAAACCCAAATAATGATGTTAAACCAAGGTTTCAAGACCCAAACCATATAAAGCAAAACCCCCAAATCAATTCGTTGAAATCAATTCCAAATCATCAAACCCTAGTTTATGTAAAAATCCCCAATTCTAATAGAAATCAATTTAAAGCAAAAAGAGAAGAGAAATCATTACCTAGGTGTGAAGAAATCAATACAAGTTCAAATCTCAATAGAACTCTTGAAAGACGTGACTTGAAATCCGTGGACAAAGGTTTTGGTTTGAGACGAAAGAAGAACACGTGAAATCAAATTTCTAGGTTTTGGTGACAAATGAATCCAAAAGCTTTCTTTTCATATTTATATGGGTGGTAAATATCACCACCAATCCATATGTTTCAATATAATTGAAAAGCAACCCAATTTTAAAAATAATTATAAAACTAACTCAAATATCAAATTGTTTTAAAAACCAACCCAAAAGTCAACTTAGTCAAATCATTTGGTCACACCGGATAAGTCAACATTTTTCAAAATTGACAATCTTACCCTTATAACAAAAATAAATAAAAATTATAAAAATTTCAAAATAAGCAGACGAATAGCCCCAGGTTACGGACGTGATATGAGATTTGTTTAAATTTTATATATATATATATATATATATATAACACTCCATTGATTTTTCTATTAAATTGAATAAAAAATTACAGTAATACATATATAAATTAAATACAGTATATAATACGAAGTTGTAACAACTTAACTAAACTAAATCTAACATCTATAGTTTATAGCACTATTAACTAGAATTAATAGTATTTACATATTGGATAAATATGTGTCCATAAGAAAGATAATTTTATATAAATTTCATATTTACTGAATAATTTTTTTTTAAATGTAACATTAAAGATAGTATTAGAAGTTAGATAGTATTTGAAGTTGAATATTTGATTAAAATGTACAAAACGCAAATAATATAAGTTTGAAAAAAATTAAATGACTTGTTAAGAAGAAAAACTTTTCATTATATGAAAGAAAGAGGAGAAAGAGTAAAATAACTATTTAATTATTATTTAATTTAAATGATTGACGTGTTGAATTAATGTCCTTTGAATAGAATTCACGTGTCTTGCCACTATTAAAAGTTTAGCTAGATATGAATAAAGAGAGAGAGAAAATGAACAGAGAATCCAAATCTAGTGAAAAATTGAAAGAATGTATATTAAGAAAGATTTGATTGTTATTGACTTAATTCTCTTAAACTAGTGATCAATTGGAGGGATAAATTTTGGGTGGATTAAATGATGCATGAGATAAATTCTAGCTAGTTGGAAGTTTTTTCTGTGCCACAACTGTCAATGTAATTTCTCATGGGTCTCATATTCTTGTTTGATACTTATTAAGTGATAAATGACATTTGTCTATGTAATTGACCGTTTGTCGTAATTAATCTCTGTATTTTTTTTTTTTTTTTTTACCATTTGACCCATTTAAGTTTTTTCTTACCATTTTACCCCTTTTTGGGGGCTAGTAAAATGTATTTATACCATCGTTAAACGTTTGCTAATTTCGTAGTTTTCATTTGACCCATGTACTTGACCTTTTTGTCATTTAGTCTCTGTAATTTTATTTTTCACTTAACCCAATATGATTGGCTTTTACATTCACTCGAGCTGTTTGTTTAATTTTTTTTAACTTAACATAATGTTGCGATCAATGTCCGATCACACCCTTTAAACTTATCAATCACTGTTAATGTGATTACAACAATTAATCTTCAATAACCAATTCAATTATTTATTTCTTTAACATAAGATAAAGTTGCGATATATGTTTGATCGCACCTTTTATAGATTTTAATCACCGTAATGTGTAAACAACACTAAATAATCTATAACATTTCAATAATTTATTACTTTAACTTCCTATAATGCTGCGATCAATGTTCAATCGCACCCTTTAGACATATTAATCAGTGTAATTGTGTAAAGAACAAATAATATTCAATAACTAACTCAATAATTACATTTTTTAAACGTAACACAAAGTTGAGATCAATGTTTGATCGCACCCTTTACACACATTAATGATTGTAAATATGTAATGAACAATTAATATTCAATATTCATTACTTCAGCTTAACATAATATTGCGATCAATGTTCGATCGCATCCTTAAGCCTTATCAATCACTGTAAATAAGTAAACAACAATTAATCTCCAATAACCAATTCAATAATTCATTTCTTTAACATAACATAAAGTTGCGATCAATATTGGATCGCTCCTTTTAGAGATATCAATCACTATAAATGTGTAAACAAAATTAATATTCAATAACTAATTAAATAATTCATTACTTACTATAATGTTGCGATCAATGTTCGATTGCACCCTTTAGACGTATCAATCAGTGTAATTATGTAAAGAACAATTAATATTCAATAATCAATTTAATAATTAATTACTTTAACTTACTATAATATTGCGATCAATGTTCGATCGCACCCTTTAGACATATTAATATGTGTTATTGTGTAAAGAAAAATTAATATTCAATAACCAATTCAATATTTCATTTCTTTAACATAACATAAAGTTGTGATCAATGTTTGATCACACTCTTTAGACATATCAATCAGTGTAATTGTGTAAAGAATAAATAATATTCAATAATTAGTTTTTTAACGTAACATATTGTTGCGATTAATGTTCGATCGCACCCTTTATAAATATCAATCATTGTAAATGTGTAATGAACAATTAATATTTAATAACCAATTAAATAATTCATTACTTTAGCTTAACATAATGTTGCAATCAATGTTCGATCGCAACCTTTAGACTTATCAATCACTGTAAATGTGTAAACAACAATTAATCTTCAATAACCAATTGAATGATTCATTTCTTTAGCATAAGATAAAGTTATAATCAATGTTCGATCGCACCCTTTAGACATATCAATCAGTATAATTGTGTAAAGAAAAATTAATATGCAATAACCAATTCAAAAATTCATTACTTTAACTTACTTTAATGTTGCGATCAATGTTTGATCGCACGCTTTAGACATATCAATCAGAGTAATTGTTTAAAGAACAATTTATATTCAATAACCAATTCAATAATTCATTACTTTAACGTATTATAATGTGTCGATCAATGGTCGATCGCACCCTTTAGACATATCAATTAGTGTAATTATGTAAAGAACAAATAATATTCAATAACCAATTCAATAATTACTTTTTTTAACGTAACATAAAGTTGCGATCAAGGTTCAATCTCACCGTTTAGACATATCAATTAGTGTAAATTCAATAATTCATTTCTTTATCTTAACATAAGGTTGCGATCAATTTTCGATCGAACCCTTAAGACATATCAATCACTATTAATGTGTGTAAACAACAATTATTTATTCAATAACAAAATCAACAATTCATTTCTTTAACTTAACATAAGGTTGCGATCATGTTAGTCAGATCCTCTAGTCATTATCAATCACTACAAATGTGTATAAACAATCATTAATCTTTAATAACCAATTCAATGATTCATTTTTTTAACTTAACATATGGTTACGATCAATGTTCGATCGCACCCTTGAGCAATATCAATCACTATAAATGTGTAAACAACAATTAATCTTCTATAACCAATTCAATAATTCATTTCTTTAACTTAACATAAGGTTGCAATCAATGTTTCATCGCACCCTTGTGACATATCAACCATTATAAATGTGTAAACAACAATTAATCTTCCGTAACAAATTCAATTCTTCATTTCTTTAACTTAACATAAAGGTTGTGATGAATATTCAATCGGAGCCTTGAGACATATCAATGACTCTAAATATGTATAAACAACCATTAATCTTAAATTACTAATTCAATAATTTATTTCTTTAACTTAACATATGTTTTCGATAAAGGTTCGATTGCACCCTTGAAACATAACAATCACTGTTAATGTGTGTAATTAACAATTATTCTTCAATAACGAATTCAATAATTCATATTTTTAACTTATAAGGTTGCGATCATTGTTCGATCGGAACTTGATTCATATCATTCACTGTAAATGTGTATAAACAACCATTAAACTTCAATAAACAATTCAGTAATTAATTTCTTTAGCTTAATATAAGGTTGCGATCAAGGTTCGATTGCACTTTTTAGACATATGGTAAATGTGTTATTCTTCAATAACAAATTCAATAATTAATTTCTTTAATTTAATATAAGGTTGCGATCAATGTCTGATTGAACATTGAGACATAACAATCAATGTAAATGTCTATAAACAACTATTAACCTTCAATAGCCAATTCAATAATTCATTTCTTTAACTTAATATAAGGTTGCAATCAATATATGATAGCACCCTTAAGACATATCAATCACTATAAATGTGTGTAAACAACAATTATTCTTCAATAACAAATTCAATAATTCATTTCTTTAACTTAACATAAGATTTTGATCAATGTTCGATCGCACCCTTGACACATATCAACCACTGTAAATAAGTAAGCAACAATTAATATTTAATAACTACCTCAATTATTCATTTCTTTCACTTTGCAAAAGGTTTCGATCTAGGTTCGATCGCACCTTTGAGACATATCAATCATTGTAAATGTGTGTTAAAAATAATTATTCTTCAATAACCAATTCAAAAATAAATTTCTTTAACTTAACATAATGTTGCGATTAATTTTCCATTCACCCCCTGAGACATATCAATCACTGTAAATATGTAAACAACAATTAAAAATTTTAATAACTAGCTCAATTATTCAACTCTTTAACTTAATAAAATGTTACGATCAAGGTTCGATCGCACCGTTGAGACATATCAATCCTTGTAAATGTGTGTAAATAACAATAATTCTTCAATAACCAATTCAATAATTCATTTCTTTAAATTAACATAAGGTTGTGATCAAGGGTCGATCGCATCCTTGAGACATATCATTCTCTGTAAATGTGTGTAAACAACAATTATTCTTCAATAACCAATTTAATAATTCATTTTTTTAACTTAACATTAGGTTGCGACCAATATTCGATCGCACACTTGAGACATATCTATCATTGTAAATGAGTTAACAACAATTAATCTTCAGTAAACAACCATTAATCTTAAATTTTTCATTTCTTTAACTTAACATAAAGTTGCAATCAATGTTCGATCTCGCCTTGAGACATATCAACCACTATAAATGTGTAAACAACAATTAATGTTCAATAATCAATTCAATTATTAATTTTTTTAACTTAACATAAGGTTGCGATCAATGTTCGATCGCACCCTTGAGACATATCAACCACGGTAAATATATAAACAAAAATTAATATTCAATAATCGGCTTAGATATTACATTCTTTAACTTATCATAAGGTATCGATCAAGGTTTGATTGCACCCTTGCGACATATCAATTACTATAAATGTGTGTTAACAACATTTATTGTTCAATAACCACTTCAATAATTTATCTCTTTAACTTAATATAAGGTTGCGATCGAGGTTCGATCGCACCATTGAGAAATATCAATCACTGTAAATGTGTGTAAACAACAATTATTCTTCAATAACCAATTCAGTAATTCATTTCTTTAACTTAACATAAGATTGCGATCAATGTTCGATCGCACCATTGAGACATATCAATCACTGTAAAAGTGTATAAACAACCATTAATCTTCAAAAACAAATTCAATAATTTATTTCTTTAAGTTAATATAAGTTGTGATCAATATATAATCGCACCCTTGAGACATGTCAATCACTGTAAATGTGTTTAAACAACCATTAATCTTCAATAAAAAATTTAATAATTTATTTCTTTAAGTTAATATAAGGTTGCGATCAATATACAATTGCACTCTTGAGACATGTCAATCACTGTAAATGTATATAAACAACTATTAATATTCAATAATCAATTTAATTATTCATTTCTTAAACTTAACATAAGGTTCTCATCATTGTTCGATCGCTTCCTTGTGACATATCAACCACTGTAAATGTGTAAATAACAATTAATCTTCAATAACAAATTCCATTATTCATTTCTCTAACTTAGCATAAGGTTGCAATCAAGGTTTGATCGCACCTTTGAGACATATCAATCACTGTAAATGTGAATTCAAAACAATTAATCTTCAATAACTAATTTTTAAAATACATTTTTTTAACTTAACATAATATTGCGATCAATTTTCGATCGAACCCTTGACACAGGTCAACCACTGTAAATGTGTAAACAATATTTAAAATTTAATAACTAGCTCAATTATTCAATTCTTTAACTTAACAAAAGGTTGCGATAAAGGATTGATCGCACCCATGAGACATATCAATCCTTGTAAATGTGTGTTAACAACAATAATTCTTCAATAACCAATTCAATAATTCATTTCTTTAACTTAACATAAGACTGAGATCAAGGTTCGATCGCACCCTTGAGACATATCAATTACTGTAAATGTGTGTAAGCAACAATTATTCTTTTATAACCAATTCAATAATTCATTTTTTAAATTAACATAAGGTTGCGATCAATGTTCGATTTCACCCTTGAGAATGATTGATATGTCTTAAAGAGTGCGATCGAACCTTGATTGCAACCTTATGATAAGTTAAAGAAGTGAATATTTGAGCTGGTTATTGAAGATTAATTACACATTTACAGTGGTTGATATATTTCAAGGGTGCTATAGAACATTGATCGCAACCTTATGTTTAGTTAAATAAATGAATTATTGAATTGGTTATTAAAGATTAATTGTTGTTTACACACATTTACAGTTATTGATATATCTCAAAGGTGCGATTGAAACTTGATTACAACCATATGTTTAGTTAAAGAAATGAATAATTGAATTGTTTATTAAAGATTAATTGTTGTTTACACATTTACAGTGGTTGATATGTCTCAAGGGTGCGATCGAACATTGATCGCAACAATATGTTAAGTAAAACAAATGATTAATCGAATTTGTTAATGAAGATTAATTGTTGTTTAAACATTTGCAATGATTGATATGTCTCAAGAGTGAAATTGTTTATTGATCGCAACCTTATGTTAAGTTAAATAAATGAATTATTGAATTGGTTAATCAAGATTAATTATTTTTTACACATTTACAATGATTGATATGTCTCAAGAGTACGATCGTATATTGATCGCTACCTTATGTTAAGTTAAAGAAATTGATTAAGCACCATATGTGCAACATTTATGCACTATTTTATTAGTTTTTTTGAGGACATTATTGTGATTTTATACTAATTTGCCCTATTTTTTTGAATATGAACAATTTGGAGGTATTTGTGCAAATTATGAAGATTTCTGGGATTAAAGACCAAAAGTGAAAAAGTCAAGGATTGAAGACAAACTTTCACATCTTTCAAAAGTTAAATTAGAGATTATATTAGAGAGGATTTTGAGGATATTTTAGGGGATTGCTTATTTTTCTTAACGGAGTATAGTTACTCTACAGAACAGATTGTTATATTTTCTTTTATTTTCTGAAAATACTTGAAGGAGGAATTAGGCTTTAGTTTTTCTATCTGTTTTCTTCTTTTTGTACGTTTAGTTTTATTTTAGATAATGATGTTGATTGCGCCCATGGGGTGCTAAACTAGTGTGCCCAGCTAAACGATTGATTTAATTAATTCATGTTGTGAGATCTTTGCTTCGTTGCTTTATCTTTTAATATTTGTGTAATCTCTGTGCCCATAGTTAAGGTCATTCTATGCCCATAGCTAAGGTCATGTTAGTTTTATTTAATTAATTGATTAAGCGCGCGATTGGTTAATTGAGTATGCTAATACACTGCATGTTAGATAATTCATAATTAATCTAATCTAGGTAGTGTTGAGGTTTCACAATCATAGTTCAAGAGCTGTCGTACTGATTAATTGGCTATGACCATAGGTCTTTTCTAGTTCATATTGCAATCTACGTGTTAGATTAGTGATTGATTCGAAGGGTCGTACCCGGTCAGTCTAATAACTAAGGAAAAGATTGGTTGTTAGGCACGTTGTCAATAACTATAACTGTTGTTATTAAATTCGATAGAGATATCTTTAGAATCGATGATCAACACATTAATTAAATGATCAGTTAGCTGGGTCTTTTAATATATTTGATCGTTAATATTTAAGTTCTAAGTGTTCAATTCAAACTCACTTTTAAAACCCCCAGTTTATACAACTTGGTTAATATACAAATCAGAATTGATAACCGTTCTTTGTGGATTCAACCTTATTTACTACAATTAATTTGTCGTTTACAGGATATATAAATATTGATGGACTAGGCACCCGTCAAATTTTGGCGCCGTTGCCGGGAACGGTATTTATCAATTTTGTTTCAGTTTATGACCGGATTTTTTTTCTTATAGTTGTGCCTTACCTATGCCCATAACATCAAATCAAAACACGTATTCTGAAGATGTTTGACACAATAGATAGACACGGATGGCACTTAGAATTAGGCCTAATGACAAATGAGGTAAGTGATATTTCTAATCAGATTCAAGAGTTAACTACTGTGATATATCACTTGGTTGTAGTGAAAGCTCAATAGTCGTGTCCACCGCCAAGGCTATGTGGAATTTGTGTTGCACCTGGACACCCTACTGAAGCATGTACAACATGGCACTATGATACATCGGAGCAACTTAATGTAGCAGAGTTTTTCGAAGAGCAAAGAAGATATGATCTCTACTACAAAACATATGATGAAGGATGGACGGATCACCCTAATATAAGGAATTATCAATTGAATGAACCAGATCCCCAATATCAGAATGACCGATATTCAGGTAACTATTTAGCTGATATTATTGAGCAATTGGAAACTAACACGCTTCTATTGAGCAAATGAGCCAACTTGCGACTAATGTGGAAAAGTTAGAGTCACAAGTAGATCCTTTATCGCAAATTGAGATCAATTCCGAGAGCATTGATGCAGTGACGTTGATTACTGTGAAAGAGCCATCCGACTTAGTTGCAGGGAAGGACTGTGCCCACGATCAAATGTCACAAGAAGAGACAGAAATTGTGAAACCTCATTGTGTTGTTGATAAGTCTAGAATTTACCTATGTTTGAGCATCTTTTATAAGTATAAATGTAATGAAATTGAAACTAAAAGATGAGATATTGAATGCATTTCTAGTAATTTTAGACTATTATTGCTGAGATAGGGACTTGAATGAAAAGTTGTAAAAAAGGAGCTCAAACATGCAAATTCAGAAGAAAGAAGGACCAAATCAGAATTTCATCCAAAGTCAGCAAACTGGTAAAATGATGTTGCTAAGAAGAGAATTCGCCTGAAGACCTCGCCATGACTCGAAGTGAATGGCGACGTAGCATGCGACATAAAGAAATTTTTGCCTCAAAGAGTAAAGCATGAAAGGCGAATTAGAGATTTCTCGCCTTCGTATATCGCCTTCTTGACAGAATCTTAGGCGATAAAAATTGAACTTCGCCTATCTTGAGGCGATGGTTAAGGCGATGAAGGAGAAATGTCGCCACATTAAAAGATAACAATAGGCGACATTTGATGAGACATCGCCTAAGAAGATCTTAACTGAAAGGATGTTTTGGCGAAATATGTTAACTCGCCTGAGCATCAGGAGACATATTATGGCAACATTGAGGATATTTCGCCTAGAAAGAGTTGAAGCTTAGAGATCAAGACAAGCGAGATGTGAAGAAGTCGTTTGGTTCAGGCGAAGGAACATGCGACATAAATGGAGAAAAATGTTACTTCGCCAATTTGTGTTTCTTTGTTGATTTTATTTCGAAATTGCCACTGAGCCAAACTCTATAAATAGGAGCTCAAACAAACAATTTGTGTGAAGTTTTTTTTTAGAGAAAAACAGTTTAGATGTTTGATTTTCACTATTGACATTCTGATATACTTTAAGAGAAATTCTAGATTCTTCTATACGCTTTATTCAACATCTTCAGAGAAGTTTCTTAAAGAAGTTAAATTAAATCGAGAGATCTTTTAACAGTGAATAAAGCGTATAGAAGAATCTAGAATTTCTTTTAAAGTATATCAGAATGTCAAGAGTGAAAATCAAACATCTTAACTGTTTTTCTCTAAAAAACTTCACACAAATTGCTTCGTCTGAGCTCCTATTTATAGAGTTTGGCTCAGTGGCAATTTTGAAATAAAATCAACAAAGAAACACAAATTGGCGAAGTAACATTTTTCTCCATTTATGTCGCCTGTTCCTTCGCCTAAACCAAACGACTTCTTCACATCTTGCTTGTCTTGATCGCCAAGCTTCAACTCTTTCTAGGCGAAATATTGATGGGACGAAACTCGACTGATATTTATATTCACAGTACTCAATCGAAATTCCTATCAACGTCTAATGTAGTATTTAAGATATCATCTCCACATGGATTGTAAGCTAAGAAGCATAATTGAGACTAAGATTTAATCTAAATTGCTGAAAGAATTTATATATAAAATGAATCATAGAATCATAGAATTATAAAGTTGATGTGAAGTAAAAATATCTCATGACATTCATTCAATGAAAACTCAAGTTAGCACTCTATTCTGCAATTGATCTTAACAAAGAATAAACTTATTTGCTAGATCTGATTTCAACTAACTTCTCATGCAAGTTTCATCTTAAATCACAGATTTACCTTCTAGATCATCATTAGTGATCTGTTAAAAGATCTCTCGATTCAATTTAACATATCTCAATTATATAGTTGCATATATCTCTATACTACAACCTATACAACTGATAAGCACAATCTGTAGAAAAATGGATTTGTAGTCTATCTCTAGTACTACGATCCTTTGTTCTCAGATTTGAAACCTAATCGCCATCTCTGGTCTAAATCAAATCTCAGATTAACAATATTACGTAACTCTCGTCCTTGTAATTCAATTAGCTCATGAAATCCAGTAGATCTGGCTATAATTGAACAAGAAACTTTGCAATCGAAATGATAATCAACATCAAGATTCAACAGATCAACAGAGCGTTTTGCTAGCACATCTATTTCAGTATATTCAATCAAATACAGGTAATCATCATCGACATGCTCAAGATCTAAATCTTACCAAAGAAGATTGAAGCTAGACTCTGTCACAGTTGTCGCTTCACAATCTTCAAGCTAAATCTCAATGATCAAGAAAAACAGAGCACAAAACATCTTCAAGAAACTTCCCTAAATATGTCGAATAAAGCGTATAGAAGAATCTAGAATTTCTCTTAAAGTATAACAGAATGTCAAGAGTGGAAATCAAACGTCTAAAACTGTTTTTCTCTAAAAAAAAACTTCACCCTAATTGCTTCATCTGAGCTCCTATTTAAAGAGTTTGGCTCAGTGGCAATTTCGAAATAAAATCAACAAAGAAACACTAATAGGCGAAGTAACATTTTTCTCCATTTATGTCACCTGTTCCTTCGCCAGAACCAAACGACTTCTTCACATCTCGCTTGTCTTGATCGCCAAGCTTCAACTCTTTCTAGGCGAAATATCCTAAATGTTGCCCTTATACGTCGCCTGATGCTCAGGCGAGTTAACATATTTCGCCAAAACAACCTTCTAGATAAAATCTTCCTAGGCGATGTCTCATCAAATGTCGCCTTTGATAATCCATAGGTTTGGCGACATCCCACTTTTTTCGCCTAAAAGATCGCCTTAAGGTAGGCGGGACTTCATCTTCATCGCCTAATTTACTATCAAGAAGGCGATGTGCAAAGGCGAGGAATCTCTGAGTAGCCTTTCATGCACATGTCGCCTTTCATGCCATTTCCAATCAACTAATTCAAAAACCGGTCATTTTCTTCATGTAGCAAAGTATCTGAGAAGATCCAAGTAATTGAGTATTGAAACTACTTCCTCACTGTAGTCTCTCATAAGTGTTTGATCTCTCAGAATCCTAAAAGTTACTCACTCAATACACTAGTCACTTTAAGAATCAGAATTACGTACCAAAGAAAATGTGATTCTAGTGTTTCACAAGCAAGTATGAAGAAAATTTTAAGAACCTCACGAACATTGAACTTCACTCATACACTGTACAGCACTTAAAGGTTCTTAAGTTTAGTACTGCCTCTCTATCTACCTTAGAATCTTTGATTTGTAAATATAGGGAAAATGGGGTTCAGTTAGCTTATGAAAGAAAGGAATTTCTTCAAGGAATCAAAGTTTGGACACACCTCTAAATTCCTCTCAATCCCTCAATTCTTCACTCTTCAGTGTTTCCTCACTCTATGATACTTTATTCATATACTACTTTATTTATAAACAATGCTCATTTCACTTGATTGTGTTGGTTTTTTTTTTAAAACTTAAACTCTGCTTTTAGCAGCTTCAGAAACACTCTTTAAGATAGTCCTCACTTCCCATCTTTTCACTCCCAAATTTAATGGTAAGTCCAAAGGGTAGGATCGAGATTATAACTCTATCTTTATGGTTTGGACTGGATTAGGGACCAAAGAAAAGGTTTTAATGAGAATGGAAACAAGATGGTTTACCTCACAAGATATCAAGGTCTGGTTATATCAAGTAGGCAAAGGTTATTTAGTAGTTTCACTCACTCTCTCAAATCAGATCATTTTCCTTGGCAGATTAACAGACTTTACCCGACCAATGCCCTGTACACTTGAGGAATGTATGAGAGATTTAAAGCAAACCTATGAAGGTTCTGATTTATATAGAATAAAATTTTTCAGATAAATGTGTTTAATAAGGAAGAGAATAAAAATAACCCCTCTCATGAAGAAAAAGGCACAGAATAAAGCTCAAAACCTCACATTCCAACCAAGGTTTTTTTTTCTCCACTCTTTCCTTATCAAAACTCATCAACTTATTCACAATTCAAAACTAACCAGAATCTTCATCAGTGTTCAAACAATTTTGTCAAAAATTGCTCATCAAAATTGCTTGTTTTGAACACTTGTTTTACTGTTTGAAAACTCATTTTATGAAAAACTAAATCACCTTGAATTATGAGCAATGTAAGCTCAATCATGCACTCAGACCTAATATCCTAAGAAAATACTAAAACAAAATCTACAAATAAAAATAAACTATAAAACTAAACTATAAAACTAAACAATAAAACTAAACACAAAGAACAGCAACGTGATTGCTACCCCACCCCCAACTTAAAAGAAAGCATTGTCCTTAATGCTTATGAGAATAGAAATGAATAGAAGGAGAGGAGGGAATGTATAAAATAATGAACCAGAGAGTTAGGCAAAGTACCTGAATGTTGCCATTATCAGAGGATAAGTCGCCCAAATTAAGTGCAAAAAGAAAATTGGTTAGGCGAAATAACAATAGGCGAGAAAGAAATTGATCGCTAACCTTAAGCGAAATACCCAGGCGAAATATAGAAGTCACCATTTTAGAGTGACATAGAGGAATAATGTCATGACGAAATACAGATCCTGCAGGCAAAATATTAGACAAGATAGAAATGTCGCCAAAAAGAGAAATCCTGAATTAGGCGAAATAAAAGATATATCGCCCTATCCATTCGCCTATACCATATGAAAGAATTTACCAACCAGGCGAGAAACAGAGATCTCGCCTTACATAAGGCGATCATTCTGGCGATTTGAGTTCTATCTCGCCTCAACACACTGTTTCATTAAAATCCTTGCAGAGTGACCTGTAAACTTCAAAAATCAAAATGAGAAATGGTTTCATAGTTAATATTACTTCCTGTAGACTCAACTCACTCTGTTTTAGGAAAAAGAACCCCCAACTTAAAATCTAAAACTCTCTGTAACAGTTATTAACCAGCAATCACATTACTCTTTTAACAGACAAAAATAAAGACAAAATAATCAATCACATGACTCTTGAAAAATTAAAAATAAAGACTCAAGGAAATACATTACTCTTTACTAAACATAAACAAGAGAAAACAAATTCACATTACTCTTAAAATGACAAAATAAAAACCAATCCTGAATATTACAAAAGAATAAAAGTCAAATAGAACTAAAATTCATCTAAAGAATCATCTGAGGATTTGGACTGCTGAGAAGATTTAGTGCTCAGTCTCCTCTTCTTGGACTTTGGACTGGCTTCAACTAATCTGTGAGGCTTTGCTGAACTTTTCCTTTTCCTTTGGGCTGTAGTCATTACATTCTTCTTCTTCCTCTGAGTAGCCTTTGCTTCTTCAGCTTCATCTTCACTGAGAGGATGAATCTTAAAAGCTCTGTTGGGTGGATAACGTGTTGGGTTAGCCAATTGCCTTAAGAAATTGTTGTACCTTCGAACTTGTCTAATATAATAGAATAGTATACATTTGGAATAGACAAGGCAGAAGTTGGCTCCCAAGATAAGGAGTCTTGTTCTGATCCAAGATAAGCATCTGTTTCAAATCGGCAGAAGTAACTGCAGGATCACAATAAACTTCCTTGCTTTCTTCAGCTCGTTCACCATTCTGACTAATCTTCTTTTCATTTAGACACTCCACTATATCATCAGAAGAGCTAGTAGATGAGAACTCCATTCCTTCGAAAAATTCATAAGAAGGCATTCTGTTATAAGTTTGGACAAACTGCCCTAACATAGCTGCCACCTCTTCCTCATCTAAAACTGTAGCTTCTTCAGTGGGGACTCTCTCATCTTTTTCAACAAAAGGTACCTAATTGAGAGGCTCAGGCTGCAAGTATGGTATGATTGCCAAATCCTGAGAAGAACTACTACTATTCCCAAGTTGAAGAAAAGGTACTATTTCCATATTTGGAGGAGTCTGATCATTGCCTATAGGGATAGCATCTTCAGTTGGAAACAATCCCAGTCTTGCTTGATTTATTATCTCTTGAATTCTTTTTCTATTAGCAGATTTTTCTATTTCTAGATCAAATTGATCTCCTAAATTCTTCTTTAGATGATCCTCAACAACATTCAGAACATCTGGGAAGTCATTGGGTTCAGGTTGACTATCCATAAACTCTTCTTGCTCAAACTGATCTTGAATTTGATCCCACTCACAAACTTAGCAAAACCAACTGATTTGGCACCTTGACTTTCCCTCTATTGTTCCCATATTTTTACAAACTCTTGTGGGTCTGCAATTTTGCTGAAGAATTCTGCAATCCTTTCTTCAACCTTTCTATTGACCAATTCAAAGATCTTGACTTCAAGTTCCTTAGAAATTGGCTCTGCCACTCTTTCATTCTCCCTTCTTGGACTCTGAATAGAAACTGAAATCTGCACCGGTTTAGAAACTATAGCAGGAGAAGAGAACTTGTTCTTCTTAGAGCCTGATTTCTTGGCCTCCCTTAGGGCCTTTAACTCTAATACTTTCTCTATAGCTTCGGTGCAAATAGTTTTCTTACCACCTCTGCTCTCCCAAATTCTTAGCTCTAACTCTCCAGTGTGTGGTTTTGAATCAACCAACCACACATCATTTTTCCTGCTCTTTACTCCATATCTTTCCAGTAAACCGGTGATTAAGGAAGGGAAGTAGAGTGTTCTTTGTCTTGTCTTCTCCTTCTTCAGACTGCATACCCTCCTTTTCAACTCTGAAAAGATTAACTGACCCAGATGAATAAATTTTCCTTGGTTGAAGTCTCTGAGGAACTTCTTCTCATCAGCAGTAAATCTACTGCCCTTGTTTCTAGGCATCACATTGTCCCTCAGCCAAGTTAAGCAAATGGCAGTGTGAATTTCCAATTCACTTGCCAAAACATCTCTTTCAGAACCCTGAGTTGGATGCTGAAATCTCCTCAAGCTCCTTAAATTTTCCTCAGTTAGCTCTGAGGCTTCCATTCCTCTATTCCCTTGATGGTTGGCTTCCATCAAACCATAGTAGCTGCATATGGTCTCTGGAGAAATATCTACTTGGTGGCCTCTGATGTCAAATGGAGTGTCCAACTCTTCTAGGGCCTTGTCATAAAATTGTTCCACTAGAGTGGCATTCACCTTTTTGGGTTATGCCACTAGCTGCCTCGTGAACCAACTCCAGAGGTAGTTTCCAAATCTCTTGTCTTCAAATTCCTCTAAAAGGAATCCCTTCTCTTGCCAAAACTGTAAGTTTTCCTTTTGAGAAGGGCTCTTGAGTTTGGACTTGTCCTTAGAAAGTTTAGGTGAACTAGATGTCACCTTCTCCACCACTACTGCCTGCTGTTTAGCCAATGTAGATTTGACAAAGGACACACCCCCTTTTCAGCATTTGATGTAGAAGGGGTTTTTGGTGTGCTTCCCACACTTTTCTTCTTACTGGAGGCAATCTACACCCTTTTCTGCTTGGGTGACTTAGGTGAAGATGGAAGAATCACCCTGACTTGATAATTCTTCTCATAAAAAATCTTCGGCTTGGCCGAAGTCTTGGCCTTCTTGATCTTTTTAGCTAGGCTAGGAGTGTTGTCGCTCTTTCTTTTTGCCATAATTTGCAATTCGAAACCATATTTCAATAGTTATAATCAGATATCAAATTGACAAAATTAAAACTCAACAAAACAAGAACATTATCAACATCAAATAGTTTGACAGTATGTCGCAACATGAGTTCAACATTTACAAAATACATTCAACAATCAAGCTCTAAACCATGTTTTACAGCTTAAAACCAATAACTACTGTCAACAATGCAATTATAATCACAGAAATGAAAGACCCAACTAAAAATCGTTCATGTTTATTGTAAAACCCACAGAATTTCGATAGCATTACCATTAACACAAACGCTTTTTATTAACACCCTAACAGTTTCGACTAACATCACAACACAGATAAACCTAAAACAGCTATCAGCTTCGCATAAAACTGAGAGAGAAGAAATTAAACATACCTTATTGGTTTACTGTGATGGAGATCGATCGACAAGAAGAATCGAAATGAGAGATTCGTGATTTAGGGTTTGTGAACAATTGAAAATCTCAGAGAGCAAAGTAATGGGAACGGTAAAATCGAATTAGGGTTAATGAGATAATCAGAGAATAGGTGCAATGATGAAAGAACTAGGCAGAAGGCGTAAAGCTTTAGCCTTGCCCCGTGTCATCCAACGGTAATAATTGCAATGCACCTATTTAAGTGGCGAAATAATTTATGTTGCCTAAAATGCAGGTGTTATAAAATTTAGAAATAGGCGAGAAAGAATGAGCTCGCCTTAAACGACTTAACTGGCGATAAAAAGTGGCGACATATTGATTATTTTGCCTTCAAAAGAGGTTCTGGCGAATTAAATTAGGCGAAATGAATGCTACCTCGCCAAAAATATTTTTAAAAAAAGCGAGTTTCCAGGCAAATTAAATGATACTTCGCCAAAACCAACTTGTTGTCAGGCGAAGAATCTTGGCGAAATTAGATTTTAGCGCCAGAAAACATACCTGGTTGGCGAGATAAGATGGCAATGTATTGAATTCTCGCCTCACTCTTCTCATCACTGGGTGATGTATCAAGGCGAGATTCATCATTCCTCGCCTTCACAAAAGTAAAGTATGCGAAGTTTTTAGCATGACTCCTCTTATTCGCCTTCACCCAGGTGACCACTCATGGCGACTTTCCCTATCTCGCCATCTTCAAAATGTCATTATAGGCGAAATGAAGTTGTTCCTCGCCAATTGATAAACAGCTTTGGCGAGTCTTCTAGCAATAAAATTGACATCTCGCCTTCTTCTTAAGACTCCAAGTTCATCTGAAAACAACAATTCTTCTGCAAAACATGAACTTGGTTAGTTAAAAACTTACACAATTAATTGATCATAGCATAATTTTTCCAAAGAATAATTGTGTAAGGAGTATGCTTTGTTTAAGGTCGTTAGCATCGACCAAGTCAAGTTTATTATTGGTTTCCCATTATATCTACAGGATCTGAGATATAAAGGATATCCCTTGTCCTGTAGATGTCTCCCCCTAAATAATGCTTGAGTCTCTGTCCATTCACAATAAAAGAGTCAGTGGACTTGTTGTCAAACAATTCAATAGCTCCATATGGGAAAACACTTTTCATTCTAAATGGTCCAGACCATCTAGATTTTAGTTTTCCTGGAAAGAAACTAAGCTTGGTATTGTAGAGCAATACATATTGTCCAGGTTTAAACTTTCGCTTGACAATCTTCTTATCATGGTAATTTTTCGCCTTCTGCTTGTACATCTCATGATTCTCATAGGCTTCAAGGCGCCATTCATCCATCTCTAGTTGTAGAAGCCTCTGTTTTCCTACTTTTTCATAGTCCATATTCAACAATTTTACAGCCCAATATGACCTGTGCTCCAACTCCACTGGCAGATGACATGACTTGCCATACACCATTCTAAATGGTGACATTCCAATAGGAGTTTAAAAGCTATTCTGTAAGCCCACAAAACATCATCTAGCTTGAAGCTCCAGTCTTTTCTGGACTCATTCACAGTCTTTTGCAGGATTCTCTTTAATTCTCTATTTGAAACTTCTACTTGACCATTGGCTTGTGGATGATAAGTTGTGGTAACTTTATGGATTACTCCATACTTCTTCCGAACCTTCTTCAACAGCTTATTGCAGAAGTGAGACCCTCCATCACTAATTAGTACCCTGGGTATGCCAAATCTAGTGAAGATATTCTTCTGAAGAAACTTCTCCACTACCTTTCCATCATTAGTAACGCAAGCAACAGCCTCTACCCACTTGGATACGTAATCAACTGCTACAAGTACATACTCATACTTGTTGGATGGAGGAAACGGTCCCATGAAATCAATACTCCAGACATCAAATAGCTCCACCTCTAGGATATAATTTTGGGCCATTTCTTGCCTCTTGGAAATATTACCCATTCTCTGGCATCTATCACAGCTGGCCATAAAAGCATGTGCGTCTTTGAAAATTGATGGCCAATAGAAACCACATTCCAGAATTCTTGCTGTTGTTCTTGTTCAAGCAAAATGTCCAGCATATTCTGAAGAATGACAGTGCTTGATGATGTCCAATGTTTCTTCATATGGGATGCACCTTCTTAACACTTGATCAGCACATCTCCTAAACAGATATGGTTCATCCCAAATGTACCTCTTAACCTCATGAAGGAATTTTTTCTTCTGATGACTGTTTAGATCTTCAGGTAACACTTTACATGACATATAATTTGCATAATCAGTATACTATGGATAAAAATGTTACCTCACAAAGGAAAAGTTTCTCATCTGGGAATTTTTCATTTATGTCTACTTGAGCTTCCATATCCTTAATGTGCAGTCTTGAGAGGTGATTAGCTACTACATTTTCAGTGCCCTTTTTGTCTTTGATTTCTATGTCAAACTCCTGCAGCAAGAGCACCCATCTTATCAGCCTAGGTTTAGACTCCTTCTGAGCAAATAGATATCTCAATGCTGCATGATCAGTATGAATGATAATTTTAGACCCTAAAATGTATGATCTAAACTTATCCAATGCAAAGACTACTGCTAGCAATTCTTTCTTTGTGGTGGTGTAATTTCTCTGAGCTTCCACTAACGATTTACTAGCATAATAAATGACTCTGAATAGCCTCTCCCTTCTTTGTCCCAGCACAGAACTTACAGCAAAATCAGATGCATCACACATGATTTCAAATTCAGAATTCAAATCTGGTGGAATTATGACTGGTGCTGAGACAAGCTTTTCCTTAAGCTGCACAAAAGATTTCAAACATTCATCAGTAAAATCAAATTTATTTTCCTTTTCTAATAGAACACACACGGGTCTAGCTATCTTTGAAAAATCATTGATAAAACGCCTATAGAACCCAACATGTCCTAAGAAACTTCTGATGCCTTTTACATTGGTATGAGGGGGTAAATTGCTTATCACATCAATTTTAGCTCTGTCTACTTCTAATCCTTTAGCAGACACCTTATGGCCTAAAACAATACCCTCTCTTACCATAAAATGGCATTTTTTCCAATTGAGGACTAGGTTAGTTTCCTCACATCTTTTAAGCACTTTCTCAAGATTATTCAAGCAATCATTGAAACTGTCTCCTATAATGGAAAAATCATCCATGAACACTTCTAAAAACTTGCCTATGAAATTAGTAAAGATAGCTAACATACACCTCTGAAATGTTCCTGGTGCATTACACAGTCCAAAAGGCATTCTATTATAAGCAAAAGTTCCAAAAGGACAGGTAAAAGTTGTTTTATGTTGATCACCAGGTGCTATGGGGATTTAGTTATATCCAGAATAACCATCCAAAAAGCAAAAATAAGGGTGTCCTGCCAGTCTATCTAACATCTCATCAATGAAGGGAAGGGGGAAATGATCCTTTCTAGTGGCGTCGTTCAAAATTCTATAATCTATGCACATACGCTAGCCTGTAACAGTTCTAGTATGGATCAACTCATTCTTTTCATTCTTTATCACAGTAATCCCTCCCTTCTTTGGTACACACTGCACTGGACTAACCCATTCACTATCTGAAATTGGAAAAATAATACCTGCATTAAGGAGTTTCAGTACTTCCTTCTTCACAACCTCCTTCATAGTTGGATTCAATCTTCTCTGAGGTTGGATCTTGGGTGTATGTTTCTCCTCCAGGATGATCTTGTGTGTACAGAAAGTGGGGTTGATTCCCTTAATATCTGCTATCGTCCATGCAATGTCTTTCTTGTGTTTCCTCACCACTTGGAGGAGGCTTTCCTCTTGTTCATCTGTTAAGTCATTGGAAACCACAATAGGTAAGCTAGAATCCTTAGAGTTAAGGAATGCATACCTGAGATGACTTGGGAGTGCCTTCAGTTTCAACTGTGGTTATTTTTCAGTTGAGGGAAGCATTGGCTCAACAGATTGTTGTATATCACTAACGTTGAGGACAAAATGACAAGTCATGCATTACAGCTCACCATTGTAAGCACTTTCCTCTGGAATGTCCATATCCACATCATTGATCAATACATTGTTCAGTGGATCAGAACTTCTCAATAAGAGAATCTTATCCATCAACTCTGTATCAGCTGCCAACTGTATACTCTTGACTTAATCAAAATCGTATGGAAATTTCAATGACTCCAAAAGACTAAATTTTGCTTCCTCTCCATTAACTCTGAGTGTGAGTTCACCATTTGCCACGTCTATCAATGCTCTTCCAGTTCTCAAAAATGGTCGTCCTAGTAGCAAAGGTACATCTTCATCTACCTCCATGTCAAGCACTACAAAATCCACTGTAAACATGAATTTGTTTACTGTGACTATCACATCTTCCACAACTCCCTTTGCATGAGTGAAAGATCTGTCAGCAAGTTGTAATAAGACATTATCAGGTCTGAAATGCCCTATTCCCAACCTTTCATAGATGGCCAAAGGCATCAAGTTTATGCTAGCTCCCTAGTCACAGAGAGCTCTTCCTTTGAATCTTTCGCCTATGGTAAAGGATGGTGAACTTGCCAGGATCCTTCTCTTTCCTAGGAATCTGGTACTTGACAAGTTGGCTCACACTCTCATTCACATTAATGTATCCCACATCAGCTAAATTCCTTCTATTTGATAACAGCTCTTTCATGAATTTAGCATAGACAGGCATCTGTTTCAATGCCTCAATGAATGGGATGTTGACATGGATTTGCTTCATCATGTCTAAAAACTTCTCAAGTTGCTTATCCAGCTTCTTTCTATTATCTCTTTGAGGAAAAGGTAAGGCAATCTTCACAGCCTCCTGTTCTTTAGCAAAAGGTTTGCTAATTTCTTCATTTTCCTTATTTTGTGTAGGAGGTTCATAACTTTTCTTTTCCTTAGAGTTCTCCAGCTGTTTCCCACTTCTCAATGTAATAGCATGCACTTGTGCTTCCTCTTTGGATTTATCTTTAACCTTTGGATTGGGCACAGTGTCACTTGGAAGTGCTCCTTGGGGTCTTTGGTTCAGAACTTGCATAAGCTGCCCCATCTGAGTTTCCAAATTCTTAATTGAAGTGGTATGGTTGGTAAGAACAGCATCAGTCTTCTCCATGTACTTGATTAGAAGGTCCTCCATACTAGGCTTCTTCTGATACTGAGACTCTCCTTGTTGTTGGTAACCAGGCTGAGGATTTCTTTGGTAATAACCCTGATTTTGATAGGGTTGATTCCTCTATTGATAGTATGGCCTCTGCTGGTTCCCATAATTATTATTCAAATAATTTACTTGTTCTAACTCCTCTGGCTAATCTTCATCATCAGCAAGTACTGCTTCCTGGGCATATTCTGCCAGAGTAGTTTTCTGTTTTTCATCAGAATTAACTGAAGTCTTCTTTGGATGGCCTTTATTAACTGCCATATTGTCCATCTTCTTATTCAACAATGCTATCTGAGCAGATAATGCATTGAAAGACTCCAGCTCATAAACTCCAGACTACTTCTTGTTTGCAGCCTTTTCCATTTCATTCCACCCAAAATCATTGTTCGCCAGCAATTCTATGAAACCATGAGCATCATCTTGCTCTTTATCCATTATTGATCCTCCAGCTGAGGAATCAATGTGCATTTTGATCTGAGGAGGCATGGCATTATAAAATGTCATCACAATGCTCCAAGATGCTATGCCATGGTGCGGACATCTTCTGATCAGCTCCTTAAACCTCTCCCAGCTTTCATATAATGACTCTCCATCCACATACTGGAAGGAAGAAATCATATTTCTCAATTTCACCATCTTCATGGGAGGAAAGTAGCAAGCTAAGAACTTCTTAACTAGATCTTCCCAGCTATTGATACATCCTGGTGGTAATGAGTATAACCAGGAGTGAGCATTGTTACTCTGTGAAAATGGGAATAGTCGGAGTTTAACTGCATCTTCTGAGACTCCATTGTGTCGAAACGTACTACAGAGATGCAGGAATGTGTTCAGGTGCTGATTAGGATCTTCAGTGGCTCCTCCTCCAAACTTGTTCTGTTGAACCATTTGGATGAGTCCAGATCTCAACTCAAAATTCTCAGTTGTTATAGCAGGTAAATTGATGGCCTGCGGCATGCCATCAATAGGTGAGATGGAATATTGACGAAGTGTCATTCTCTCAGGATCCACTCATCCTTCATTATCATTATTATTTCTGTTGTAGCGATCTTCAGACATTGTGTTTCTTGACTCAGTTCTCGCTGCTGATCTTGATCTTGATCTGGATTGTCTAACAATTCTCTCAGGTTCAGGATCAAACTGCAAGTCTAGAGTACCTTTAGATCTTGTCTGCATACACTACACACTTGAACAAACAAATTTAAAACTGAAAAAGAATTTAATAAATCATATTAGCGCAGTTCTAAATAAATCTTAATCTTCAAAGAAAAACAATACCCGACAACGGCACCAAGAAATTGATGGGACGAAACTCAACTAATATTTATGTTCACAGTACTCAATCGAAATTCCTATCAACGTCTAATGTAGTGTTTAAGATATCGTCTCCATAGGGATTGTAAGCTAAGAAGCATAATTGAGACTAAGATTTAATATGAATTGCTGAAAGAATTTATATACAAAATGAATCATAGAATCAGAGAATCATGGAATTATAAAGTTGATGTGAAGTAAAAATATCTCATGACATTCATTCAATGAAAACTCAAGTCAGCACTCTATTCTGCAATTGATCTTAACAAAGAATAGTCAACATCTGTTAAAAGATCTCTCGATTCAATTTAACTTCTTCAAGAAACTTCTCTGAAGATGTTGAATAAAGCATATAGAAGAATCTAGAATTTCTCTTAAAGTATATCAGAATGTCAAGAGTGAAAATCAAACATCTAAACTGTTTTTCTCTAAAAAAACTTCACACAAATTGCTTCGTCTGAGCTCCTATTTATAGAGTTTGGCTCAGTGGCAATTTCGAAATAAAATCAACAAAGAAACACAAATTGGCGAAGTAACATTTTTCTCCATTTATGTCGTCCGTTCCTTCGCCTGAACCAAACGACTTCTTCACATCTCGCTTGTCTTGATCGCCAAGCTTCAACTCTTTCTAAGCGAAATATCCTCAATGTTGCCATAATATGTCGCCTGATGCTCAGGCGAGTTGACATATTTCACCAAAACATCCTTTCAGTTAAGATCTTCTTAGGCGATGTCTCATCAAATGTCGCCTATTGTTATCTTTTAATGTGGCGACATTTCTCCTTCATCGCCTCAACCATCGCCTTAAGATAGGCGAAGTTCAATTTTTATCGCCTAAGATTCTGTCAAGAAGGCGATATAAGAAGGCGAGGAATCTTTAATTGGCCTTTCATGCTTTACTCTTTGAGGCGAAAATTTCTTTATGTCGCCTGCTACGTCGCCCTTCACTCCGAGTCATGGCGAGGTCTTAAGGCGAATTCTCTTCTTAGTAACATCATTTTGCCAGTTTGCTGACTTTGGATGAAATTCTGATTTGGTCCTTCTTTCTTTTGAATTTGCATGTTTTAGCTCCTTTTTCACAACTTTTCATCCAAGTCCCTGTCTCAGCAATAATAGTCTAAAATTACTAGAAATGCATTCAATATCTCATCTTTTAGTTTCAATTTCAGTACACTTATACTCATAAAAGATGCTATAACATAGGTAAATTCTAGACTTAT
This sequence comes from Cardiospermum halicacabum, assembly GCA_031304145.1. Lineage (NCBI taxonomy): Eukaryota > Viridiplantae > Streptophyta > Magnoliopsida > Sapindales > Sapindaceae > Cardiospermum > Cardiospermum halicacabum. Next base: position 288,777 of record CM062399.1, on the reverse strand, counting down.
CAATTACCCCCAACTTAGCCTTTTGCTTGTCCTCAAGCAAACTGACTAAAAATCTACTGAGACAGCAATCAGTGCAAACTTATATCATAATTCAAAGCAATTCATTAAGTATAGTTTTAAAAAAATTCCAAATAGTGACCAGCTCTTCTTTCGAAATTCCCAATCAACTAATTCAAAACTGGTCATTTTCTTCAAGTGGCAAAGTATCTGAGAAGATCTAAGTATTTGAGTTTTGAAACTACTTCCTCACTGTAGTCTCTCATAAGTGTTTGATCTCTCAGAATCCTAAAGGTTACTCACTCAATACACCAGTCACTTTAAGAATCAGAATTACGTACCAAGGCAAATGTGATTCTAGTATTTCACAAGCACGTATGAAGAAAATCTTAAGAACCCCACGAACATTGAACTTCACTCATATACTGTACAGCACTTAGAAGTTCCTAGGTTGAGTACTGCCTTTTTGTTAGCCTTAGAATCTCTGATTTGTAAATATGGGGAAAATGGGGTCAAGTTAGCTTATGAAAGAAAGAAATTTCTTCAAGGAATCAAAGTTTGGACATACCACTAAATTCCTCTCAATCTTTCAATTCTTCACTCTTTAGTGTTTCCCCACTCCATGATACTTTATTCACATACTACTTATTTATGAACATTGTTCATTTCACTTGATTGTGTCTATTTTTTCTTTTCTTTTCTTTTCATTCATTCATTCAATTTTATTTTATTTTAATTTAACAGCGTATATTCTGCTTTTAGCAACTTCAGAAACACTCTTTAAGATAATCCTCACTTCCCATCTTTTCAATCCCAAATTTAATGGTAAGTCCAAAGGGTAGGATTGAGATTATATCTCTATCTTTACGGTTTGGACTGGTTTGAGGACCAAGGAAAAGGTTTTAATGAGAATGGAAACAAAATGGTTACCTCACAAAGGTCTGGTTATATCAAGCAAGCAAAGGCTATTTAATAGTTTCACTCACACTCTCAAATCAGATCATTTTCTTTGGCAGATTAAAGACAGACTTTACCCGACCAATGCCCTGTACACTTGAGGAATGTATGAGAAATTCAAAGCAAACCTATTAAGGTTCTGATTTCTATAAAATAAAATTTTCAGATAAATGTGTTTAACAAGGAAGAGAACAAAAATAACCTCTCTCATGAAGAAAATGACACAACATTAAGCTCAAAACCTCACATTCCACCTAAGGTTTTCTCCACTCTTTCCTTATCAAAACTCATCAACTTATTCACAATTTAAAACTAACCAGAATCTTCATCAGTGTTCAAAGAAATTTGTCAAAAATTGCTCATCAAAGCTGCTTGTTTTGAAAACTTGTTTTACTGTTTGAAAATTCATTTGATGAAAAACTAAATCACTTTGAATTATGAGCAATGTATGCTCAATTATGCACTCATACCTAATATCCTAAGAAAATACTAAAACAAAATCTACAAATAAAAATAAACTATAAAACTAAACTATAAAACTAAACACAAAGAACAGCAACGTGATTGCTACCCCACCCCCAACTTAAAAGAAAGCATTGTCCTCAATGCTTATGAGAATAGAAATGAATAGAAGGAAAGGGGGGAATGTATAAAACAATGAACCAGAGAGTTAGGTAAAGTACCTGAATGTCGCCATTATCAGAGGATAAGTCGCCCCAATTAAGTTCACAAAGAAAATTGGTTAGGCGAAATAAGAATAGGTGAGAAAATGATCGCTAACCTTAGGCGAAATACCCAGGCGAAATATAAGAGTCGCCAGCTTAGGATGACATAAAGAAATGATGTCAAGGCGAAATACAGATCCTGTAGGCGAAATATCAGACAAGATAGAAATGTCACCAAAAAGAGAATTCAAGAATTAGGCGAAATAAAAGATATCGCCCCAATCAGTAGCCTGTACCATATGAAAAATCTTATCAACCAGGCGAGAAATAGAGATCTCGCCTTAGTCAAGGCGATCATTCTGGCGATTTGAGTCCTACCTTACCTCAGCACACTGTTGTATTTAAAATTCCTTGCAAAGTGATCTGTAACTTCAAAATTCAAAATGAGAAATGGTTTCATAGTTAATGTTCCTTCCTGTAAACTCAACTCATTTTGCTCAGGGAAAAGAACCCCTAACTTAAAATCTGAAAACTCTCTGTAACAACTTAAACCAGCAATCACATTACTCTTTAACAGACAAAATAATCAATCACATTACTCTTGAAAAATTAAAAATAAAGACTCAAAGAAACACATTACTCTTTACCAAACATTAAAAAGAGAAAACAAATTCACATTACTCTTGTAATGACAAAATAAGAATTAATCTGGAATATTACAAAAGAAGTAAAAATTATTTAACACATAAAAACTAGAAATCATCTAAAGAATCTTCTGGAGATTAGGACTGCTGAGAAGCTTTAGTGTTCAGTCTCCTCTTATTAGGCTTTGGAGTGGCCTCAACTGATCTGTGAGGCTTGACTGAACTTTTCTTTTTCTTCTGGGCTGCAATCTTTACATGTTTCTTTTTCTTCTGAGTAGCCTTTGCTTCTTCAGCCTCATCTTCACTGAGAGGATGAATCTTGAAAGCTCTGTTGGTTGGATACCGGGTTGGGTTAGCCAATTGCCTCAAGAAATTGCTGTACCTTCGAACTTGTCTGAATATGATAGAATAATATCCATCTGGAACAAATAAAGCAGAGGTTGGCTCCCAAGAATAAGGAGTCTTGTTATGATCTAAGATAAGCATCTGTTCCAAATCGGCTGAAGTAACTGCAGGATCACAATAAACTTCCTTGCTTTCTTTAGCCCGTGCATCCCTTTGACTAGCCTTCTTTTCATTTAGACAATCCATTTCAGCATCAGAAAAGCTAGTAGATGAGAACTCCATCCCTTCGAAGAATTCATAAGAAGGCATCTTGTTATAAGTTTGGAAAAATTTCACTAACATAGCAGCCACCTCTTCTTTATCAAGAACTCTAGCTTTTTCAGTGGGATTTCTCACATCCTCTTCAAAAAAAGGCACCTGATTGAGAGGCTCAGGGTGCAAATATGGTATGATTTCCAAAGCCTGAGAGGAACTATTACTATTCTTGAGTTGAAGAAAAGGTATTATTGACATACTTGAAGAATACTGATCATTGCTTATAGGAATAACAGCTTCAGTTGGAAATAATCCCAGTCTTGCTTGATTTATTAGCTCTTGAATGGCTGGATGCATAACATGAAATTGTGGAACGAACTCTTCGGTAGTGAAAAGTTCAGGCTGAGTAGTACATTTGACAGGTCCAAAATGTGGAGGAACCTGACAAGTGTAGATGAGGGGCTCTTGGATAATTGGGTCTAGTACTGCAGACTGTTCTTCACCCTCTTCAAGTTGTGCTGAACCAGATCCTTCACCCTCTTCTTGAATAAAAGGAGGTAATCCAGCAGCTTCATCAAATGATGCTAATAGTAATCCTTGCTGCTCAAGCTCTGGTGTATCAATTTCTTCACATTCTAAAGATTCAGAACCATCAATCACCTCCTTCTCTTTCCTCATCAATCTCTCATCCTCCTCCATAACCTCATTAGCAGATCTTTCTGTTTCTAAATCAAATTGATCACCCAAATTCTTCTTTAGATGATCCTCAACAGCATTTTGAACATTTGGGAAGTCATGGGGCTCAGGTTGACTATCTATCAACTCTTTTTGCTCAAACTGATCTTGAATGTTGATCCCATTCACAAACTTAGCAAAACCAACTGATTTGGCACTTTGACTTTCCCTCTGTTGTTCCCATATTTTTACAAACTCTTGTGGGTCTGCAATTTTGCTGAAGAATTCTGCAATCCTTTCTTCAACCTTTCTATTGACCAATTCAGAGATCTGGGCTTCAAGTTCCTTAGAAATTGGCTCTGCCACTCTTTCATTCTCCCTTCTTGGACTCTGAATAGAAACTGAAATCTGCACCGGTTTAGAAACTATAGCAGGAGAAGAGAACTTATTCTTCTTAGAGCTTGATTTTTGGGCCTCCCTTAGGCCCTTTAACTCTAATACTTTCTCTACAGCCTCAGTGCAAGTAGTTTTCTTACCACCTCTGCTTTCCCAAATTCTTAGCTCTAACTCTCCAGTGTGAGGTTTTGAATCAACCAACCGCACATCTTTCTTCTTACTCTTCACCCCATACCTTTCCAATAAACCAGTAATGAGGGATGGAAAGTACAGAGTTTTCTGCCTAGACTTCTCCTTCCTTAAACTATAAATTCTTCTTTTCAATTCTGAGAAGATCAGCTGACCCAGATGAATGAACTTGCCTTGGTTGAAATCTCTGAGGAACTTCTTTTCATCAGCAGTAAAACGGCTCCCCTTGTTCCTAGGCATGACATTATCCCTCAGCCAAGTTAAGCATATGGCAGTGTGAATATCCAATTCACTTGCCAAAACATCTCTTTCAGATCCTTGAGTTGGATGCTGAAATCTCCTCAAACTCCTCAGATCTTCCTCAGTCAGCTCTGAGGCTTCCATTCCTCTATCCCCTTGATGGTTGGCCTCCATCAACTCATAGTAGCTGCAGATAGATTCAGCTGAAATGTCCACTTGTTGGCCCCTGATATCAAATGGAGTGTCCAACTCCTCTGGAGCCTTATCATAGAACTCCTCCACCAGAGTGGCATTCACCTTCTTGGGCTGTGCCACCAGTTTCCTCATGAACCAACTCCAAAGATAGTTCCCAAATCTTTTGTCTTCAAATTCTTCTAAAAGAACTCCCTTCTCTTGCCAAAACTGCAAGTTGTCCTTCTTAGAAGGGCTCTTGATCTTGGACGTTTCCTTGGAAACTTTAGGTGAACTAGATGTCACCTTCTCCCCTTTAGTAATGGCTCCAAACTCTGTTGTAGCTTGCTTTTTGGCCAAAACCAACTTATCAACTGTACTACTCCCCTTAACAGCAGTTGAAGTAGAAGGGGTCTTAAGAGTAACACTCTTATTTTTACTGGAGCCTATCTGGACTCCTATTTGCTTGGGCAACTTAGGTGAAGACGAAAGAATCACTCGGACTTGATAGTTCTTCTCATCATAGATCTTCAGCTTGGCCGAAGTCTTGGCTTTCTTGTCCTTCTTAGCTGGGCTAGGAGTGTTGTCGCTCTTTCTTTTAGCCATTATCTACAATTTGAAACAGCATTTCAACAGTTATAATCAGACATCAAATCGACAGAATTAAAACTCAGCAGAATAACAGCATTATCAACATTAAACAATTTGACAGTATGTCGTAACATGGTTCAGCATTTATAAAACACATTCAGCAATCAAAGCTTTAAACCATGTTTTACAGCTTAAAAACTAACAACTACTGTCAATAATGCAATCAATTAACTTCACAGAAATAAAACACCCAACTAAAATCGTTCATGTTCATTATAAAACCCACAGAGTTTCGACACTATTACCATTAAACAATTGCTCTATTAACATCCTAACAACCTCGACTAACATATCAACACAGATAAACCTAAAACAGCTAACAGCTTGCATAAACTGAGAGAGACGAAAAGGAACATACCTTGTTAGTTTACTGTGATGGAAGTCGATCGAAAAGAAGAACCGAACTGAGAGATTCGCAATTTAGGGTTTTCGAACAATTCAAAATTCAGAGAGCAAAGTAATGGCAACGGTAAAATCGAATTAGGTTTTATGAGATATCAGAAAATAGGTGCAATGATGAAAGAAACTAGACAGAAGGCGTAAAGTTTTTGCCTCGCCCCGTGTCATCCAACGGTAATAATTGTGTGCACCTATGTAAGTGGCGAAATATTTTATGTCGCCTAAAGTGCAAGGGTTATAAAATTCAGAAATAGGCGAGAAAGAATGAACTCGCCTTAAATTACCTCACTTACAATATAAAGCGGGACATATAAATTATTTCGCCTTCAAAAAGAGTTTCTGGCGAATTAAATGAGGCGAAAAGAGGCTACCTCGCCAAAAATATTTTCAAAAGCAGGCGAGTTTCCCGGCGAATTCTCTTCATAGCAACATCATTTCGCCAGTTTGCTGACTTTGGATGAAATTCTGATTTTTTCCTTTCTTTTGAATTTGCAGGTTTTAGCTTCTTTTTCACAACTTTTCATCCAAGTCCTTGTCTCAGCAATAATTGTCTAAAATTACTAGAAATGCATTCAATATCTCATCTTTTAGTTTCAATTTCATTACATTTATACTCATAAAAGATGCTAAAACATAGGTAAATTCTCCTCCCACGAAGATGGTGAAACTGAGAAATATGATTTCTTCTTTCCAGTATGTGGATGGAGAGTCACTCTATGAGAGCTGGGAGAGGTTTAAGGAGCTGATCAGAAGATGTCCCCACCATGGCATAGCATCTTGAAGCATTGTGATGACATTTTATAGTGCCATGCCTCCGGAGATCAAAATGCACATTAATTCCTCAGCTGGAGGATCAATAATGGACAAAGAGCCAGATGATGCTCATGATTTCATCGAATTGCTGGCAAACAATGATTTTGGATGGAATGAAAGGGAAAAGGCCGCAAACAAGAAGCAGTTTGGAGTTTATGAGCTGGAGTCTTTCAATGCATTATCTGCTCAAATAGCATTGTTGAATAAGAAGATGGACAATATGGCAGTTAATAAAGGCCATCCAAAGAAGACTTCAGTAAATTCTGTTGAAAAACAGAAGACTACTCTGGCAGAATATGCTCAGGAAGCAGCACTTGCTGATGATGAAGATGAGCCAGAGGAGTCAGAACAAGTAAATTATTTGAATAATAATTATGGGAACCAGCAGAGGCCATACTATCAATAGAGGAACCAACCCAATCAAAATCAGGGTTATTACCAAAGAAATCCTCAACCTGGTTACCAACAACAAGGACAGACTCAGTATCAAATGGGACAGAAGAAGCCTAGTATGGAGGATCTTCTGATTAAATACATGGAGAAGACTGATGATGTTCTCACAAACCATACCACTTTAATTAAAAACTTGGAAACTCAGATGGGGCAGCTTATGCAAGTTCTGAACCAAAGACCCCAAGGAGCACTTCCAAGTGACACTGTGCCTAACCCAAAGGTTAAAGATAAATCCAAAGAGGAAGCACAAGTGCATGCTATTACATTGAGAAGTGGGAAACAGTTGGAGAACTCTAAGGAAATGAAAAGCTATGAACCTTGTGCACAGAATAAGGAAAATGAAGAAATTAGCAAACCTTTTGTTAAAGAACGGGAGGCTGTGAAGATTGCCTTACCTTTTCCTCAAAGAGATAATAGAAAGAATCTGGATAAGCAGCTTGAGAAGTTTTTGGACATGATAAAGCAAATCCAAGTCAACATCCCATTTATTGAAGCATTGAAATAGATGCCTGCCTACGCTAAATTCATGAAAGAGTTGTTATCAAATAGAAGGAATTTAGCTGATGTGGGATGCATTAATGTGAATGAGAGTGTGAGCCAACTTGTCAAGTACTAGATTCCTAGGAAAGAGAAGGATCCTGGCAAGTTCACCATACCTTTGACCATAGGCGAAAGATTCAAGGGAATAGCTCTCTATGACTTGGGAGCTAGCATAAACTTAATGCCTTTGGCCATCTATGAAAGGTTGGGAATAGGGCATTTCAGACCTGATAATGTATTGTTGCAACTTGCTGATTGGTCTTTCACTCATGCAAAGGGAGTTGTGGAAGATGTGATAGTCACAGTAAACAAATTCATGTTTAAAGTGGATTTTGTGGTGTTTGACCTGGAGGTAGATAAAGATGTACCTTTGCTATTAGGTAGACCATTTTTGAGAACTGGAAGAGCATTGATAGACGTGGCAAATGGTGAACTCACACTCAGAGTTAATGGAGAGGAAGCAAAATTTAGTCTTTTGGAGTTATTGAAATTTCCATACGATTTTGACGAAGTCAAGAGTATACAATTGGCAGCTGATACAGAGTTGATGGATAAGATTCTCGCATTGAGAAGTTCTGATCCACTGAACAATGTATTGATTAATGATGTGGATATGGACATTCCAGAAGAGAGTGCTTACAGTGGTGAGCTGGAATGCATGACTTCTCATTTTGTCCTCAACATTAATGATATACAACCATCTGCCGAGCCAATGCTTCCCTCAAATGAAAAACCACCACAGTTGGAACTGAAGGCATTCCCAAGTCATCTCAGGTATGCATTCCTTAACTCTAAAGATTCTAGCTTATCTATTGTGGTTTCTAATGACTTAACAGATGAACAAGAGGAAAGCCTCCTCCAAGTGGTGAGGAAACACAAGAAAGCCATTGCATGGACGATAGCAGATATTAAAGGAATCAACCCCACTTTCTGTAAACATAAGATCATCTTGGAGGACAAACATACACCCAAGATCCAACCTCAGAGAAGATTGAATCCAACTATGAAGGAGGTTGTGAAAAAGGAAGTACTGAAAGTCTTGATGCAGGTATTATTTTTCCAATTTCAGATAGTGAATGGGTTAGTCCAGTGCAGTGTGTACCAAAGAAGTGAGGGATTACTGTGATAAAGAATGAAAAGAATGAGTTGATCCCTACTAGAACTGTTACAGGCTGGCGTATGTGCATAGATTATAGAGTCTTAAACGATGCAACTAGAAAGGATCATTTCCCCTTTCCCTTCATAGATGAGATATTAGATAGACTGGCAGGACACCCTTATTTTTGCTTTTTGGATGGTTATTCTGGATATAACCAAATCCCCATAGCACCTGGTGATCAACATAAAACAACTTTTACCTGTCCTTTTGGAACTTTTGCTTATAATAGGATGCCATTCGAACTGTGTAATGCACCAGGAACATTTCAGAGGTGTATGTTTGCTATCTTTACTGATTTCATAGGTAAGTTTTTAGAAGTTTTCATGGATGATTTTTCCATTATAGGAGACAGTTTCAATGATTGCTTGAATAATCTTGAGAAAGTGCTTAGAAGATGTGAGGAACTAACCTAGTCCTCAATTGGGAAAAATGTCATTTTATGGTAAGAGAGGGTATTGTTTTAGGCCATAAGGTGTCTGCTAAGGGATTAGAAGTAGACGGAGCAAAAATTGATGTGATAAGCAATGTACCTCCTCCTGCCAATGTAAAAGGCATCAGAAGTTTCTTAGGACATGCTGGGTTCTACAGGCGTTTTATTAAGGATTTTTCAAAAATAGCTAGACCCCTGTGTGTTTTGTTAGATAAGGAAAAGAAATTTGATTTTACTAATGAATGTTTGAAGGCTTTTGTGCAGCTAAAAGAAAAGCTTGTCTTAGCACCAGTCATAATTCCACCAGATTGGAATTCTGAATTTGAAATCATGTGTGATGCACCTGATTTTGCTGTAGGTGCAGTGCTGGGACAGAGAAGGGAGAGGCTATTCAGAGTCATTTATTATGCTAGTAAATCGTTGGTGGAAGCTCAGAGAAATTACACCACCACTGAGAAAGAATTGCTAGTAGTAGTCTTTGCATTGGATAAGTTTAGATCATAAATTTTAGGGTCTAAAATTATCATTCATACTGATCATGCAGCATTGAGATATCTATTTGCTAAGAAAGAATCTAAGCCTAGGTTGATAAGATGGGTGCTCTTGCTGCAGGAGTTTGACATAGAAATCAAAGACAAAAAAGGCACTGAAAATGTAGTAGCAGATCACCTCTCAAGACTGCACATTAAGGATATGGAGGCTCAAGTTGACATCAATGAACAATTTTCAGATGAGCAACTTTTCCTTTGTGAGGTAACATTTTATCCATGGTATGCTGACTATGCAAAGTATTTGTCATGTAAAGTGTTACCTGAAGATTTAAACAGTCATCAGAAGAAAAGGTTCCTTCATGAGGTTAAGAGGTACATATGGGATGAACCTTACTTGTTTAGGAGATGTACTGATCAAGTGTTAAGACGTTGCATCCCATATGAAGAAACATTGGACATCATCAAGCACTGTCATTCTTCAGAATATACTGGTCATTTTGCTGGAACAAGAACAGCTGCAAGAATTCTGGAATGTGGTTTCTATTGGCCATTAATATTCAAAGATGCACTTGTTTTTGTGGCCAATTGTGATAGATGCCAGAGAATGGGTAATATTTCCAAGAGGCAAGAAATGGCCCAAAATTATATCCTAGAGTTAGAGTTATTTGATGTCTGGGGTATTGATTTCATGGGACCATTTCCTCCATCCAACAAGTATGAGTATATACTTGTAGCAGTTGACTATGTATCCAAGTGGGTAGAGGCTGTTGCTTGTGTTACAAATGATGGAAAGGTAGTGGAGAAGTTTCTTCAGAAGAATATCTTCACTAGATTTGGCATACCCAGGGTACTAATTAGTGATAGAGGGTCTCACTTCTTCAATAAGCTGTTGGAGAAGGTTCTAAAGAAGTATGGAGTAATCCATAAAGTTACCACAGCTTATCATCCACAAGAAAATGGTCAAGTGGAAGTTTCAAATAGAGAATTAAAGATAATCCTGCAAAAGACTGTGAATGAGTCCAGAAAAGACTAGAGCTTCAAGCTAGATGATACTCTGTGGGCTTATAGAACGGCTTTCAAAACTCCTATTGGAACGTCACCATTTAGGATGGTGTATGGCAAGTCATGTCATCTGTCAGTGGAGTTGGAACACAGGTCATATTGGGCTGTAAAACTGTTGAATGTGGACTATGAAAAAGCAGGAAAATAGAGGCTTCTACAACTAATTGAGACGGATGAATGGCGCCTTGAAGCCTATGAAAATCATGAAATGTACAAGCAGAAGGCGAAAAATTACCATGATAAAAAGATTGCCAAGCGAGAGTTCAAACCTGGACAATATGTATTGCTCTACAATACCAAGCTTAGTTTCTTTCCAGGAAAACTAAAATCTAGTGGTCTGGACCATTTAGAATAAAGAGTGTTTCCCCATATGGAGCTATTGAATTGTTTGATAACAAGTCCACTGACTCTTTTGTTGTGAATGGACAGAGACTCAAGCATTATGTGGGGGGAGACATCTACAAGACAAGAGATATCCTTTATATCTCAGATCCTGTAGAGATAATGGAAAATCACTAACAGACTTGCCTTGGTCGATGCTAACAACCTTAAACAAAGCATACTCCTTACACAATTATTTCTTTTTGGAAAATTATGCTATGATCAATTAATTGTGTAAGTTTTTAACTAACCAAATTCATGTTTTGCAGAAGAATTATTGTTTTCAGATGAACTTGAAAGTTTAAAGAAGAAGGCGAGATGTCATTCTTATTGCAAAAAAAAAAAACTCGCCAAAGCTGTTTATCAATTGGCGAAGAACAATTCCATTTCGCCTGTATGGATATTTTGAAGATGGCGAGATAGGGGAAGTCGCCATGTATGATCGCCTGGGTGAGGGCGAGAAAGAGGAGTCATGCCAAAAACTTCGCTTACTTTACTTTTGCGAAGGCGAGGAAGGACGAATCTCGCCTTGTTACATCGCCCAGTGACAAGAAGAGTGAGGCGAGAATTCAATACATTGCCATTTCATCTCACCAACTAGGTATGTTTTCTGGCGTTAAATTTAATTGTGCCAAGATTCTTCGCTTGCCAACAAGTTGGCTTTGGCGAAGTGTGATTTCCTTGCCTGGAAACTCGCCTGTTTTTGAAAATATTTTTGGCGAGGTAGCCTCTTTTTGCCTCATTTAATTCGCCAGAAACTCTTTTTGAAGGCGAAATAATCGATATGTCGCCGCTTTATATCGCCAAGTGAGGTAATTTAAGGCAAGTTCATTCTTTCTTGCCTAGTTCTGAATTTTATAACCCTTGCACTTTAGGCGACATAAAATATTTTGCCACTTACATAGGTGCACGCAATTATTACCGTTGGATGACACGGGGCGAGGAAAAAACTTTACGCCTTCTGTCTAGTTTCTTTCATCATTGCACCTATTTTCTGATATCTCATAAAACCTAATTCGATTTTACCGTTGCCATTACTTTGCTCTCTGAATTTTGAATTGTTCGAAAACCCTAAATCGCGAATCTCTCAGTTCGGTTCTTCTTTTCGATCGACTTCCATCACAGTAAACTAACAAGGTATGTTCCTTTTCGTCTCTCTCAGTTTATGCAAGTTGTTAGTTGTTTTAGGTTTATCTGTGTTGATATGTTAGTCGAGGTTGTTAGGATGTTAATAGAGCAATAGTTAATGGTAATAGTGTCGAAACTCTGTGGGTTTTACAATGAACATGAACGATTTTAGTTGGGTGTTTTATTTCTGTGAAGTTAATTGATTGCATTGTTGACAGTAGTTGTTAGTTTTTAAGCTGTAAAACATGGTTTAAAACTTTTATTGCTGAATGTGTTTTGTAAATGTTGAACCATGTTACGACATACTGTCAAATTGTTTAATGTTGATAATGCTGTTATTCTGCTGAGTTTTAATTCTGTCGATTTGATGTCTGATTATAACTGTTGAAATACTGTTTCAAATTGTAGATAATGGCTAAAAGAAATAGCGACAACACTCCTAGCCCAGCTAAGAAGGGCAAGAAAGCCAAGACTTCGGCCAAGCCGAAGATCTATGATGAGAAAAACTATCAAGTCCGAGTGATTCTTCCGTCTTCACCTAAGTCGCCCAAGCAAAAAGGAGTCCAGATTGACTCCAATAAAAAGAAGAGTGTTACTCCCAAGACCCCTTCTACTTCATTTGCTGTTAAGGGGAGTAGTACAGTTGATAAGTTGGTTTTTGCCAAAAAGCAAGCTACAACAGAGTTTGGAGCCATTACTAAAGGGGAAAAGGTGACATCTAGTTCACCTAAAGTTTCCAAGGAAAAGTCCAAGATCAAGAGCCCTTCTAAGAAGGACAACTTGCAGTTTTGGCAAAAGAAGGGAGTTCTTTTAGAAGAATTTGAAGATAAAAGATTAGGGAACTATCTTTGGAGTTGGTTCATGAGGAAGCTGGTGGCACAGCCCAAGAAGGTGAATGCCACTCTGGTGGAGGAGTTCTATGATAAGGCTCCAGAGGAGTTGGACACTCCATTTGATATCAGGGGCCAACAAGTGGACATTTCAGCTGAATCTATCTGCAGCTACTATGAGTTGATGGAGGCCAACCATCAAGGGGATAGAGGAATGGAAGCCTCAGAGCTGACTGAGGAAGATCTGAGGAGTTTGAGGAGATTTCAGCATCCAACTCAAGGATCTGAAAGAGATGTTTTGGCAAGTGAATTGGATATTCACACTGCCATATGCTTAACTTGGCTGAGGGATAATGTCATGCCTAGGAACAAGGGGAGCCGTTTTACTGCTGATGAAAAGAAGTTCCTCAGAGATTTCAACCAAGGCAAGTTCATTCATCTGGGTCAGCTGATCTTCTCAGAATTGAAAAGAAGAATTTATAGTTTAAGGAAGGAGAAGTCTAGGCAGAAAACTCTGTACTTTCCATCCCTCATTACTGGTTTATTGGAAAGGTATGGGGTGAAGAGTAAGAAGAAAGATGTGCGGTTGGTTGATTCAAAACCTCACACTGGAGAGTTAGAGCTAAGAATTTGGGAAAGCAGAGGTGGTAAGAAAACTACTTGCACCGAAGCTGTAGAGAAAGTATTAGAGTTAAAGGGCCTAAGGGAGACCAAGAAATCAAGCTCTAAGAAGAACAAGTTCTCTTCTCCTGCTATAGTTTCTAAACTGGTGCAGATTTCAGTTTCTATTCAGAGTCCAAGAAGGGAGAATGAAAGAGTGGCAGAGCCAATTTCTAAGGAACTTGAAGCCAAGATCTCTGAATTTGTCAATAGAAAGGTTGAAGAAAGGATTGCAGAATTCTTTAGCAAAATTGCAGACCCACAAGAATTTGTAAAAATATGGGAACAACAAAGGGAAAGTCAAAGTGCCAAATCAGTTGGTTTTGCTAAGTTTGTGAAAGGGATCAACATTTAAGATCAGTTTGAGCAAAAAGAGTTGATAGATAGTAAACCTCAGCCCCCTGACTTCCCAGATGTTCAAAATATTGTTAAGGATCATCTAAAGAAGAATTTGGGTGATCAATTTGATTTAGAAACAGAAAGATCTGCTAATGAGGTTATGGAGGAGGATGAGAGATTGATGAGGAAAGAGAAGGAGGTGATTGATGGTTCTGAATCTTCGGAATGTGAAGAAATTGATACACCAGAGCTTGAGCAGCAAGGATTACTATTAACATCATTTGCTGAAGCTACTGGATTACCTCCTTTTATTCAAGAAGAGGGTGAAGGATCTGGTTCAGCACAACTTGAAGAGGGTGAAGAACAGTCTGCAGTACTAGACCCAATTATCCAAGAGCCCCTCATCTACACTTGTCAGGTTCCTCCACATTTTGGACCTGTCAAATGTACTACTCTGCCTGAACTTTTCACTACTGAAGAGTTCGTTCCACAACTTCATGTTATGCATCCAGCCATTCAAGAGCTAATAAATCAAGCAAGACTGGGATTGTTTCCAACTGAAGCTGATATTCCTATAAGCAATGATCAGTCTTCTTCAAGTATGGCAATAGTACCTTTTCTTCAACTCTAGAATAGTACTAGTTCCTCTCAATCTTTGGAAATCATACCATATTTGCACCCTGAGCCTCTCAATCAGGTGCCTTTTGTTGAAGAGGATGTGAGAAATCCCACTGAAGAAGCTAGAGTTCTTGATAAAGAAGAGGTGGCTGTTATGTTAGTGAAATTTTTCCAAACTTATAACAAGATGCCTTCTTATGAATTCTTCGAAGGGATGGAGTTCTCAACTACTAGCTCTTCTGATGCTGAAATGGATTGTCTAAATAAAAAGAAGGCTAGTCAAAGGGATGCACGGGCTAAAGAAAGCAAGGAAGTTTATTGTGATCCTGCAGTTACTTCTGCAGATTTAGAACAGATGCTTATCTTGGATCATAACAAGACTCCTTATTCTTGGGAGCCAACCTCTGCTTTGTTTGTTCTAGATGGATATTATTCTATCATATTCAGACAAGTTCAAAGGCACAGCAATTTCTTGAGGCAATTGGCTAACCCAACACGGTATTCACCCAACATAGCTTTCAAGATTCATCCTCTCAATGAAGATGAGGCTGAAGAAGCAAAGGCTACTCAGAAGAAAAAGAAGCATGTAAAGACTGCAGCCCAGAAGAAAAAGAAAAGTTCAGTCAAGCCTCACAGATCAGTTGAGGCCAGTCCAAAGCCTAAAAAGAGGAGACTGAACACTAAAGCTTCTCACAAGTCCAAATCTCCAGAAGATTCTTTGGATGATTTCTAGTTTTTATGTGTTAAATAATTTTTACTTCTTTTGTAATATTCCAGATTGATTCTTATTTTGTCATTACAAGAGCAATGTGAATTTGTTTTCTCTTTTTAATGTTTGGTAAAGAGTAATGTGAATTTTTTTTCTCTTTTTAATGTTTGGTAAAGAGTAATGTGTTTCTTTGAGTCTTTATTTTTAATTTTTCAAGAGTAATGTGATTGATTATTTTGTCTGTTAAAGAGTAATGTGATTGCTCGTTTAAGTTGTTACAGAGAGTTTTCAGATTTTAAGTTGGGGGTTCTTTTCCCTGAGCAAAATGAGTTGAGTTTACAGGAAGGAACATTAACTATGAAACCATTTCTCATTTTGAATTTTGAAGTTACAGATCAATTTGCAAGGATTTTAAAATACAACAGTGTGCTGAGGCAAGGTATGACTCAAATCGCTAAAATGATCGCCTTGACTAAGGCGAGATCTCTATTTCTCGCCTGGTTGATAAGATTTTTCATATGGTACAGGCTACTGATTGGGGCGATATCTTTTATTTCGCCTAATTCTTGAATTCTCTTATTGGTGACATTTCTATCTTGTCTGATATTTCACCTACAGGATCTATATTTCGCCTTGACATTATTTCTTTATGTCATCCTAAGCTGGCGACTCTTATATTTCGCCTGGGTATTTCGCCTAAGGTTAGCGATCATTTTCTCGCCTATTCTTATTTCGCCTAACCAATTTTCTTTGTGAACTTAATTGGGGCGACTTATCCTCTGATAATGGCGACATTCAGGTACTTTGCCTAACTCTCTGGTTCATTGTTTTATACATTCCCCCCTCTCCTTCTATTCATTTCTATTCTCATAAGCATTGAGGACAATGCTTTCTTTTAAGTTGGGGGTGGGGTAGCAATCACGTTGCTGTTCTTTGTGTTTAGTTTTATAGTTTAGTTTTATAGTTTATTTTTATTTGTAGATTTTGTTTTAGTATTTTCTTAGGATATTAGGTCTAAGTGCATAATTGAGCATACATTGCTCATAATTCAAAGTGATTTAGTTTTTCATCAAATGAATTTTCAAACAGTAAAACAAGTGTTCAAAACAAGCAGCTTTGATGAGCAATTTTTGACAAATTTCTTTGAACACTGATGAAGATTCTGGTTAGTTTTAAATTGTGAATAAGTTGATGAGTTTTGATAAGGAAAGAGTGGAGAAAACCTTAGGTGGAATGTGAGGTTTTGAGCTTAATGTTGTGCCATTTTCTTCATGAGAGAGGTTATTTTTGTTCTCTTCCTTGTTAAACACATTTATATGAAAATTTTATTTTATAGAAATCAGAACATTCATAGGTTTGCTTTGAATTTCTCATACATTCCTCAAGTGTACAGGGCATTGGTCGGGTAAAGTCTGTCTTTAATTTGCCAAAGAAAATGATCTGATTTGAGAGAGTGAGTGAAACTATTAAATAGCCTTTGCTTGCTTGATATAACCAGACCTTTGTGAGGTAACCATTTTGTTTCCATTCTCATTAAAACCTTTTCCTTGGTCCCCAAACCAGTCCAAACCATAAAGATAGAGATATAATCTCAATCCTACCCTTTGGACTTACCATTAAATTTGGGATTGAAAAGATGAGAAGTGAGGATTATCTTAAAGAGTGTTTCTGAAGTTGCTAAAAGCAGAATATACGCTGTTAAATTAAAATAAAATAAAATAAAATAAAATTGAATGAATGAATGAAAAGAAAAGAAAAAATAGACACAATCAAGTGAAATGAACAATGTTCATAAATAAGTAGTATGTGAATAAAGTATCATGGAGTGGGGAAACACTAAAGAGTGAAGAATTGAAAGATTGAGAGGAATTTAGTGGTATGTCCAAACTTTAATTCCTTAAAGAAATTTCTTTCTTTCATAAGCTAACTTGACCCCATTTTCCTTATATTTACAAATCAGAGATTCTAAGGCTAACAAAAAGGCAGTACTGAACCTAGGAACTTCTAAGTGCTGTACAGTGTATGAGTGAAGTTCAATGTTCGTGGGGTTCTTTTCGTTTACTGCTTGGTGAAACACTAGAATCACATTTGCCTTGGTACGTAACTCTGATTCTTAAAGTGACTAGTGTATTGAGTGAGTAACATTTAGGATTCTGAGAGATCAAACACTTATGAAAGACTACTGTGAGGAAGTAGTTTCAAAACTCAAATACTTGGATCTTCTCAGATACTTTGCCACATGAAGAAAATGACCAGTTTTGAATTAGTTGATTGGGAATTTCGAAAGAAGAGCTGGTCACTGTTTGGAATTTTTTTTAAACTAAACTTAATGAATTGCTTTGAATTATGATATAAGTTTGCACTGATTGCTGTCTCAGTAGATTTTTAGTCAGTTTGCTTGAGGACAAGCAAAAGGATAAGTTGGGGGTAATTGATAAGTCTAGAATTTACCTATGTTTTAGCATCTTTTATGAGTATAAATGTATGAAATTGAAACTAAAAGATGAGATATTGAATGCATTTCTAGTAATTTTAGACTATTATTGCTGAGACAGGGACTTGGATGAAAATTGTGAAAAATGAGCTAAAACATGCAAATTCAGAAGAAAGAATGACCAAATCAGAATTTCATCCAAAGTCAGCAAACTAGCGAAATGATGTTGCTAAGAAGAGAATTCGCTTGAAGACCTCGCCATGACTCGGAGTGAAGGGCAACGTAGCAGGCGACATAAAGAAATTTTTGCCTCAAAGAGTAAAACATGAAAGGCGAATTAGAGATTCCTCGCCTTCGCATATCGCCTTCTTGACAGAATCTTAGGCGATAAATATTGAACTTCGCCTATCTTGAGGCGATGGTTGAGGCGATGAAGGAGAAATGTCGCCACATTAAAATATAACAATAGGCGACATTTGATGAGACATCGCCTAAGAAGATCTTAACTGAAAGGATGTTTTGGCGAAATATGTCAACTCGCCTGAGCATCAGGCGATATATTATGGCAACATTGAGGATATTTCGCCTAGAAAGAGTTGAAGCTTGGCGATCAAGACAAGTGAGATGTGAAGAAGTCGTTTGGTTCATGCGAAGGAATAGGCGACATAAATGGAGAAAATGTTACTTCGCCAATTTGTGTTTCTTTGTTGATTTTGTTTCGAAATTGCCACTGAGCCAAACTCTATAAATAGGAGCTCAGACGAAGCAGTTTGTGTGAAGTTTTTTAGAGAAAAACAGTTTAGATGTTTGATTTTCACTCTTGATATTCTGATATACTTTAAGAGAAATTCTAGATTCTTCTATACGCTTTATTCAACATCTTCAGAGAATTTACTTGAAGAAGTTTTGTGCTCTATTTCTGTTGATCATTGAGATTTAGCTTGAAGATTGTGAAGCAACAACTGTGACAGAGTCTAGCTTCAATCTTCCTCGGTAAGATTTAGATCTTGAGCATGTCGATGATGATTTCTTGTACTTGATTGAATATGCTGAAGTAGATGTGCTAGCTAAAAGCTCTGTTGATTTGTTGAATCTTGATGTTGATTATCATTTCAATTACAAAGTTTCTTGTTCAATTATAGCCAGATCTACTGGATTTCATGAGCTAATTGAATTACAAGGACGATGAGTTACGTAATATTGTTAATCTGAGATTTGATTTCGACCAGAGATGGCGATTAGGTTTCAGATCAGAGAACAGAGGATCGTAGTACTAGAGATAGACTACAGATCTATTTTTCTACAGATTGTGCTTATCAGTTGTATAGGTTGTAGTATAGAGATATATGCGACTATATAATTGAGATATGTTAAATTGAATCGAGAGATCTTTTAACAGATCACTGATGATGATCTAGAAGGTAAATCTGTGATTTAAGATGAAACTTGCATGAGAAGTTAATTGAAATCAAATCTAGCAAATCAGTTTATTCTTTGTTAAGATCAATTGCAGAATAGAGTGCTGACTTGAGTTTTCATTGAATGAATGTCATGAGTTACTTTTACTTCACATCAACTTTATGATTCCATGATTCTATGATTTTATGATTCATTTTGTATATAGATTCTTTTAGCAATTCAGTTTAAATCTTAATCTCAATCATGCTTCTTAGCTTACAATCCCTGTGGAGACGATATCTAAAATACTACATTAGACGTTGATAGAAATTTCGATTGAGTATTGTGAACATAAATATCAGTCGAGTTTCGTCCCATCAGTTGTCCAACATATACCCAAGGAGTCAAAAATCAAGGAAACCCTAACTGATCGCTGTGCCCATAGCGAAGAACCAAAAGAAGAAATTAACGTGGAAACCCTAACTCAAGGAAAGAACCATGCCCACAACGAAAGGGTGCAGTTGGAAAAAAAGATCAATGTTAAAACTGATGATTGTGCTGTACTGGAAAGGCCAAAAGCCTTAGAAGTGAGACCACCTTTTCCTAGTAGACTAAAGGAGACTAAGGAGGTTAATGAAGAACATGAGATTTTCGACACGTTCAACAAGATCGAGGTAGGAGACACCGAAACATTGCATAAACAGGAAGCATTGAAAGATCAGGTAAGTACCAATCCAATTTTTCTTCTGACTGCAATTAAGTCACGATTACTCTTTATTATACAGGTGCCAAAGTTGAAGTTATATTACAAAGGGTTTCGAGTTGGAATATAAGATTGGCTTCAGTTTGATTCGGTGATTCGTGTTAGATGAAATTCAGAAACGTCTAACCACGGACGTAAAATCAAGGCACTGATTGGGAGGCAACCCAAAATTTTTAGTTTCTATTATTTTATTTATTTTATTTTCAATTATTTTTATTTTATTTTATACTTACATTTTATTTTATTTTATTTTTCTTATTTTATTTTAGATATTTAATAATAATGATTTTGAAAAAATAAAAAAATAATAATAATACATGTAAATAAATAGTTAGAATTAACTTTTTAGAATTTCTAATTTTATTTGTTTTCGCTGGAAAATAAAATCAAAAAAAAATTATTATAAAAAAATCAAAAATAAAAAATAAAAGTCAAAACAGTAACAGAACTTGAAACCCTAGCCGCCAGCCTCATCGACGTTCTCTGTTAGCCATGCCGCCGCTGTCCGCCTCCACTTTGTCGCCATCTCGCTTCATCACTAGCGACAGCCTCTTGCAGCGGTCGTCGTCCTCCAATCTCGCTCCAACTAACATCGTGACGCTCCAGCGACTATCTTCTATTTGTCGCGTCAAGTTCGGCCGTCGAGCAGCAACGACCATCTCCTCCCAGCAACTTGTCGTTCTTCCAGTGCGAGCCGCTACCATCAGATCTTCCATTGCCATCGACGATCTCCACCAGCAACACAGCAACCTCTAGTCGTCGACCGCCTTTCAGTCTGCAGATCCAGCCGTTGACCAACGCCGCCTTCCAAGACCAGCGTAGCCGTAGTCGCCAGCAACTCCTCCAGCGTCGGCGGTATCCTCCAACAGTCATCATTCGTCAGATCTTTACGACGGGTCTTCTTCATCACTGTCGACGATCTCGCCATCAACGATCACCGGTCTCGTCTTCTCCTATCGTGAAACCAACAGTGGTCTTCATCGTTGCCGTCAGATCCAGTGAGTTCCAGCCGCCATCAGCCTTGCCGATTTCTAGTCGTCTGCCAATGGTGTCTGTCATCAGTGTCGACAGTAGCGATAATCTCCAGCCATTAATCATTCATCGTTCCTCAATTGCTTTCTCCTAGTTCAGCTTCGTCGATCTCAACAGCCGCCAACTATCCGTCTCCTTCAGCCTTGCGATTCTAGTGCGGTTTTAAGACAGGTCCATCATTGACAGCAGCCGACAGCGCCTCATCTCTCCAAATCGCAATTTCTGTCCAGGGAAATTAAAAAATAAAAATAAAAATAAAAATTGGTTTGCTGCCGCTTTCGAATTCTAGTATGTATTCTGATTTTATTTTTATTTTCTGATGGCGAAAACACATTACGGTTTTCAAACGCTGAAAATTGATGAAAATTGGTTGAAAAATCCGGGAAAGGAAATGCGTGTTTATTGTTTGTAGATGAACTTCGTTCGGAAGAGGAGGTTGCTGTGCCTACAACAATCCAAAGCTTGACAAGTGAAATAAAGAAACGTGAAAAATTTCAAGCGAGTTAGAGGCTGAAGATGTTGCTCGAGATGCTAATTTCCTACCTCTACCATTTTCAGGGAAGTGTCTGTCTACATTTTATTGTTTACTTTATGTTGATTGACATTACATTGGGACAATGCATGATATAAGTGTAGGGGAGGAAACACTTTGTTCTTTATTGAGTTTATTTTTGTTTTTACTTTTATTTTATTTTATTTTTATTTTAGGAAGTTTTTAGATTTTATTTTAGTTATTTGAATTTTGGGATTTTAGTTTTTCCTTTCTATTTCTTTTGTGTCTCTTATGTTCTGACTTTACTTATGCACATAGGATATGCTATTTTGTGTCAATCTTGAATCGCCTTTAATATGATTTTTGATTGATTTGGGTGCTTTAGTTATGAAACTTAATTTTTGTGTGTACTTAAGTTAAGACGTTAGCAGATGCTTCTAGAGCCTGTGATAATTTAATTTAGAACTCACCTATGCTAGATACTTGCAAATAAGGAGTCAGTTAGTTAGGAAATAATATAGCAGTCTAAAAAAGATAGAGAGAGAGAGAGACGTTGATCATGTGACTCAATATCATCAGCTAGGATTAGTGGATCGGCGCTAATCTTCCTTAAGTTATTGTATGTATGGAGCCGCTGGTGGTAGGAGGATTTTCCCCTTTTATGGGCCGAATATAGTCCGACCAAAGTCATACATTCTTAGTTTTTCCATTTCCTTTCACTGGCCGGAATAGGTGACACGACACTTGTTCTCCTTAAGTGGCTTATGTATGGAGAAGTTAGTGATTGGAAAGAGTTTAGTACCTTTTTGGGGTCGTTTTAAACTTGGAAATAACTGGGAGTGTTGATTTGAAATGTCTTGCTGGTTGTTTAGGGTAAAATACTCTCAAAAAGAAATCAAAGGAAAATTTAAGAAAAAAGGCAGAAAAAAAAAGAAACAAAGAAAGAGAGATACCCGATCAGTGTCTAATAAAGTTGTTTTATTTTGTTGGCTGCTTTAGTTGTGTATAATAATTTGACTGTCTTTTATATTTGCTTGTGGCGCTAGTATAAATGATTTCTTTTACGAATTATCACTTACTAGCTTTGCATCTGCTCTAATCAAAGATAGAGTTAAAGTTTGTGTGTTTAATACATGATAGCTCTCTGTCTTTCATTTTTCTTGTTTTTGGTGATTTGAGTTAATTGTGGGCACCATGGATTATATGGTTGATTCCTTTTGGGCAGACAGTTTTGTTAGACCACTTGATTTTTCTTTTGAGAGTGAGTTATGGGCATACTTGAGGGCAAGTATAAGATAGTGTAGAGGAATTTGATTAAGCACCATATGTGCAACATATATGCACTATTTTATTAGTTTTTTTGAGGACATTATTGTGATTTTATACTAATTTGCCCTATTTTTTGTGAATATGAACAGTTTGGAGGTATTTGTGCAAATTATGAAGATTTCTGGGATTAAAGACCAAAAGTGAAAAAGTCAAGGATTGAAGACAAACTTTCACATCTTTCAAAAGTTAAATTAGATATTATATTAGAGAGGATTTTGAGGAGATTTTAGGGGATTGCTTATTTTTCTTAACGGAGTATATTTACTCTGCAGAACAGATTGTTAGATTATCTTTTACTTTCTGAAAAGACTTGAAGGAGGAATCAGGCTTTAGTTTTTCTATCTGTTTTCTTCTTTTTGAACGTTTAGTTTTATTTTAGACAATGATGTTGATTGCGCCCATGGGGTACTAAACTAGTCTGCCCAACTAAACGATTAATTTAATTAATTCGTGCTGTGAGATCTTTGCTCCGTTGCTTTATCTTTTAATATTTGTGTAATCTCTGTGTCCATAGTTAAGGTCATTCTATGCCCATAGCTAAGGTCATGTTAGTTTTATTTAATTAATTGATTAAGCGCGCGATTGGTTAATTGAGTATGCTAATACACTGCATGTTAGATAATTCGTAATTAATCTAATCTAGGTAGTGTTGAGGTTTCACAATCATAGTTCAAGAACTTTCGTACTAATTCATTAGCTATGACCATAGGTCTTTTCTAGTTCATATTGCAATCTACGTGTTAGATTAGTGATTGATTTGAAGGGTCGTACCCGGTCAGTCTAATAACTAAGGAAAAGATTGGTTGTTAGGCACGTTGTCAATAACTATAACTGTGGTTATTAAATTCGATAAAGATATCTTTAGAATCAATGATCAACACATTAATTAAATGATCGGTTAGCTGGGTCTTTTAATATATTTAATCGTTAATATTTACGTTCTAAGTGTTCAATTCAAACTTACTTTTTAAACCCCCAGTTTATACAACTTGGTTAATATACAAATCAGAATTGATAACTGTTCTCTGTGGATTCGACCTTGTTTACTACAATTAATTTGTCGTTGACAGGATATTTTAAATATTGACAGACTCGGCACTCATCAGAAATGAAATATTGAATTTGTTATTGAAGAATAATTGTTGTTCACACACATTTACAGAGATTGATATGTTTCAAGGGTGCGATCGAACCTTGATCGCAACCATATGTTAAGTTAAGAAATGAATATTTGAGCTGGTTATCGAAGATTAATCGTTGTTTACAGATTTAAAGGTGTTGATATGTCTCAAGGGTGCTATCGAACATTGATCGCACTTCAACTTTTGGATGGTTATCTTATTTAACCAATTTCATGGCATAATTACAAGTAAACATATATTCAAGGCATCAATCAATAACAAACAAGTGTGTAGGGCTAAAAACGGAAATACGAACCTCGCATCCGTCAATCCACAAGTTATAAAGTTGCTCACGTGAGGGTTTCCACTTGTTCTAAGTCATCACCATATACAACTATCACACTACAACCATTCATACACACCACAATGTCATTACATGGTTCCAACACACTCAAAATTACCACACAACAATTCTATTGAGGGCATTAGCATAGTGATAAGATTAGAGATATTCAAAATAGGTTGGAATTAACCCAAAATTATTTAGTAACCACCTAGGATCATCAATTAACCATTTTCAAGATTTAAGAACACAAAACCCAAATATTCAAGGGATCTTGAAAAAATAGGCAATAGAGACATCATTGATGAGAGGTAACAATTTAAAAACATTAATTGACATCATTGGATTGTAATAATAGAATTTATTAGAACCATATATATCAAAACCAAAATCACCATTTTGGAAACAATAGAGAAAAATTACTTAAACTCAATTGGAAGCTAATCATATTAACTTTAATCTCAAAACCACTATAGAAACTAGTTATAAGCATTAAGAACTAACACCTATGAGCCATTTTCGGAATCAAGAGAAAGTAAAGAGAGTGGATTTTACCTTTGTTCTAAGACACCTTAGAGTAGTGAATCAATCCCTTAGAAGTATATTGGACGTAATAATGGAGGGATTTTGATGCTTTTTAGTAGTGAAATGTGAAAGAGGTGGCTAGGGTTTGGGAGGGTTTAAAAATACGTAAAAGAGTGTTTTGTAGTGTGAGAGGATGTTGAGAGGTAGAAGAGAGTGAATAGTAAAAGGTGAGGGGGGTGTTTGGGTGAGTGGTTATGATAGGGTTTCATAACCCTTATTAGGCTTGAATTTGGATTGGCCCAAAATTGGGCCCAATCCAATTTCGAGTCCAGTTCTCTACCGAAATACTTTTCTGACACTCCTATTCACTTTTTAAATTTCATCTTGACATTTTACAATAAAAATAGCCACCGATTTTAAATTTTGAACTTTTCGCTCAATAGGGGTAAAATAGTAATTTTACCAAAAATGAACGTTTTAACCCAAAATCAATGTTTTTCTAAATTTCCAATTTAAATAAACTATAAGGTTCCAATTGAATCATGTTTTGCCCTTAAAGATCAATTTTCGATTTCAAAGCCAATTTTAATATTTAATTTGAATTAAATAAAGATGTTTGATCCTAGGCTTTTTGTCTCAAAACAATTTTTCCTACTCTCATCATGGCCCTTAATATTATTTTCAATTTACTCCGTCATGGATTTTTCGAAAATAAAACATGCAAACAATTTCAAATTGGCCCTAACTTTTAGGCCTGATTTGCGGACGTTACAACCATATTCCCCTTAAGAAACTTTCGTCCTCGAAATTTCATTGATCAATTGTCCAAGGTATTGCTCACGCTCAACCTTTTTGGACTACCAATGATGTCTTCTTGACATCGTGGTTAGCATAAGGAACGGAAGGAATGAGTTTCAAATCAAAATAACATGGGTAGAGCAAGTGTACCCAAGGCATCCATGCCTGGAGAACCCTTACAAATCTGGGTTCGAAGCACTTCTTTTTAAAAGAAAATCATTTTCATAAAATATTCATGTAGGCACATTATCTTGGGTGACATACTCAATTAATGGCCAAGAATGCATTTACTCTAATAAGAACAATGAAAGTTTAAGGGGAACAAGTTGCCACCAAGTTCACACTTAGTGGATAAAAACATAACCAAACCACTCATAGCATAAGGATTATATATCACTCCGTTGGTATGGTCCAAAACATAAAAATTATCTCCTAACCGAGGAGAACAAGCAATTTCACCATCCTTAGAAGTCATATATCAATAAAATCATCATTAACTGAACAATCACTACATGGACTAGAATACTTACTTTCTTTATCTTTTTTCTTTCCCATGTTGGCAATCGATCAGGCATTTGAATTTTGGCTCTCGTGTATGCAATGTCAATGACTTTCACAACTTTGCTAAAATGAATGCAACATCATAATTTGAAAATCAATGCAAAAAAATTCTTGACTTTCAATGCAAACAAGTACACAACAGAAGCATCCGAGAACCAGTGCTCTGATACCAAACAAAGGTAGCATCGAACCCCCGCCCCAGCCGAGACCATAGCGGGTGGCCCGGACCGCCACATTAACGATGCAATTTTAACTTACAATTTAAGAACATTTCAAAAGTTAATCAGTTTATATGATATTTATGCGGAAAACGAATAAAGACAGTACTCTTTTAAACATAAGATACTTGATTTAAATCATACCTAGACAATGTTTAGAAATTCCAAATGAATGAAGCATCTTTTACAATCATAATTCAATTACATTATGAGCTTATTTACAACATGATAAAATTCTAAAATACACGTATGGGTGGTTACAACATTAATGAACTTCACCATGAGAGCTCAAATACCACATGCCTCGCTTGATCGAACCTGAAAACACAATTTATGGGGAAAAAGAAAAAGAAGAAAGGGTCAGGTACACACCTGGTTCACATTCCATGTCCCAAACAAGCACGCGCAAATGCTATTACCTTTCTGTCGATATGCAATGTTTTAACACACAATGCAATTCTAATGTGAGCATCTCTAAACTCACCTTAACTCATAGAAGTCAAACACAACAAATTCCTAGCAATCAATAATGCTAGTATAACAGTCGAGGCATGCTATGTACACATTCATGTTCATTCTATGGTTTACTAATTATTAGGATTAATCTCATTCATCTTATCATTAACCATATGGATCCATCATTCAATAATGCGATCAACAAGACAATGAATACAATCGAGTCAATTAAGACAACCAATTCAATTAAGTCAATTGGTGCAATTATCTCATGATGACCAAATCAAGAATTCAATTAAGTTAATCAAGACAATCAATTCATAATGATCCATCAAGAAAATAAACTCATTAGCCAAACCCCGCTTAGTCTGAACAACTCGACTCAGGGAGATCACCAACTAATCAAACGATTGCATATTACAATCTATAATCAAATGGTGTTTAATTATTCCACAAATATATTCAATTTTTAGGTTTTAAATACATTACCGAACTGTACACCGAATTCCTTACCGAGCGACAGTTCGGTGACTCAAATGCATGGCTCAAACCATCTCTGTCCGAGCTCAATACTGATTTATACACCGAATTACAATTCGATAACATATCAAAAATGAAAGATACAATGTCATTTCTTGAACAAGAAGCAATCAACAAATAAACCACATTGCAAAGTTCTCATGTTACAAAACTATAGTACTTTTAAATACCTTTAAAGAAACTTCGTCGACAAGATATTCGATAAAAAAATAACATTTGGCAGGATCAAAAGTAGATGAGTTCACTAGCAATTAAATACACTCATGAATGATTTAAAAAGTTTTGGAGACAATTCAATCAAGAGGTTTTTAATTCAAGAATTTTGATTCCTAAAAATAAGATGTTTCGTACAATTAAAGAAAATTGAAACCCTTGCAATATCATTGATTTATTTCTATAATTTCAAAATATAAAGTAATTAGATAACATCATCACAAATTCATAGCAACAAACGGGACCCAATTTGGAGTTCGGATACAAAATTTATACAAGTTACACATATTTTTTCAAAAGCTTAAATTTACAAACACTTGGAGGAGATTTGAAATCTGGGTATTCAAATGATAATATTTTTGAAATCTGAAAATATTATTGGAAAGTTGACTCAAAAACAAATGTGTAGCCGCCAATGGCACCCAAATTGAAGTTTGGATGAGGGAGAATGAAGATCGATAAGTCAAAAAAATAATGAGTGGCACTCCAGTAGTCCATCCGCCGGCAGCGTCCCCTGGCAGCGAATGAAAAAAATTTGGCAGCAAATGACATGCGCTTGCTGTTCTCGTTGACTGGCAACGTCTGCCGACAGCGAATAAAGAAAAATTGGCACCGAATGACATGACGCTTGCTATTTTCGTTGGCTGCCACCGTTCGCTAGCAACAGACGAGGAAAATTGGCAACGAATGCACCCTTCTTGGGCAATATAGTGACACCACTAGGACCTTTTTGTCTACCAAATTGGTAGTTCGGTAATGAAATAAGCTTTCCTTGGACATCACTGGATATACATATTCCATAAAATCAAGGGGAACTCCATTATAGACAGAGTTATGGTTGATGCATAAGACAGCATGTGGACAGGGAATGCCTGAAACCTACCACTCCCTGCAGTCACACTTCAAGTCACCAATATTCACCACCCAAGAGCCAGTCTTAACTAATGACTTCATATTCTTTATTTACTGCATAGTAACATTGGAATTTTCTTGATTCATCACCTGCTTTCAAGATCTGGCCCCTTTTACATATGGAGTCAGTTTACCCTCCCATTGGTTAGCCTCACGAAACTTCTTATATATCTTGTTCATAGTTTGCACCCTAATAAACTCAAAACAATCTAGGTAGCTCTAGCAACGGGGGGTCTCAGCATCCTATTATAACTCTCGCTGCAATTATTTGTAACGTGGTCGAAATGTACTTATTCATCAAATGTATACCTCATCCAGTCGTCATATTCTAATCGACCGAACCTGTTATATGCATCAATATTTACTTCTTTTATCTCCTACATCACTGCTAGATGGCCTTCTCTTGAGTACTCCTTGGCAGCCTGCCATAGCTTATTCTTAAGCCACTGTTCTCTTAGAGCTTCCTCATATTTGCATCCAGGTGACGGACACAGCTCCTCTAGCCAAACAAAATTTACAGTAATTAATAACATAACAGACATCCCCTACTGAATATATATTACTATCTATAATACATCACATATATAATAAGGATTTCACAGTAATTAATAACATAACAGAAAACTCAAAACCATCAGTATTGCTTTCTATACTACATCACAGGTATTATTTTCTTAATTTACCTGTGGCTGTAATTAGGAAAAACAACCTCTAGGCAGGCATGATGCTTTTTTGTCTATCGCTCATGAAGCAAATCTTCTGACCATTACCAATTTTCAGGGTACTTTTCATATGTTACAGAAACCACATCCACATTTCTTTCTTCTCTAGATCAACAATTGCCACCCCTGAAGGTAACACCTCACTATTAGCGTCCAATTTCATAGCGGTCAGGAGGACCACTTCATATGACCCTTTCAATGAACAACCATCTAACCCAATGAAAGGCTTGCAGTGGACAAAGGAGTCCCTGGCTTCTCCAAAACATACAAACATCCTTGAGAACTTACTTTCTTCTCCAATCACTCGAACGAACCCTGATGAACCTAGATTTGTAGTTTGAACCATGTGGCAATATTTCTTTAATATAGTGAAGCATTGCCCATGATCCTTAAGCAGCTTGGCTCTGATTCGCTCTTTCACTTTATACAATTTGGTCTAGGAACCACCACCTGTAATCCCTCTATAGGAGAGCTTCCAAAGTTGCAATATCGATAGTTGGACAACTTTTCAGTAGCTAACTGAATTTATTCACAATCCATTTCACCCGAGCTTCTGGATTGTTGTTTAGCCTATAATAGGAATGCTCCTCAGAGTGTTGATAAATTATCATGGTTTCTCCCACAACCGTCTCCCTGGCCTTGATAAACCAACCACAGCCTTTACCCTTACACTTGTAGTGCAGTCTCTCTAGATCATTGATCCTCATTTCCATTTCAATACCTTCCTGAATAGCGTAGTCCTTCAAGACCAGCCTCAACTTGTATAAACTTTCGAACAATTGGCCCTCTTTGAATTTAATTTTTTCTCCTGAATTGCTTCTTAATTGTGAACTCTAGGGGCTTGAACTTCCCAATATATTAACAATATCATTCCAATAGTCAATTGCTCTAAATAATTCATAATCACACCAGATGACCCTATCTTCGTCATTCTATGGAAGAACGCATCTGCAGATAACATCACATCTACATATCCAGTCTAACCCTGTGCAGTACCTCAAGAATTCCAGGTAACAAACCCTATCCAAGTCCATGAGTTTTTCAACTCGTCTTCCATAGAAAAACAGATAACCTTAACCAGACACATTATCTACCACCCTGAAACCAATAGAACAACAATAATATCAACAAACTGATGCTAGTTTGTACAATCTGACATCAATAACAATCAACAAGTGTATTTGTAGACCAATTACACTTTTTATTTTTTTTAATAATTTGGATAATAAAGTCATTTTGGTCTATTGGGTGTAAAAAGTTTTATCAATTGTTTATTTTTAAAGTAAATTTAATGTTGGGCTAGAACTAATCTTTTGAAAATTATTTGGCCCAAAAGTGAGAATTATCACTAGAGTTAATAGCACTCACACCCCCTGAACGATGGTAAATTAAACACAAATGAACATTTTAGTATTTATATACACTCAGGCTCTCTTATCCAATAATAAAATCTTGTTTAATTAATAAATTTATCATTATAACAATGAAATTTGTAATTCTGAATACATCTATATGATGTAATATTCATTTAAAATTAATTTTACTTTATATTTTCATTTATTTTTATGGAAAAAAGTTGTGTAATTGTATATTAATATCAAAATGTTTATATATGTAAAATTTGTTATCGTTCAGGGGTGCAGAATGTAATTAACGATTTTCACTAAACTAAATAATGAAAATAAAACAAAGGGAAATTGAAGTTATGTACATGTTAATTATGTCTTACTCTTACGGATACTCCCAATCATACTATATTTCCATTTTCTTTATTGAATAACAATGTTTCCATTAAAAGATTAAACCAAAAGAACCTAAACTAAACATAACTGGATATTCAGATTCGTGATGCCGCAGACAATCTGACAGATTCTTCAAACTGAAAATCATTTTATAATTGGGAGGAATAAAATTTCGAAAACGGCGTCGTTACCCGTCACCACTCTCACTCACTCACTCACTCAAATTCCCCAACAAACGCATTCATCATTTCCACACAAAAACATACACATAGCATAGCATAGCATAGGATAACAGACGAATAATCCATTACCTTCCAAAAAATAATGTCTACGCCTACTAATACTATTCCTTGAAACCCTAACTCCCCCTTCACCCACCTCAATGGACGACCACACGTCACTCAACGGCGATTCGACTCATCACATCTCCAAGAAACCCAAGCTCCAGCCTTCCATTTCTCTATCCGAAATCCGCGACGAGTTCTCGCACCACGAACTCGGTATCGCCCGGATCAACAACGGAAGCTTCGGCTGTTGTCCTAACTCCGTCCTCGCTGCTCAGCGACAATGGCAACTCAAGTTCATCAAGCAGCCGGATGACTTCTACTTCAACACTCTCCGCACCGGAATCCTCCACTCTCGGAATGTTATCAAATGCCTTGTCAACGCTGATGATGTTGATGAAATATCCCTCGTCGATAACGCTACCACCGCCGCTGCCATAGTTCTTCAGCAAATCGGTCGCGGTTTCTCGGAAGGGAAGTTTAATCAAGGCGACACCGTCGTCCTGCTTCATTGCGCCTTTCAGTCAGTCAAGAAATCGATTCAGGCTTATGTCACCCGCGCCGGTGGTTCTGTTGTGGAGGTGAGGTTGCCGTTCCCGTTGAATTCGGAGGAGGACATTATTAAAGAATTCAAGAAAGGGTTGGAAAAAGGTAAAGAGAATGGTAAAAGAATTCGTCTAGCGATAATAGATCACATTACTTCAATGCCTTGTGTTGTTCTTCCTGTTAGTAGATTGGTTAGAATGTGTAGAGAGGAAGGTGTAGACCAGGTTTTTGTAGATGCTGCGCATGCTATAGGTAGTGTTAAGATTGATGTGAAAGCGATAGGTGCTGATTTTTATGTTAGTAATCTACACAAGTGGTTCTTTTGCCCACCAGCAGTTGCCTTTTTTTATTGTAGGAAAGCTAATTTGTCTTCTGATGTTCACCACCCTGTTGTTTCGCATGAGTTTGGTAATGGGTTGCCAGTAGAGAGTTCTTGGATTGGGACTAGAGACTATAGTTCCCAGCTCGTGGTGCCCTCTGCTTTGGAGTTTGTAAATAGGTTTGAAGGTGGAATCCATGGAATTATGGAGAGGAACCATGAGAAAGTTGTTGAAATGGGGACTATGTTGGCAGAGTCATGGGGGACAAATCTTGGGTCGCCACCTGAAATGTGTGCGGGTATGGCTATGGTTGGGTTGCCTTCAAGATTGAAAGTTACATGTGAGGAGGATGCTTCAAAGTTAAGGGGTCATCTGAGGGTGTATTTTGGTGTTGAGGTTCCAATTCATTATCAGGCACCAAAGGAAGATACCAAGGGTGGAGATAGGGATAAAGATGGAATTATAACAGGCTATGCGAGGATTTCTTACCAGGTTTACAATACGGTAGAGGACTATGAGAAGTTTAGGGATGCTATTCTCCATCTGGTTAAGGAAAAGAGTAATTGCAAAATGCTTCCAATGGAAAGAGAGTAAATAGGTATGAACTTCTTGAAATTTATTTGGTCCTTCTTGCTAGTTCATCTCTACTTTGAAAATATTTTGCATTGCTTAAAAAGTTGTCAAGTCTGCCTTCTTATATCTATCATTGTCCAGGTTACTTGTTTGTATATAAGTTTCACATTTGGCTTTACTACCTTCTTGTTCGAGTAAACCTAATTGACAAATACTATCAGTCTATAGAGTCATTGGTCTGTCAGAAATATATAGAAGCAGGCAACATCACTAGTAAATTTTTTGTTTGATGCATGTTTCTGACAGCAATTTGTATCCATCAATCCTCAGTCCTTCAACTCTTTTTTACTGTTCTTGTGTTCTGACTTTCATTCTCTGAAGCTTGCATGATTACTTTTCCTTGGATCACTTGAAATAAGCTCTAAGAATGCTTTTCCTGTCTTTTAGCCTGATTATGGCTGAAAAACATTTTGGTAGGTAGACATTTGAAACTGATGTATGAAGTTTTAGTTCTTGGTATTCATGTGTCTCACTTAAAATATGGGCAATATCATTTTGTGTAACTTGTCTAATGTTATTTCCACAGAGATATAAGGTCAGGATGATCAAAGAGAATGTTATTTCCATAGAGAAATAAGGTCTAGTTTGATCAAAGAGAATAAATGCAATTTTAGAGGATGAGGGTTATTCGGGTGTCAAAGAATTAATATAGTTAAGTGCTTCTGTCTTCTTGATGCCTTGTTAGTGATAAAGCAATAAAACATGTGAATAAATATGCAATCGGGATGATGAAGACCCTCATGGTACTATCAGTATAATAATTGTGTCTTAATATTTGTAGTTTTTGTCTCTATTCTGTAGCATACTTGATACGATCTACAGAACCTCTTCCCTTCTCCAGAATAAGTCATGTGAAATATGATTTTATTCTTGAAAACATTTTGGGAAACAAACTTGTTGTTCCTGTTTGACTTGGCTAGAACGTGTAATTCTTGTAGATGCGTGTTTGAATAATCTGGGTCATTCTAAGTATTCGTAGGATTACCATGTCATAATGTTATTTAAATATTTCTTTCTCAAATAGCGTACTTCATATATTCTTTTTTTAGAAGTTCTTCCCTGAATTATTTCTTCCTTTTATAGGCGTGGACAATGGTGCAGTGCAATATTATTGAAGAGAACTATGCTGATTGGCGCCGCCCATTCATCTGCTGTTGAGCAGCGTAAACTTTTGCTTCAGTGAAGCTTACTTGAGAGCCTGTCACATATGCTTCTCAATAAGTGAAAATGTTTGCCCAGAAATTTTTTCTTCTTTTACCTAACCATGGATTGTTGTTAATTGTTGTCTTGTATCCATGAGAATAAATCAATGAGGCAATTCTATTGGCCTTTAAAGTGATATCTGATGATGACCTGATTTTCTAGTACTTTGTTTCCAGAGTGGGTCGTAATTCAACTAGATGAACACAAGCAATCCTGCGGCATCCTTCCTGACATAGTTAGTACTCGTTCAATTGGTTGTGGGAAAAAAGAAAAATCCTATAGGAAAACAGAAGCAACCAATCTGTGGCATCCATGATACAAATAGTTGGGGATTTCATCATACGTATTGCAATACATCACTTGTATCTTTTGGCAACATGATGACGTATCTTTTGGCAACATGAATGATCATGTTGATAAAAGTCTTGTTGTTTTAGGGTATTAGAAATGATAACATAGAATTTGTGTTGCTAATGGTATCTAGTAAAATACTTATTTCATGTTCTTTGACCATATGAATTTTCCAGTGCCATAGGCCCTATTGGCAACATGTATTTTGGGTTGCTACATACATTTTTAACAACATGAATTTTGTGTTGCTATAGAACTCTTTGGCAACGTAAATTTCGGGTGGCTAAAGACCTTTTCAGCAACATGAATTTTTCATTACTATAGTCTTTGGCAATGGGAATTTTATTTGAATATCACGGTGGTAGACTACT
This sequence comes from Cardiospermum halicacabum, assembly GCA_031304145.1. Lineage (NCBI taxonomy): Eukaryota > Viridiplantae > Streptophyta > Magnoliopsida > Sapindales > Sapindaceae > Cardiospermum > Cardiospermum halicacabum. Next base: position 254,272 of record CM062399.1, on the reverse strand, counting down.
CTGGCAACAAATAACTCGCATTGCTATATGCTCTTTTGACTAGACTATGATGACATGAACTTCATGTTCTTATTGACTACTATGACAATACAAAAATAGTGGTGAAAATTCGCAAAATTAGACTTTATAACTTTTTTATTTTAGTTTTAGACCAACTCTAAAATTTTTTCACTTTTAAACTTTTTTATAAAAAAATTACAAAAATAAACTTTTTAAAAAAATTTTGCAAAAAATGAGCTTCCCGGTATGTACTACCGGGAAGCAGGCAAAATTTTGTCAGCTTCCCGGTGTGTAATACCGGGAAGTGAAAAATTATTTCCTAGTATTACACACCAGGAAACTGACTTTAATATTTGCCTGTTTCCTGGTGTGTAATACCAGGAAATGAAAAATCATTTCCTGGTATTACACACTAGGAAACATACAAAAATCAAAGTCAGTTTCCTGGTGTGTAATACCAGAAAATGATTTTTTCCTTTCCGGTATTACGCACCGGGAAACGAAACTTCAATTTTGCCTATTTTCCAGTATGTAATACCGGGAAACTGCTGTGTATTTTTTTTTTTAATATCGAAGGGTAAAATTGTCATTTTGGTTTATTTTTTAAAAGAAATTTAAAAGTTTAGTTTTATAAAAATTTTAATGTTGATCTAAAAATATAATTTTTTTAATAAAAAACTCAAGTGCAAATGACCCAAAATAGTGCTATCAACATTCCATGCAAATTTTTTTATTCATTATTTAGATATCAATATAAATACCAAAATTAATAAATCCATAATTGTTTGATGAATCTCTTATTCACTCTCATATCAACCATTCGACTAATAATATCAAATTATTTTAACTAAAGAAAAAAGTAAAAAGAAAATTCATATTTTTTTTCCCCCTTTATTGTGAACTAAACATATATCTTATACAATGCATTCTTTGGCAACTTTAGATCCAATAGTTTGGCCCAATGTCTCGAAGTCATTGATTAGCCCAATATGTCTCGAAATCATTGATTAGTCGACATAATAGTCTTATATCTTGATGAACAATTTCCAAACTCTCCAATAACCTCTTCCAAGTGGTATTTCATGTATTATGGCTGATAATCTATCGATAAATTCTCCCTTCAGCAACAACAATATCCTTATCCTCTTTTGGATACCCATGCAAGATTTGACAATTCGCATCTTCAAGTTCATTTTTATTTGAAGTTAGAACACTTCCATGTTGAGACTACAATAGTAAAAAAGATATTCCAATAGAAAGTTAGAAATGTGATTAACAAAAAATAATAATAATAATAATAATGATAATAATAATAATAATAATAAAATATTAATCACCTGAGTATTTGTATGTGAAGAAGTGCACACACACGAGATCCTGAAGCATTTTTAATTCCATTTTTGCTCATAAACTGACGAAAAGAAATTATTATATTAGCAGCAGCTATAGTTTTTTGGAAAACAAGATCTTCAAATACACACAAGTTCACAAACTGCTATGAATCTAAAGACACAGTGCATCCTAAGAATCTATCATCTAGTTCTTGTCTCTGGTTTCTTAACATGCCAATTATTGTCTAACTTTTCGATCACATAGGTCCCAACTATTGTTTCCTAGTGAATGAGAGTTCAAATTTTTCTATAAAGAATAAACTCTAAAAAAAATATCCTGGATTCATATCTAATTAATCACTGCACTGTTATATCTCATGTGAGTTACCTCACTCGTTTATAATCCGATGATATTAGAACAAACTAAAACAGAATTACACGATCTGTCTTTAATTATCAATCAAGCATGTAATTAGTAAAGACTTCAAAACATCAATGATAAATATCAACAAACCTGCTAATAAACATTTATGACTATGCAAACAATTTAGCTAGAAATGCATACACATAACTACAAGAAAGTTACTTCCCTAAAAGCTGTAATTAATTTTTCTTTTCACTTTTACATATAGACAATTCATATTAAAAAAATAAAAATAAAAATAAAAATAAAAAAAGAAAGAAGAGAGTAAATGATTGATGTCACTGTATGAATCAAAACATATCCATATAAGAAAATGAACACCTATATCATAAATTTTATTAGCATTTAAAGAGTCAATAAATTTTTCTGAATAACATCTATGTCACTATGTAACAACATGTTGGTCCCAACTCCTAGATGAAGTCTACAGAATTTAATATAGTAGATGTGAAGATAAATAAATAGAACTTTTCAAATAAATAGTTGCAGAAAATAATAGAACCTAAAAACCAATTACATAAATAGTTGCAGAAAACAAGTGTAAGCCATCAATCATGTCTTATGTACATTAATACTTTTTAAGTACTTTGTTGCCTATAAGCAAAACTAAACCATGTTTCCTCTTCAAAGGTCAGTTTTCTTAAACACATCGACAACTGCTCAAAATATTATTTAGAAATAGTGACCAAAAACCTTCAAATGTGTAGGGATATGCTATGGATACACTTTCAGATTACATGAAACTGGTTTATGGGACACTCTTGAACGTTTACAAACAAGCAGAGGTAGAGATGAGAAAAGAAGGAAGACCATGTCATATCAATTATGATGTCAATGCAGTAATATTAGGACACTGTTAAAATGAAATTTATAGAAATAATATATCTATAATTTAATATGGTTTTGATTAACACAAAATAAATACATAAATAAAGTTTAAATTCCTATTCTATATTGAAAACTAGTTGAAGCACTAGAATATTTTAAAGTATTCATAATAACTTTGAAAGATGCATCCATTTTTTGTCCATAATAACCTATTACTATATAAAAAATATTTTATATGTATGCTTAAAACTGCAGTAAATTAAAGTTTTAATAAACACTAACAAGGTGTAAATTAATATCAAAATAACAACCAACCGGGAAGAGTTAAAAAAAGATTAATTTTACATTAAATAAATAAATAAATGTTACATGATGGCGCCAACCTCAAACCAAAGCAAAGTCTTATTTACCGAAGTCTCCTAAGTCTTATTTGTCCCAACAGGAAAAGAGAGAAATATCAGTAAATTAAATACTAGTTAATCAGATTCATCTAATGCTTTGTTCTTTTAACTGACAAACTTCTTTTTATATCCAAAATCTCCATCACCTTATCCTGATTTTTTTATTCAGAATTGACGATGTTCAATACAGTTGGCCCTCAGCAAACAAAGATAGGACTAGTAAGCGCTAGATTACACACCGCATTGAATACTAAGATCTTTCGTAATCAAACATCAAAAGTTAAGATCCATCCACTTTGCATAAAACACAACACCAGTTGCACAAACCAATACAATACCTTCAATCACTTTCCACATCTTTCAATTCCATTATAATCATTCAAAGGACTTACTTGGCCACTCATCATATTAATCCCACTCATAAAATATACTATGACCAGACTCCACCACATCTTTTCTCTTTTATCCCATTTCAAACAAAATCTTAAATTATTACTACATTAGGCAAAATTTATCATCTCTAAGGATGCTATGGTACATTATGAGTTTACGGGCTACAGTTTCAGGACCATGTCACGCAACTTTTTCTGTTGTTAAGAACATTTTGTAATCATTGGCAAACATGGCCAAATGTCATTACTTTTAGTAAAGAAACCAAAAACATCTATGACATGATGAAAGAAAGGAAATATAGATATTTACATATTGTTGAAAGTAAAATTGTTGTCTCACATTTTTGGGGGTTGACTGTCTCTTGTAGCTCCCCAGGACATGTTTTCTTCTGTATCCTTGATATCACTACTCTTTAGCTCAGAGAGCTGAGATTCCCAGCAATTCTTCCACCCGTAGATACCATCGAAGTCCTGTGTAAATTCAAATTGGTGATCAGAATCCTCAATCCAGAATCAAACAGTTTTAAATCCAAAGTACACAAAGCTAAACAATATCATCCAATTCACTCAAATCAACAAATTAATCCGAAGAACGACAACAATTTCATTTTCCCTCTTGTTAGATTGATTAATCTTCTTTCTTCTTATATTCATTTAGCAGATTATAACTTGATGAGAACATAAAATCAGTACTCCAGATTCACTCAATAAGGTTATATATATGGTATGATTACAGTCAAACAGAAACAGGGCAATCAAATTAACTAAAGGTTGAAGCCTCTGTTTTCAAAGGAATTAACCTATCTTTGGTAACCAGTCGAAGAACAGTAATGGACAGAAATACCAAATCTAATATGGAATATATGAAACAGATAACATAAAGAAAGAACATCAAAACTAGACCCTTAAATCAACAAATAACAGTTACAATTGCCAAATAAACTGAGAGATCCATCAACAGACAATTCAACAAAAACCCAAATTCGAATAAACAAAATCAATCAAAAATCTACTTTATACAGAAAATCAATAAATAAATAACCAATCAATCCAACGATACATTTTTTCATCAATCAAATCGTAAACGAAATCAAAAGAAAAGAAAAAAATATATACCATGTCGTTAGGGTAACTTCGCCTGGCTGAGAAAGCGAGGTTAGAGAGTTGAACATATCACGATCATACAATTCTCTCCAAAGAGGATCCGACAACGTCTCATAAGCCTCCTGGACCCAAATAAACCTCTTCGTATACTCATCGACCCGATCCGGCGGCGAGACATCCGGGTGATACTTCCGAGCCAGCTGTTTATACGCCTGCTTAATCTCCATCAGACTTCCAGACTCCGGTATTCCCAAAAGCTCGTAGAAGGACATTTCCTTAAACGCCGTCGTTCAGCTTCGCCTTCACTTTCATCGACAGAGACAGCGGCTTTACCGGACAGACACGACGGTCGAAGGTCCGGGTCGGGTTAGGGAAATCGGTACCTGGAATCGTGAATCACTTTGTCGAAGTTGGAGTAGCGAGATGGTTGTGGAGGAGTGATATCCTTCGATTAGCTCCAATCAACCATGGCTATCGAAGGTCGTCTTCATTTGTTGCAAAGTTTGTAATTAAATGTCAAAAATATTGTTAACTTTCGTTATCAAAAATCAGAAATTAACTTTCCGGTTTATTATTTTGAGCAAGGTCGTGAAAAGTCTGCCCATTGCGCGGGATTTTAAAGTTAATATAAAATTAATATTTATATTTATATATTTTATTAGAGTTATAACATTATTGTTATATTTTATATAGTTATATTTTATTGAGAAAAAAGTAATTAATTTTTAGTTACTTTAAAAGTCAAAAGTTATATTTCAAATTTATTATCCAATGTTAAAATTCTTTAAAATTCATTTTTAAAATGCCTATTAATTTATAATTTTATATTTTTAGTGTTAGAAAAAGTGACTTTTTTAAACTATCTCAATAAACCAAAATTATTCTAAAAACTTATCAATATCAAATGAAAATAATTTTTACCATTCCTTAAAAAAGAATAATGTGGTGGGAAAACAACCATAAGACACCACAGGTAGACGAATAGGTAAAGGGGGTTCAACAGCCATAACCAAGCTCGACCAAGGAAGACTCGGCCGAAAGGGCCAAAGCCCAGGAAACATCCAGGCTATGCTCGGCCGAAAGGGCCGAGAGCGCAAAGACAGCCCAACTCGACCGAGCTCAGCAAAGTCCCAACCATGGTACACCAGTCCACCGAACTACGACCTAACCAAACAAGAACTCTAGAAGCCCGATTGATAAAGGAAAACCTATCTCACTGAATCAAGGATTCCTAAAGCCCGATTGATAAAGGAAAATCTATCTCACTGAATCAAGGATTTCAGAAGCCCAATCAACAAAGGAAGACCTTTCTTATTGAAAGAAGAACACCAAGCCCTAAGGGAAAGAGAAGTCCTAATTCTTCTAGAAAAGAGACTGACAACCCCTATAAATAGGGGTAGAAACAATTGTAAAAGATCCGGATTTTACTCATTAGAACTAAACTCTGTGAGATCATCTTTGTAAGCTTTTAGCTATTTTTTCAAACAATCTTAGCCATATATTTGGCTGTGGTTTATTTGGCACCACAGTTTGGCGCCCACCGTGGGGCTACGAACCTCACACACAAGGTTAAAGTTTCTTGAAACTCCGAATTCCATCTCCAACTGCCTTCACACACTCTCCGTCTGAATTCTCATCAGTCATGGGCCCGATGAATCCCAATACCGTCAACGTAGAAGATCAAACTCCGAAGACACCAGAGGAACAGCTAGCAATATTGACTGAGATGCTGAAAAAAGTTGAAGAAGAGAAAGAGCAATGGAGAAGAGAGGCAGAATCAAGAAAGAGGTCCACGGTCCTCTCCAAAGAAAAACCCCGACAATCAAGCCGGAAATATTCTCCCATCCGGAAGCGCAAGCTCAATTTTGAAGAAGACTCCGGCAAGGAGGCGTCTGAAGAAAGTGATGGGTCAACGGAGAGCCGCAGAAACATTGACCGCCACAATTCAAGTAGTTCCGATGACGGAGCAACAGGTCCTAAATCAACCCGCAGAGACCGCGAAAAACATCGTGACCGGGAGATCAAAGAGCTCAAAGAGCTGGTACAAAGAACTTCGAGAAAAAGGATCACAATGAGGTCGTCAACGATGCGGATACTCCGACATTCCTTTCGCATCATGGATCCTAGAAATAAAGATGCCCAAAAGATTTTCAATTCCGAACATGAAGCCTTACGACGGGACGACAGACCCCGAAGATCATATCGCCGGGTACAAAAATCGAATGGGAACCTGCAATATCCCTGAAGAAGACATGGAGGCGATTATGTGTAAGAGTTTTGGCTCTACCTTGACAGGAACGGCCCAAAGGTGGTATTCAGCCCTACCAGAGAAAAGCATCAAGTCGTACTCCTCCTTGGTCACCAAATTCGTGAACCACTTCTCAGACAGCAGGAGGAAAGAAAAAGATGTAGATGACTTATATAATCTGAACCAAGGGAGCAATGAGAGTCTCAGGCAATATGTCAGAAGGTTCAAAGAAACCAAAATGGTCATTCCAGACTGCTAAGACAAGAGCGCCACCAAAGCTTTCATCAAAGGATTACTGAAGACCTCCAAGTTCTACGAAAGTCTGAAGTTAATCAAACCCCGTACTTTCGAAGACGTCCTGGAGAGAGCCGAGGATGCAATGGAGTATGAGGAGGAGCTCAAACCCAGAAATCATAAAAGCTCCCAGAATACATCAAACTCCCGTAGCCGAAACAATACCCGGAGTTTCGGCCGAACTAAAGGGCCGAGGAGTAACTTAAAGGAGTCCAGTCACAACGGCTCATCAAGGCCTGACTACACCGGCCACAGCAACTCATCAAGGCCGGATTACTCCGACCACGGTCGGAGGTGAAAGGAGCTATTACCTTACTCACTCACCATTCCCACGAGAGAAACTCTTGCAATCCTCAAAGGGATGGGAGACAGAGTCAGATGGCCCCACAAGCCAATGAACCCCGCAGGAACTTGGAAAAATAAATCCCGATACTGCTAGTTCCACGGAGACCATGGCCATAACACCGACGACTGTTGGACTCTTAAGAGAGAAGTTGCCGAATTAATAAAGGCAGGTCACTTGCGGGAATACTTATCCAAAAAGGGGCGAGAAATCGCAGCCGAGGCCGATAAAAATCGGCGATCACCAAAAGCAATCCCAGTCGCAAACGCGGAAGAAGAAAGGGTGATCAACATGATCGCAAGGGGATCCGAGATGTGCGGACTGACCAGCTCGGCAGCAAAAAGAAAGCCGAGGGATTCACTCAGTATTTACAGCATTGGAAACAAACCTGCGGCCGATAACTACTCTATCACCTTCACCAAAGAATAGGCCAGGGGGATCAACGCGCCACATCATGACGCATTGGTGATCAAAATATCGATAGCAAATCTAACTGTGAAGAGAGTGCTGGTAGATAACGGAAGCTTGAACAACATACTATTCCTCGAAACGTTCAAAAATATGTAACTGCATTAGAGGATGATGCGTAGGAAGGCCATATCCCTTATTGGCTTCAATGGAAAGACCACCTCAACCATTGGAGAGATCGAACTGCCAGTGTTCACGGAAGGGATCAATCTGCACACGACTTTCCTAGTAATAAGTTCGAGGTCTGCATACAACGTGATACTCGGAAGGCCCTGGATACATGAAATGAAAGCAATCCCATCCACATATCACCAACTCATCAAGTTCCCAACCCCGCGAGGAATTAAACAAATAAAGGGCGAGCAGAGTTCCTCTAAGGAATGTTATGCAAACTGCCTAAAGCAGAAGGGGGCTGAAGACGAAGTAGATGAAGTCCCCCTGGATCAAGAAGGGGCGAAAATGGTACAGATTGGAGCCGCAGTAGAGGGCTTGGAACGGGAAAAGCTGATAAGCTTTCTCAAAGCCAACCAGGGCTGCTTCGCCTGGTCACACGAAGATATGACTGGGATCGACCCAACAATCATAACCCACAAGCTAAATGTAAAAGAAGGTGTGAAACCAGTCAAGCAGAAACGCTGAAGGTTTGCCCCCGAAAGAAACAAAATAATCAATGAAGAGGTCGAAAAACTCCTCGCGAACGGGTCCATCAGAGAAGTCCGGTACCCAGACTGACTTGCTAATGTAGTGGTCGTCAAAAAGAAGAATGGGAAATGAAGGGTCTGCATTGACTTTATTGATCTGAATAAATCTTGTCCAAAAGATCCCTTCCCATTACCCCACATCGACCTCACCATCGATGCAACTGCTGGCTATGAGATGCTGAGCTTTATGGACGCATACTCAGGCTACAACCAGATATTGATGCACCCCAACGATCAAGAAAAAACTGCCTTCATCACGGAAAGGGGGATTAATTGCTACAAAGTAATGCCCTTCAGCCTAAAAAATGCAGGCTCCACATACCAAAGGCTCATGAACAAGATGTTTGCCGATAAGCTGGGGAAAACCATGGAGGTCTATATTGACGACATGCTAGTTAAATCCGAGGATGCAAGCCACCATGTGCATCATTTGAGTCAAACATTCGAGATACTTCGGGAATACAACATGAAGCTCAACCCCACCAAATGTCAATTTGGAGTCAAAGCTGGAAAGTTCTTAGGCTATCTAGTCACGAAGAGGGGAATCGAGGCTAACCCAGATCAGATCAAACCTATCCTAAATATAGCGGAACCTCGAAGCAAGAAAGATGTACAAAAACTCACGGGGAGGCTAGCAGCATTGACCCGATTCATTCCTAAAGCTTTAGAAAAATTTCAGCCTTTCTTCGAAGCCCTAAAAAAATCCAAAGAATTTGAGTGGACCGAGAAATGCAGCAAAGCCCTGGCAGATATCAAGGATTTCCTGACCAGCCCTCCGCTCTTGGCGAAACCTGAAGATGGCGAAAAACTCTATCTGTACCTGGTGCATTCGGACATTGCAGTGAGCGCTGTCCTGGTCAAAGAAATTGGCCGAAACCAGATATCCTACGCTGGAAAAAGCCATCTTGAGTCTCATATTTGCTATAAGGAAACTTTGAGCATACTTCAAAGGGCACCCAATTGCGGTGATAACTGCACTACCCCTTCGAAGCGCAATCCACTCCCCCGACAGATCTGGGAGACTAATGAAATGGGCCCTGGAACTCAGCGAGCACGACATATCCTTTGAGGGAAAGAAGGCGATCAAATCTCAAGCTCTGGTAGATTTCATGGCCGACTTCAAAGAAACTCCGCCAGCCGAAACAGCCTCGGTCGACATCAACCAGCTGATAACACCCTCAACTGAAGAATGGGTACTAGAAGTAGACGGGGCCAGCAGACAGAGTGGCAGCGGCTTAGGCGTATACCTCCGACCTCCAAACTTGCCTCCGATCCTTCAAGCCATTTGGTGCGAATTCCCCGCCACCAATAATGAAGCCGAATATGAAGCCCTAATCGCAGGACTAAGGTTAGCAAAGGAAAGTAGAGCGCACAATCTCACTATCAGATGCGACTCCCAACTAGTGGTCAACCAGATCAAAGGCACATATCAGGCCAGAAATGAAAAAATGGCCAAGTACCTCAAAATAGCCAAAGATCTCATTAGGCATTTCCAAAGGGCCGAAATAAAGCAGATCCCAAAGGAAGAAAATGAGAGAGCAGATGCCATGGCGAATCTTGGAGCATCAATGCAAAAAGACGAACCAACTGGCCTGATCATATACGCTTTCCTTCCGAAAATAGCCATCGAATATAAAGAAACCATGGTCTTGGAGCAAAGCGACTAGAGAACACCCATCCTTGCTTATATCAATCATGGACAGGTCCCTAAAGACAAAGCTGAAGCCAGAAAACTACGAGCCCAAGCCGCAAGATTCTGCATCATCGGAGGAATCCTCTTCAAAAAGTCCATAGCCGGCCCCTTTCTAAATTGCATCTCTACCTTGGAAGCAAAATTGGTGCTAAAAGAGCTCCATGAAGAACCGGTCGGGAACCACTCCGGAGGAAGAAGCCTGGCGTTCAGAACACACAGAGCCGAATACTACTGGCCAACCATGAAAACGGACACGGCAGAGCTGGTTAAAAAGTGCGACAAATGCCAAAGACACACCAACTACTCCAAACTCCCTGCAGGAACCTTACACAGCATAACTTCTCCATGACCATTCGACAAATGGGGGATGGACATCATAGGACCCTTCCCAATGTCTACCCATGGCAGGAAAAGATACATCCTGATGGTGACCGACTATTTCACGAAATGGGTCGAAGCTGAAGCACTAGAAAGGGTCAGAGAACAAGAAGTGCAGAAATTCATCTGGAAACAAATCATCTGCAGGTTTGGCATACCACGGGAAATAATCACGGACAACGGGCCTCAATTCATAGCACAAACGCTAAAAGATTTTTGTCGCCAAATGAACATCAAACTCACATACTTGACCCCGAGGTACCCTCAAGCCAATGGACAAGCAGAAGCATCCAACAAAGCGGTGGTTGACTCACTCAAGAAAAAGCTAGAAGGGGCCAAGGGACTATAGCCCGAAGCCTTGCCTGAAGTCCTCTGGGCGTTCCAAACAACCCCTAGAACATCAACATTGCAAACCCCATTTTCAATGGTCTACGAGACAGAAGCAGTACTCCCAACCGAGATCCAATCGCTGCAAGAAAGGCTAACAGGCCAGGCCAACCAACAAGTACTAGCCTTCGAAAGGGATACTTCGGACGAAAAGAGGGAAAGCGCACAGCAAAGGATCGCAGAATATCATATGGGAATAGCAAGGCGGTACAATAAAAAAGTCAAAGCCCGAGCCTTCCAACCCAGGGGCTGGGTACTCAGAAAAGTCATCCAGAACACGAAGAACTAGACCCATGGAAAATTAGCCGAAAGCTGGGAAGGACCATACCAAATAGAGCGAGCATCTGGGAAAGGGTCCTACAAATTACTCACCAAGGAAGGGAAGGAGGTGGAACACAGCTGGAACATCCACCACCTGAAGAGGTATCAATTCTAGTGTAACATTTTATCTGTAATAACGGGCACTCTTTTCCCCAAGCAGGGTTTTTGACGAGGCTCACCTTAAAGCAATAAAATAGCTCATTCTTCTCAAATACTCGCAATTCAAGCATCAATAGCCCAAAGGGCGACCCGAAAATTGCCAAAGGCAAGCCTATGTTAAATCTAGAAGGTCTCGGGCGAAGACCAATAGCCCAAAGGGCAACCCGAAAATTGCCAAAGGCAAGCCTCTGGTAAATCCATAAGGTCTCGGGCGAAGACCAATAGCCCAAAGGGCGACTCGAAAATCGCCAAAGACAAGCCTCTGGTAAATCCAGGAGGTCTCGGGCGAAGACCAATAGCCCAAAGGGCGACCCGAAAATCCCCAAAGGCAAAGCCTCTGGTAAATCCAAAAGGTCTCGGGCGAAGACCAATAGCACAAAGGGCAAATCAAAAACTGCCCAAAGGGTAACATGAAAATCGCTGAAGGCAAACCTCCGGGGAGTTTTGGTCGAGAAGATTTTCCTAAACAAAAAGTAAAATCAAACAAAACAGGTTTCGGCCAAAGCCAGCCTCACAACAACCTAGAGATATGGGGGGGAACCAAGCATAGCACAAACGGAAATGATACGATCGGTCGCAGATAAAAACTGGGGGATCAAACCCTCACAAACACAAGTTCAGCAAAAAGATTAAACTTCATTGATTTAAAGGGAAAATTACAGTGAGTACATGAAAGATTGAAAAAAGAAAATACCCCTCACTCGCTCAACTCTCGTCACGAAGAGCAGCCAACGCGTCTAACTCCTTCTGAGCAGACTCAGGAGTTAGAGACCCCTTGATAACTTGCTCCAAAGCAAAGGACCTGGTCACAACCTCGGTCTGGGCCGCCTCGACGGTGAGACTCTCAACTCGGCCCTCGAGCTATTCTATTCGACCAAGCGAGGCCTGTTTTTCTGCCCTCAATTCCTCCAGTTCCGCCGCCTGGCGCTTAACTCCACGTCCTTTAGAGCAATCGAAGCCTCAAGCCTAGCATTTTGGGTCTCCGCTCTCTCAACTCGGCTGACGGCCTCAGCACACTGGGCCACAGCTCTTCCCAAATCTTCCTGGGCCGCCTTCAGCTCGGTCGAAGCAGACTTGAACTTAACTTCAAAGGCCCGCCTCTCCCGCAGAATAGGCATGAAATGCTTACGCATGCCGACCGAGCCTTGAAGCCCCTGAAAATCAAAAAAGACAAGCGAAAAGAGAACCAAAAAAAAGGAGAAACAACAATAGACTCACCTTATAAAGACTCGAGATAGTCATCTCGTAAAACTTGGTAAAAGACAAGACTGCAGCCACTCCTCATCCTGAGGAAAGAAGAAACCCTCCGCGGCCGAAATCATCTCGGCCGAGACCTCCCTGGTAGAAGAATTCCCAGGGAAATCAATCACATGACGCCCCTCGCCCTCACCACGAGACTTTTGGCCAAGGTGCTTGGTACGATTCTTAACGGGAGAACCTACACCACCTTCATTTGGCCGCTTCCCCTTGGCGGCCGAAGAACGAGAAGGCTTGACAACCGCCTTAGGAGCAACCGACCGAGAGGCCTCAGCAGCCACCACAGTTGGAGGAACAGGACTCGGAGGCCGAACAGCTTCGGCCGCAGTTCGGTACGACCATCGACCGACCCACCATCTCCAACTTGACCCGATGCATGGGCCTTCTCCTGTTCCGCGTGGATCTGGGGCATAATGGCCCGCATGGCCAACGCCCTTTGACCCTCAGGTTTGGACATCACGTAATCAGAAAGCTCTACAAAAAACCACTTCCAGTAAGTTCGACCGAGCAAATATGATACACGAAAGCATAAACGCAACTTACTTGTCTTGGTAAAGGCCCACAAGCAACTAACGGGAAGCTCGCCCAAAAACACCCTTTAATCCCGAGACTCTCTGGACAAGGCGAAAATAGCCTCACTCCTAGCACGAGCCCGAGGCGAAGACTTACAATTCTTCGTCCCAAAATTAGCTGAAAAAGACAAAGGAAAACGGTCAAACAAAGAACTCGCCCTAAGATAAAAAGGGGAAGAGCACAGAAACATACAAGAATCCCTCCAGTAAGGGGGATAGCCCAACCCTTTCCCCAGACCGGTCAGACCCTTTACAAAGAAATACTTATCCTTCTACCGAGTCTCGTTGGAAGAAAAACCCAATACTAAGAGCTGGGCGTTCGCCCGATCGTTCAAGACGTATCGACCAAATTCCAGATTTTCACGCTTCACGAAATACGAATAGAAGAAATCCTCGGTCGAAAACTGAAGATTATATTTCTCCTTCAAACGATCGACACATAGAAGGAGCATAATGGCCATAGGGGTCAACTGACTTGGATGAATCTGACACCAAGTACACAACTCCTCAACCAACCCCATAACCAGAAACCTAAGCCCGATCTTTAAATGACAAAGGTAAAAAGGCTCCCAGCCGTCAGCCAACACATCGTCCACTTTCTCCTCAGGCTCGGGCAGCCTAGCTCGAATCCAACCAGGAAATTTATAAGCAAAAAAGGCCGACTCCAGTTCATCTACAGTCATGGTGCTGCGAATATTAAAGAAAGGAGGCAAAATGCCCTGAGGACTAGACTCGGCCGGAGAATTACGAGCCGACGTACACTCCTCACCCACCTCCTCCGCGGTCGAGAACTCAGAGGTCAACCCACCAAAAGAAGACGTAGCTAAAGAATCAGAAGACATCTACAATCGACCGAGAATGAGTAGCAGGTTAGTGGTCTTCGACCGAAGTTAGCATAAACAAAAAAGGATAAGGCTAACGCAATCAAAGAAGATCAAAGCAAAAAAAAATCAAAAACCAAAAGCTTAGCAGGTCAGATGAACAGCCAAAGAACTCATCGACAAACACCAAAAACAAACCAAGATCACAGACCAAAGCAAAGCAAACAGAATCCAACCGAAAGATGCAAACCAGAAGCAAACCAACCTGAAAGAAGCCAGAAAATGCAGCCTCGAAGCGTCGCCGGGGAGAAAGAACAGCAGCATGACCGGAAAACGGAAGTGAATAGTCTTCGAAGATGAAGAGAGAGAGAGAGAAAAGATTTGAATGTGGGAATTTGAAAGTGATAAGAGAGAAACAGACTACCAACCTTTATATAGGTCAGCCGCAATGATGGCAAATCTTGGGCACAGCAGCCGAGGAGCCACCAAATCTACCTGAGACAAGACAGGCAGGGCTGACGTGGTCCACCAAAGAAACTAAAGAAATCTCGGCCAAAAACGAAGACCACGCGCAACCCAGAACTCGACAGAAATAACATCATATATTGCTATGCTCGAAAGATTCGAGCCATGGCAATGAGGGATTACTGTGGTAGGAAAACAACCATAAGGCACCAAAGGTAGACGAAGTAGGTAAAGGAGGCTCAGCGGCCATAACCAAGCTCGACCAAGGAAGACTCGGCCGAAACGGCCAAAGGCCCAAAAAGACGAGTCCAAAGGCCACGCTCGGCCGAAAGGGCCAAAGGCCCAGGAAACATCCAGGCTATGCTCGGCCGAAAGGGTCGAGAGCCCAAAGACAGTCCAACTCGACCGAGCTCAGCAAAGTCCCAACCATGGTACACCAGTCCACTGAACTATGACCTAACCAAACAAGGACTCTAGAAGCCCAACTGATAAAGGAAAACCTATCTCACTGAATCAAGGATACCTAAAGCCCGATTGATAAAGGAAAACCTATCTCACTGAATCAAGGATTTCTAAAGCCCGATTGATAAAGGAAAACCTATCTCACTGAATCAAGGATTTCAGAAGCCCAATCAACAAAGGAAGACCTTTCTCATTGAAAGAAGAACACCAAGCCCTAAGGGAAAGAGAAGTCCTAATCCTTTTAGAAAAGAGACTGACAACCCCTATAAATAGGGGTAGAAACAATTGTAAAAGATCCGGATTTTTACTCATTAGAACTAAACTCTATGTGATCATTTTTGTAAGCTTTTAGCTATTTTTTCAAACAATCTTAGCCTTATATTTGGCTGTGGTTTATTTGGCACCACAGTTTGGCGCCCACCGTGGGGCTACGAACCTCACAAACAAGGTTAAGGTTTCTTGAAACTCTGAATTCCATCTCCAACTGCCTTTACACACTCTCCGTCTAAATTCTCATCAGTCATGGGCCCGATGAATCCCAATACCGTCAACGTAGAAGATCAAGCTCCAAAGAAAAACCCCGACAATCAAGCCGGAAATATTCTCCCATCCGGAAGCGCAAGCTCAATTTGGAAGAAAACTCCGGCAAGGAGACGTCTGAAGAAAGTGATGGGTCAACGGAGAGCCGCAGAAACATTGACCGCCACAATTCAAGTAGTTCCGATGACGGAGCAACAGGTCCTAAATCAACCCGCAGAGACCGCGAAAAACATCGTGACCGGGAGATCAAAGAGCTCAAAGAGCTGGTACAAAGAACTTCGAGAAAAAGGATCACAATGAGGTCGTCAACGATGCGGATACTCCGACATGCCTTTCGCATCATGGATCCTAGAAACAAAGATGCCCAAAAGATTTTCAATTCCGAACATGAAGCCTTACGACGGGACGACAGACCCCGAAGATCATATCGCCGGGTACAAAAATCGAATGGGAACCTACAATATCCCTGAAGAAGACATGGAGGCGATTATGTGTAAGAGTTTTGGCTCTACCTTGACAGGAACGGCCCAAAGGTGGTATTCAGCCCTACCAGAGAAAAGCATCAAGTCGTACTCCTCCTTGGTCACCAAATTCGTGAACCACTTCTCAGACAGCAGGAGGAAAGAAAAAGATGTAGATGACTTATATGATCTAAACCAAGGGAGCAATGAGAGTCTCAGGCAATATGTCAGAAGGTTCAAAGAAACCAAAATGGTCATTCCAGACTGCTGAGACAAGAGCGTCACCAAAGCTTTCATCAAAGGATTACTGAAGACCTCCAAGTTCTACGAAAGTCTGAAGTTTATCAAACCCCGTACTTGGGGGGCAATGGCACCCACCAGCCCCCTTGGCTCCGTCCCTCTATATATATATATATATATTGCGTTTTTAATTTAACTCTCATTAAATTTAAAAAGTACTACTCTTAATTTTATATATTCTCCGATTCATTTTAAAAATACTACTTTTAATTTTATACATTCTCCAATTTATTTTCTCTTTACCTAAAGTTGATTGAAAATTATTTCGTATTTTTATTTTTATAATTTTGGATTTTATTTATTTTTATCATTTAATCCTTTTTTTCAAATTTTGTTTTAGTATATATGACTTTATATATTGCATATCGATTTCAGTAATTTCATATAATTCTAATTAATTTCATATCACTCGTATTGAATTACTTTTCATTTTTTTAGTATTATTATTATTATTTAATATGCACTAATTCACGGTATATGTCTATAATACTTTCATAATATTAATTAAATTAACACTAATTTACAATTAAACCATAATAGCATTAATTAGAAAACATTTCTCTATTGGGTGAATTATGACATTCTTATATTAACCGGTGAAAATTACACGTATAATGATATATAGTAGAAAAAAACTTTTAACCGATTAGTATCTTTTATTTATTTATATAATCATTCATTCCTATTTAATTTGTATTCATTCAAAATAAGTAATAAGAATATTTATTGGATTAATTGAAACTAGAATTTCGGACCCTTGCGGTACGCACAGGATGTTAAAATATATACTAAACATATATTTTTTGAAAATTCTCGTAAACAACAAATAATCAAATGTAAGTCTCTCGCAAAACGAATAATATATCATAGGATGTCCCGATCAACCGACAATAATATAGAAAACAATAAAAGCAAATAAAATCCAACATATAGAAAAAAAAAAAGACTAAATAAATCTAATTAGATATGAATCTCTTTCCACTCTTAGTCATTTGTGTTATTGAGTTCAAATCATGCAAAATTGAGTGAACTTATTATGAATCTCACTTATTCTTAATTCATTTGGTGCGACTCGCGGTGAAATACCCTTCATTAAAATCAATACATATATTAATATTTGAAATTTTATTACTCTAAGAAAATAAAATGTAATTATTTAACTTATCAGATAAATTACATGAATTTTGTGTCGAACAACATTCAGTCTGTACATTTATCAAGTGCTTGGGAAGACTTCATTATATACAAATTTGGTTATGATTTTTAGATCTTTAAGATTAGTTTCTCGAGATAAACGACATATAATTAACTATGCCTGAAAACAGGACTTTTGAGATAGAGACCTAATTATTTAGAGATTGTCCCTGACTCTTGTGTTATGGTTATTGTAAATGATACTGAGACGAGGAACTGTCTCCTCTTAAATTTGAACAGTAGTATAGAATCCCACGTCGTCAATGTAAGTTACAATATCAGCATCTTTCGCCTAATAGTTAGACCTTGAATCACATTAACTTCCAAGACTCTTATTTCTAACCTCGCAAGGATCAACCTTGCAAAATCCTATCGAGTGATCAATAATTCGTAATAGCATCGCTTGTACTAACTTTGAGTTTAAGTTCATGAACCAGTAAAGCCGAGCACTTAATGCTATTTAAGAATTTTAGAGTGTAGAGGTCGGTAAATATATTGATCGCTGTATTCAATTGGCACACCGAATCTGAACTGTGGTAAATCCTTTCATCATTAAAATACATCTATATCATGTAATTATTTACCTTTTCCACCAAATCCAGCATCAGAGTTAGTATACATCTAGTATAGTACACTCTTGCAAGTATGTAGGATCATTAATGTACCGATCGAACGGATGATATATGCTTCTACTACAAAACTGAGCAGATTAGGAGATTTTTCTTCAATAGATCTTTAGGCATATCAATTGGAGATTTTTTTTTCTCCTATAGTACTATCACCGACACTTAAAGTTTAGTATGTAAAGTTTTTAAGAGCAAAGGACTCTATGGATGATGATATTGATTGAAGTATCGTATTATTAGTCAGTATCAGAATCATATAGACTCCTAGATAAATGAAGAATTTATCATTGCATTTACCACTTGGCTTCTACTACCTTTTGTATGATCAGCAGAATCTATCTAAAATCTTCTCCTAAAACAAAAATCTTGACACGAATAGTAGGTTCTCATTTTCAGAGTCAACTATTATCATCAAGTCCTTCAATGTCCTGTCTACTATCCTCAAGCAATGGTTGTGTACCATTGGCGCCTCATCCCATATGATTAGTTTTGCTTATGCACCATTGAAGTCTTATCAAGTCCTTCAATATCCTGTCTACTGTCCCGAAGCAATGCTAGTGCACCATTGGCGCCTCATTCATATGATTAGTTTTGCCATAAGCAACTCGGCCTTGTGGCTTCCAAGATGGATGTTCTATAGTAGGAGTTAATGAGATGGAAAATGTTGAATATGTAGTCTTTCAATGTCCTTGAATGTCTTGTCTACTGCCTCGAAGCAATGCTTGTGTATCACTTGTGTCTTATCCCAAAGCAACTCAACCCCATGGCTTTCAAGAGGGACGTTGCATGTCGAATCCTCAATATAAGTCAATAAGATGGAGAATGTCAAATGTGCAGTCTTTTATCCAGGCAGTAAAAGTTAAGCAATTTCACTTGGGGACTGTCATCAATATTATTTGATTATGTAATTTTAGAGTCGAAACTAAACCTATCAACACAAAAATCTACCATGTACCTCTATAGCTGTATATGAAAAACAAATCTCTTTTTCAATTTCTCATGTCATCCATGATCATATTATACACAAGTTTTTGTTCATTTGTCGTATTATTTACAAAGTTATCATAGTCACTTTTCAATTTAAAAACTTAAAATTGAATCAAAAAATCTAAAATATTTTAAACTTTTATTAAAACCTATAGCGGCAAGTACATTTTAATTGTACAAAGGGCGTGAATGCTTTAAAGGTTTATATGAAAACTAATTTAATAAAAATCTCATTTATATAGTTGTGACAAAAATAGTTAGTGAGTTACGCTTTCGATCTTGGATAGTAAGAAGATGAAATATAACATAATACTCTAAAAATTTATATATTTTAATGACTGAGTAACCTAATTAATTAATTAATACTTATGTGTAAATATGTAATTTAATATAAAGATACTTACGTATTGTTATTTTAGAGCGCAACTAGTCATCACGTGGTTAATTCGTTTATTTAAGTTTCTCATTTTATTATAATAAAGATATTATATTATTGATTTTGGGTTTGTATTAATTTCAAAAACTTAAAATTGAATCCAAAATCTAAAATATTTTAAACTTTAATTAGAACCTATAGTGACAACTACCTTTTAATTATGCAAAATGCACTAATGCCTTAAAATTCTATATGAAAACTAACTTAATAAAAATCTCATTTATATAGTAGTGGTGAAAATAATTAGTGAATTACGTTTCCTATGTGGGATAACAATTAGTTGAAATATAACATATAGTAGAAAAATAAAATAATATATTTTAAATGACAAAATAACCTAATGAAGTAAGTAATACTTATGTGTTAATATGTAATTTAATTTAAAATAATTATGTATTTTTTTTTTTTTAAAAAGTCATATTAATTCATTTTATAAGGTTTCTCCTATTTATTATAATAGAGATATTATGATATAGATTTTGGGTTTATATCAATTTCGAAAAACTTAAAATTGAATCCAAAATTTAAAATATTTTAAACTTTTATTAAAAGTTATAGTAACAAGTACCTTTTAATTGTATAAAGGGCACAAATGCCTTAAAGGCAAATATGAAAACTAATTCAATAAAAATCTCATTTATATAATAGAGACGAAAATAATTAGAGAGCTACGCTTTGATATGGGATAACGATTAGTTGAAATAATATATTTTAAATGACAAAATACTCTAATGAATTAATTAATATTTATGTTTTAATATGTAATTTAATATAAAAATGTGTACGTGTTATTTTTTTAGAGTATCACTTGTCGACACATGGTTAATTTGTTTGGTTAGTTTTTTTTTTCTTTTTTTTTTATAATAGAGATAAAGATATTATAATATTGATTTTGAATTTGTATCAATTTTAAAAACTTAAAATTGAATCTAAAATGTAAAATATTTTAAACTTTTGTTAAAACCTACATCGGCAAGTACCTTTTAACTATACAAAGGATATCAATGTCTTAAAGGTTGATATGAAAAATAATTCAATAAAAATCTTAGTTATATTGTAATAGCGAAAATAACTAGTGAGATACGTTTCCGATGTGAGATAACAATTAATTTAAATATAATATATAGTAAAAAATATATTTAAATGACAAAATAACCTAATGAATTATTTAATACTTATATGTTAAAAGGTAATCTAGTATAAAAATCCTTACGTGTTATTTTACTATAACGCCATTTATCATCACGTGGTTAATTTCTTTTGTTAGCCTCTCATTTTATTATAATTAGAGAGATTATAATATTGATTTTGGACTTTAAAATTAAATCCAAATTATTAAATATTTTAAACTTTTATTAAAACCTACCGCGACAGTACCTTTTAGTTGTAAAAAGGGAAACAATGGCTTAAAGGTCGATATGAAAAAAAAAAATTCAGTAAAAATGTCATTTATATAATAGTGGCAAAAATAATTAGTGAGTTACACTTCCGACGTAAAATAACAATTAGTTGAAATATAATATATAGTATAAAAAAATCAAATAATATATTTTAAATAACAAAATAACCTAATAAATTAGTTAATACTTATGTGTTAATATGTAATTTAATATAAAAATGCTTACGTGTTGTTTCTTTGGAGCGCCACTTGTCAGAACGTGGTTAATTCATTGTGTTATATTTATCCTTTTATTAATAAAGATAAAGATATTATAATATTAGTTTTGAGTTTGTATCAATTATAAAAACTTAAAATTGAATCCAAAATATAAAATATTTTAAACTTTTATTAAAACTTACAGCCGCAAGTATCTTTTAATTGTATGAAGGTTACCAATGCCTTAAAAGTTAATATGAAAAGTAATTCAATAAAAAAAACGTGATTTATATAGTAGTGGCGAAAATAATTAGTGAGTTACGTTTCCGATGTTGGATAACAATTAGTTTAAATATAGCATATAGTAAAAAAATAAAATAATATATTTTAAATGACAAAACAACCTAATGAATTATTTAATACTTATGTATTAATATGTAATCTAATATAAAAATGCTTACGTATTATTTTATTATACTTATGTAAACTTATGTATTAATATGTAATCTAATGTAAAAATGTTTATGAATTATTTAATATTTATGTAAACTTTTATTAAAATTTACCGCGGCAAATACATTTTAATTGTACAAAGGACACTAATGTCTTAAAGATCGATATAGAAAATAATTTAATAACAATGTCATTTATATAGCAGTGGCCAGAGGCGGATCCACCTCTTCGAATGGGGGACAAAATGTCCCCCCATTATTTTGAAAAAAAATTATATATGTATATTATATTTTTAATTTAAGAAATAGTAATAGATAGAATTAAAATTAATAATTATAAAATTAATATTTTATTTGAGTGTTTTTAAGAAGTAGTGATTATTTAAGGTTGGAATCGGATTGTTTTTATCGGTCAGTGTCATTTTTAAATTTTAATGCTATTTATTCACTTTATAAAAATAAATAATTTTAATTTATATAATCAAATTTAAAATAGTATTTGAGAAAATTACAAAAAATTAATCAAACAAAGTTTAAAAATTCAAAACTAAATCAATTAAATTTTATTTCTATTTTTGAGTCATCCAAACTTTGATTTTCAAAAATAGACCTTCATAACTTCATATACCACCTTCACATATCAATATAAAAGATCTTCTTCACAGAATGGTAAAATGGTCAATTTGATTATTTTTTTAAAAGTGAAAGTTTGAAAAATTACTTTTGTGAAATTTTTAAAGTTGGGATATATAATATGAATAAAAGTTATAAAATGGCAAAAATGGAACTACCCGTAATAATATTATACTTTTAAAAAAATATGTTTCATATTATTTCAATTATAATTTAAAATTATAAATTAGATTAAATAAAATTATGCATAAATTTTGTAAAATTAAATTCACATCATTAGTCATTAAGATATTATCAAATATATAATTATATTTTATATTAAATGCTAAAAAATTTATTTTTTAAAAAAATAAATTAATATTTTTATTATAATATTAAAATTTAAATATAATCTATTTAAATAAAAATTATATTATATATTTATACTTTAAAATAAAAATATTAGATTATATAATATTAAACCCAAATTTATCTATGTCCCCCATTTTATAATTTCTGGATCCGCCACTGGCAGTGGCAAAAATAATTATTGAGTTATGCTTCTGACGTGGAATAATAATTAGTTTAAATATAACATATAGTAGAATATATATATATATATAATAAAAATAACCTAATGAATTAATTAATACTTAAGTGTTGATATGTAATTTAGTATAAAAAGCTTACGTGTTATTTTTTAGAACCCCACTTGTTTGCACGTGGTTAATTAGCTTTGTTAGTTTTTATTTATTTATTTATAATTAAGATAGAGACCGAGATAAAAAACTTCTTATTTATTTTATTTGTATTGAATTAATTCGGTTTTTAAGAATGAATTGATTTTATTTTTGAGATGATATGATTGCGATTATAAAATAATTTATTTATTCACTTTTTTAATTTAATAAATAAATTTATAAAACATGTTTGGTTGAACTTTTTATTTTAAGAAGATGATAGGTAAATTTTAAGTTAAACCAAACACACACATATATATATATATATATATATATATTGAAAAAAAACTTCTTTTATTATTATATATAATAATAAAGATTTTGAATTCATGTCAATTTTAAAATTTTAAAATTGAATCAAAAACTAAAATAACACAAACTCATATTTAAATTTCTAGTCTCAAATAAGTATATTTAATTTATAAAGTGCACAAATGTCTTAAAGGTTGATGTGAGAATTAATTAAACGAAAATCTCTTTATATAGTGGTGGAGACAATAATCAGGGAGTTATATTTTTAATATGGTATAACAGTTAGTATAAATATAATAGGGATAATCCTAAAAACCCCATGAAGATTTGGGAATTTCTCCATTTTACCACTTCAGTTTCAATTTCACCATTTTACCACTGTCCAGACGAAAAATTTTGAAATTTTTAAAATTAAATTTTGGACTTTGGTAGAACTCTAAGAGACAAGTCTAATGGTGATGATCCGCTGGCAATTGGTTGATATACGAAGGAGAAATAATAGAAAAATCAATTTTCGACAATTTTTAAATTCATTATATCTCTTGGAGCTCTATCAAAGTTCAAAATTTAATTTTAAAAATTTTAACATTTTTCATCCGGATAGTGGTAAAATTGTGAAAAATGAAACTGAAGTGGTAAAATGGAAAATTTCCTAAACCTTCATGGGGTTTTTAGGATTATCCCAATATAATATATAGCTAGAAAAAATATATATTTTAAAATAGAAAAATTGAATATTAGAATTTATTACAGAATCTCACGTGTTTAATTCACTTTGTTAGGTTTCTCTTTTTTTTTTTTTTTTATAATAGAGATAGAGATAGAGAAGTTTCTTATTTATTTTGTTTGTATTAATTGATTCAGTTTCTAAAAATGAATTAATTTGATTTTTGAGATGATATGATTGCGATTATAAAATAATTTATTAATTCACATTTTTAATTTAATAAAAAAATTTATAAAACATGTTTGGTTGAATTTCTTCTTTTAAGTAGATGATAAATAAATTTTAAGTTTAATCAAACATATACTATTATATAAATATATATATATATTGCAAAAGAAATACTTCTATTATTATTATTATATAATATAGATTTTGGATTCATGTCAATTTTAAAATTTTAAAATTGAATCCAAAAACTAAAATAATATAAAAACTCATATTTAAACCTCCGGTGGCAAATAGCTTTATTTAATTTATCAAGAGCACCAATGTCTTAAAGGTTGATGTGAGAACTAATTGAACGAAAATATGTTTATATAAGGTGGAGAAATAATTAAGGAGTTATATTTCCAATGCGGTATAACAATTAGTGTAAATATAATGTATAGCTGTAAAATATATATATTTTTAAATAGAAAAAATTGAATATTAGAATTTATTATAGAATCTGTGCAAAAAGAGTGAAAATTTTCCATCTATTGAATGAATTACACTTACCTATTAAAATGTTGAAATAACCAATTTAGCTAATTAAAATTAAAAACTAAAAAAGTAATTTAATAAAAAGAAGTATGACGTGTTATTTTTTTAGAGGGTCACTTGTCATCACGTGGTTAATTTACTTGATTAGGTTTCTCCTTTAATTCTAATAGAGATAGAAATAGAGATTTTATCATATTGGTTTTTGGTTTGTATCAATATTAAAAATTTAAAATTCAATAAAAAAATCTTAAATATTTTAAATTTTTATTAAAACCTATAGCAGCAAGTACAAAGGACATCAATGTTTTAAAGGTAAATATGAAAACTAATTTAATACAAATCTCATTTACATAGTAGTAGCGAAAATAATTAGTGAGTTATGCTTCCGATGTAGGATAACAATTAGTTGAAATATAATATATAGTATTAAAAAAATAAAATAACATATTTTGAATGACAAATCACCTAATCAATTAATTAATACTTATATATTAGTATGTAATTTAATATAAAAATCCCTATGTATTATTTTTTTTATAGCGCCACTTGTCAGCACGTGGTTAATTCGCTTGGTTAGATTTCTCATTTTATTATAATAGAGAAGAGATATTATTAGTTTGATTTTGGGTTTGTATCATATTTAAAAACTTAAAATTGAATCCAAAAATCTAAAACATTTTAAACTTTTATTAAAACCTATAGCGGCAAGTACCTTTCAATTTTACAAAATGACACCAATGCTTTAAAGGTTGATATAAAAACTAATTTAATAAAAATCTCATTTATATAGTAGTGACAAAAATAGTTAGTGAGTTACGCATTCGATGTTGGATAGTAAGAAGATGAAATATAACATATAGTAAAAAAAAAATTATATATTTTTAATGACTAAATAACCTAATGAATTAATTAATACTTATGTGTAAATATGTAATTTAATATAAAAATGTCTACATGTTGCTTTTTTAAAGCGTCACTTGTCATCAGGTGGTTAATTCGCTTGGTTAGTTTTCTTCTTTTATTATAACTAGAATTTTGGACCCGTGCCGTACGCACGGGTGCTAAAATGTACACTAAATATGTATTTTTAAATATTATCACAATCAACAAATAATTAAATGCAAAATCTCTCACAAAACGAATAATATATTACAGGATGTTCCGATCAACCAACAATAAAACAAAAAACAATAATAAAAGCAAATGAAACTCGAGAGAAATGAAAAAAAATGACTAAACATATCTAATTAGATATGAATCTTTTTCCACTCTTAGTTACTCGTGTTTTGGAGATCAAATCATACGAAATAGAGTGAAATTATCATGAATCCACTTATTCGCCAGTAAATATATTGATTACCGTATCTGATTGACATACCGAATCCGAACTATGGTAAATCCTTTTGTCATTAACATTCATCTATGTCATGTAATCGCTTATCTCTTCCATCAAATCCAGCGACGTAGCTAGTATAGCGCACTATGTAGGATCATTAAAGTGACGATCAAATGAAGGAAATATTGCTTTCACTATGGAATTGAGCGAATTAGGAGATTCTTCTATCAACAAATCTTCAGGCATAATAATTTCGGTGATTCTTATATTTTTTTTCTCCAACAGCACCATCACTAATGCTTAAAATCTAGTTTGTAAAACTTTTAACAACAGAAGACTTTATAGGCGACAATATTGATTGGAGTCTCATATTTTTAGTTAATCTCATAATCGTACAGTACTCGCGGAGATATGAAGAATTTATCATTGTATTAACCAATTTGTTTCTACTATCTTTCATATGACGGGTAGAATCTGCCTAAATCTCCTCCTAAAAATTAGTCTTGCCATCGAATTGTAAGTTTTCATTTTCGGAGTCAACTGCTCTCATCAAGTCCTTCAATTTCCTATATAATGCCTCGATGCAATGCTTGTGCACCATTGGCGCTTTATTCCATATGATTAGTTTTGCCTTTATAAGCAATATGACCTTATGGTTTCCAAGACGGATGTTGCATGTTCAATCTTCAGTAGGAGTCAATAGGATGGAGAATATCCAATTTGCATTCTTTTAATATCCTTGAATATCCTCTCTACTATCTTGAAGCAATGCTTGTGCACCAATGACGCATTATCCTATATGATTATTTTTACCTTTATAAGCAACTTAACATTGTGGCTTCCAAGAGAAATATTACACGTTGAATATTCAGTAGAAGACAATAGGATGGAGAATGTCGAATGTGCAGTCTTTCCTCCAGGCACCAGAAGTGAACTTGAATTGTCTCGGTGACTTTTGTTTGTTAATAAACACATGTATATCGGTATGTATTTTACAATTTTACACGTAAATCATTGCAATTAAATCTTTTTTTTTTTACGAAAAATTTTGATATTGTTTAATTATTTCTCCAAAAATAAGTTTGACATTAAATTTTTAAACCAATTTTTAAATGTTCACAAAAGTAAATTTTCAAAATTTCACATTTAAAATATGAATTAAATTTACAATTTTACCATTTGTGAAGACCCTTTAATACTCATGTGTGAAGTTTTGAAGGAGGATATGTGAAACTATGAATGAATATTTTTGTGAAACTATGAATGAATATTTTTGAAAAAGGAAAGGTTTGAAATGATTAAAAAAAATTGAAGGAATTACTTTTTTAGTTTTGGATTTTGAAACTTTATTCATATTTTGTAATTTTTTACTACTATTAACACTTATTTTCTTATTTTTCATGTTATCAAAAATATTTGACATAAATTTTATTAAACTATTAATCATAAATTCAACATAATTATCTTACGGAGTAACTTCTATTCGCATATGGTCAAAATCAATTAACTTAATATTTGTAAATTGTTAATTATTTAACTAATACATATCAATTAATCTAATTTATGAGTAATATACATTGGGTTGATTAATTAATTGATTGTTTAACTTCTGTTTGCATATATTATTCTTTTACCAAACATATTTAATTTTAATGGTAAGTTTCTAAGATTGAAAATCCCAAATTTAGGTATGGATTTTCTTATTTATGAAAACAAATGTTACTATAAAATGATAACCAATTAATATATATATATATATATATAACATTAACATTATAATTTACAATAAGTGTATTTTTAAAAAGTAATTTGAATTTGAATGTTTTTAATTCAAAATATATTTACAAATAAGTAACTAAAAACTATCACCTTACATTTATTGTATATGCTATTAATCTATTCGAATCAATTCTTTTTCTTTGTACTATGTTATTCAGCTGCTTCAATCGTATCTTCTCATTTCCATAAAAAAATTCTCAAAGCACTCAGACAACTCAAACTTGTTAAGAAAAAAAATATTTAAGTAATTATTTAACATTAAATATTTTTATTCAATTTATATAAATGAATATGTTTTTATTTTTATTTTTATATAACTATAGAAGTAATTATTTTTTAATAAATTTTATTTATAAACTTATATTATTCATAAGTGAATATTTTTTTTTATTTACAATAAGATTTAATTAGCTTATTATAAAATTAATATCAAGTTTGTATAAAAAATAAATTTCCATCAATTTTAATATTATCCAATTTTATCCCATATAGTAATTATTTAAGATCAACTATTAAAGAATAAAAACTTAAAAAATATGTGTAGGATAACACAATTTAAAATAGAAATGTTAAGGACGTTGAGAAGGGAGATTTGAATTTTTAAACGTATGAATGATTTAGGAAAAAAAATAGCTCGTTAATATCTAATTTCACCCGTTGAGCATTCACATAATGAAAAAAATTATTAGGATGGAAAAAATTATTATGTGTTAAAAGAGTATTTGCATTCTCCCCCAAATGAAAAGAAAGCCGATAATGTCAAACTAAATTAAAGAAATGTTAATATGTAAGTTTGTACAAAAATAGCAATGTTATAATGGATGTGTCTCTAAATTATAAAATAATCACAATTTCAGATATAATCGGCATATATTATAATTTGATAGGTGTTTGAGAAAAAAAAATGGTTTAATAATTAGATTTTGAAATAAGTGAGATGAATTGATTCCCGGAAGTATAAGTGAGGATTCCAAAATTATCAAAATAGATTTATTTTACCATTTTTTTTTATTTTTTTTAATTTTATATTTTATTTTTTCCTTTTAAAGTTAAGTAATTTATATATATATATATATATATCTTAAGTATTTCAAACTTTTTTTATATCTTAAATTTAATATTTATTTATTTTATTAAATATTTGAGATTATTTAAATAATCAAAGTGAAGAATTTTATCATCTATTTTTTTTTCAAAAAAACTTTATGGAGTTATTTGAAAAAAAAAAAAACTTTATGGAAAACCATATTTATAATAGTAATAATTGAAAATTATTTTTTTTTTGAAAAATTAATTATTATCATTAACAAACAAAAAGGGTACAAAAATCAATAATGACACAAATAAAAAAACTTAAAGAAAATCATAATTATTTTTCAATTAATTTTTTTTATTTGAAGTAATAATATTAAGAACATAGGTTGTTCTATTTAAAATATTAAATATACGACATGAAAATTAAATTTTCAATAAAGAAAAAATTAAATTGACTAATATCATTAAATGATGGGATGTTTTTATTTTTAGTCATTTCAAACTTTAAATTAAGTTAATATACCATACAAACTTTATTTTAAGTTTTTAAACTTTTGAAAGTTTTAAACTTCAAAATAAACCAAATTAACCAACATGCCCTTATAGACGCGCTTCACAGCATCACCAGCCTGTGAAGCGCGCTTCACCTGTTAATATAACGCTGGTGAAGTGCGCTTCACAGGCTGGTGATGCCGTGAAGCGCATTTTTAAGGGTATATTCGTCAATCTGGTTCATTTTCGAAGTTTCGAAGTTTCAAACTTTCAAAAGTTTATAAACTTAAATAAAGTTTGGATGGTTTATTTACTTAAAGTTAAAGTTTGAAAAACTCATATTTTATAATTTTTCCTTAAAATGAATACAATTGCAAATTTTAAAATTAAGGTTATTTTTTACATTTCAATTAAAATTCCACCGCTTATAAATTAATCACATTATAAAAGCATCTCTTGACTGCTTCTCAAAATCCGATTTTTTCATAAGCAAATTATTAAATAATTTTTTTCTTCTTTCATTCAGATTCTCATACACTCACACTCGTTTTAAATTATTAAATAAGTGATTTTTTTAAATAATTTCACCAGTCCTAAAATGATGAATAATAAAATTAATAAATAATTATTGAATAAATAAAACAAAAACTTTATAAATAAATAATGTTTTGATGGGATGAAATGAAGATAAAATCATAAAATAAAATAAAATAAAATAAAATTTATTTAGTTTAATTTTAACTATAAAGGGTAATGAAAAATCTTAAATTTTGAATAAAAATGTTATGGAAAAAAGTTTGAAAATATGGAAAATATTTATTGGTACAAAGTAATAATATTTTTTAATTAAAAAATAAATGTGTTTGTAAATATTTATAAAAAAATTAGTGATAAATAATTGTATAAATAAAATCAAAAGTATTTGAGGCATTTGAAATTGAATATCAATATGTAAAATTATTATCTTAATTAATAAAATAAAAATAAATTAATTTTAAAGAAACATACAAAAATAGTAAAATTTTTTAATTGAATTTAATATCGTGATGGAGAATTAATTGAATTTAATTTATTAGATTGGTTATAGTAAAAAATTCACTTAGAATTGGTAGAAATTGAATATAAAATCAAGTGTTGCTAATTAATTGAATTGAATTTATTGGAGTAATAGGATTCATAAAAATTCACCAACATTTTATTCAAAAGTTCCGAGAGAAATATATGGTAACAGAAGTGCAAAATAAATGAGAAACAGGTGGGAGAGAAGAAATATAAAAATCATAGTTTAGGTTGGAGGGAAGCAATAATAAATTATATAAAATGGAAATAAAAACTTTGGTAAATTTATAAAATTAAAAATCCTCATTCTCAACTATACATCATGGACTTCACCTTCAAATAGATACATGATAAATAAATAAATAATAGAGACTAATAAATATTAAAATAAATAAAATAAAGAAGCTATTGTTACACTTTTTCGATGTCACTAGAACTATAGATATCTGAAGAAGAAAAAATAGCATATGAAACATATCACAAAATTTGAATAATCAAGATCATTTCAAAGGAAGAAAAAAGATAGAAACATAATTTGAATAAAATACTTAACTTAAGAGATGTTTCAAAGAAAATTTGAATGAAAAAATAATGTAAAAATATATATATATAATAGGAAGAAAACTTATAATAAAAATGAATAAAAATACTTATATGTATTGGAGGATGCCTGAAAAATAAAATAGAAGGAAAACAAATTTATGTTAAACAAAACATAATATATTGGAAAGAGAATTTAAATAAAAATACTTACAACAAATACATCTCAAAAGAATAAGATGGACCACAAAAATAATATTGAAGAAAAAAATATATAAAACAAAATACAATTCAAGTAAAAATACTTACATTGAAAATAGAGACAATTTGAACCTAAAAACAAATGAAGAGAATGAATTTGTTCTCTCCTTATATAATGATATGGTGAGTACAAATAAATCGGAAATATAATATTATAATATTTTTAAATAGTAAATAAATATTTTGAATTTACACTATTTATATATATATATATATTTAAAAATGATAAAATAATAATATACACGGAAATAGATATGATTGACCAATTAAATATATATTTCCATTAAAAATTTTAGAATAACGTGTCAATGTGAATACTTTTATATATGTAATCAAATTTAAATATAAATGTATTTATACTTATTTTTCACATCTTAGATTAATTTTTATGTATTTTTATATTTTTATTTATTTAAATATATATTTTAAAATTCAGTTTAAAGTTAATTTTTTTAAAAAAAATGCTTTTAATCCAATTATTATACAACGTGAAATAGTATATCAAATAATTAAAAATTATATAATAAAATATAAATAAAATTAATAATATTATTATATATTTTCATTTGACATAATTCATTCTAAATTAATTAATTAATTTATTGATAAAGTAATTTAATATGGGTATGTTATAAAAAAAATACTAAACAATATTTATGAGTTGAGCAATAGATTAATTGAGATGATGTGATTTGTTTTGTTTTTTTTTCCCTAAAATAGGTTTATTATTTATGTCCACTAATACAAATTTTCAAATTAAAAGAAAAAAATCGAAATTTTATTACTTTCACGTCAATATTCCTTTATGTTATCATTGTTAAATTCCATAAATATCTACTTATTAACATTTAAAATCATATAAAAAATCAACGCCTCCTAGGAATGAGCATTAAATATAAATTTTATGGAATTTAAATATGCTAGCTAGTTAAATACCCCAATCACCTCCTAATAATGAGTAGTTGGACAAATTTTCTTATATTTAAATTTCTATGGAATATAAATATTTTAATTATAAAATAGAAAAAAGAATAACAATAATTATTATCATAAGGTTTTATTTTAATTTAATTATTATAAACTATTTTTTTAAAATATTTTTAAATTAATATATAATTTTAATAAAAGTACCAAATAATATAATGCTATGAAAGAATAAAATTGATTCTGAAAATCATGACAATGGAATTAATAGAGAGAGAAATATGAAAACAATGAGGAAAAATTAAATAAATATAAAATAATAAAAATTATTTAGTTCAGAAAACTATGAAAAATATATAAATTCAAATCTAATCTTCACCGCCAAGCGTGTAGAAAGGAGAAAAAAATAATAATTATAATTAATATACCTAAAATTAATATGATAACTTGCGGGAAAAAAACGTCGTGTTTATTAACGATTTTGTTAAATGACAAAAAAAAATTAGTAAAAAAGAATTAACTTAATTAATTTACATGTCAAAATTATCAATTTATTAAAAACATCACCATGTAACCTTCTTAAAGCGCCACTTGTAAGTCTCTCGTTAATTCACTTTGTTATTTCTTCTTTTTATTATAATAGAGATGGGGATAGAGATAGTGATAAAAATACTTATAATATAGATTTTGTCTGACCGTATACTAAAGCCACTTTTGATTCCGCTAGATTTTTGAGTTCATATCAATTTTAAAAATTTAAAATCGTATCCAAAATTTGAAATATATTAAACTTTTTATTAAAATCTATAGCTGCGAGTACCTTTTAATTGTATAATGAACACTAATGCTTTAATGGTCGATATAAAAATTAATTTAGTAAAAATCTCATTTATCTAGTGACGAAAATAATTAATGAGTTATACTTCCGATGTGGGATAAAAATTAGTTGAAATATAATATTATTAAAATATAAAATAATATATTTTAAATCACAAAATAAACTAATGAATTAATTAATATTTATATGTCAATACATAATTTAATATAAAATTGATTACATATTGTGTTTTTATAACGTCACTTGTCATCACATGGTTAATTTGTTTGTTTACCTTTCTCCATTTATAAAGATAAATATAGAGAATAGAGATATGATAGAGAAGCTTCTTATTTATTTTGTTTGTATTGAATTCATTGATTTGATTTTGAGATGTTATGATTGCGATTATAAAATAATTTATTTATTCGTATTTTTAATTTAATAAAAAGAAATTTATAAAACATGTTTGGTTGAATTTATTCTTTTAAGTAAATTTCAAGTTTAGCCAAACCATATACTATTATATATATATATATATAACTTTTATTATTATTATATATAATAATATAATGATAATATAGATTTTGGATTCATGTAATTTTTAAAATTTGAAAGTTGAATCCAAAACATGAAATAATATAAACTCATATTTAAACATCTAGTGGCAAGTAGCCCTATTCAATTTAGAAAATGCATCAATGTCTTCAAGGTCGATGTGAAAACTATTTGAACAAAAATCTCTTTATATAATAGTGGAGAAAATAATTAGTGAGTTATATTTCGGATGTGGTATAACAATTAGTGTAAATATAAAATTGAATATTAGAATTTATTAGATAATATGTGAAAAAGGTGAAAATTTATTAAAATGTCAAAATAACCCATTAGTTAATTAAAATTAAAAATTAAAAAAATAATTTTATAAAAATTATGACGTGTTGCATTTTTACGATACCACTTGTCAGCACGCGGTTAATTGTGTTTGTTAATTTACTCCTTTTATTATAATAGAGATTCATTACAATTTTTAAAAAATATATTTATACTTCAATTTTCATATTAATACCCATTGAATAAGGTAATTAATGATCATTAACTTACAATTTTTTTTTAAAAAAAATTTTCATCTTAAAAAACTTTTGTGATTATTACCATTTTATTAACATTTTTGTTTTCTTTGCACGGTGAAAATTATTATCAAACCATTAAAAATAATTTTTTTAAAAAAAGTTAAAAATGTATGTTTAAGAAGAAAAAGAAAAGAGTATGGAATATTTTAAAAATATATTTTCTCTGGCTATTTTATAGTTATATTCATTTTATTGAGAAATTAAAAAAATCCATTCATCTTGTAACAATTTTTTATCTCTAAATTGATAACTTCATTAAATCAATAAATTATAGGCAAACATAACATAATTAAATAATCTTCAAAAAATTTCATGGTAAAATGACAATCTAAAATATAATAATATCAATTGCATCAAATTAAATTAAGAAAATTACTTACAAATATTACAATTATTGAAAAAAAATATATAAAACTTAAACTCAAATACATGTACAAATATACATATGCATAGTGAAAAAAGGAGTTCACGTATTTGGTTTGTCTGTGATTATACCTCACGAAATCAATTTATGTCATTTTTCTGCTATCAATTTATCTCTTTTTTCGGCTAGCTTTGAGAAAAGTTAATCTTCATACTTAAATAATAGACAATACATTAATAAAATAAAAATGGTTCATTTGTATTTTTTGAATTTTTTATTAAAAAAATTATAATTTTAAATTTATATTAAAATTTTTACAAAACTAAATCTTTTAAATTATTATTTTTTTACAAAAATAGACCAAAATAACTATTTTATCCTTCGATATTAAAAAAAATACCCAGTAGTTTTTCGGTATTATATACCAGAAAATAGGCGAAATTAGAGTTTAGTTTCCCGGTGTGTAATACCGGGAAGTGAAAATTCACTTCCAGGTAGTACACACCAGGAAATAACACTTGAATTTTGCTTGTTTCCTGGTGTGTAATGTAGCGGCAAACTTCCACCCTAGTAGAACCATGAATAGGAGTCTGACGCCATACAACAAATGCAGAAAACATAACGGTTGAAAAATAATAAAAAAAAATCTCAAGAATTGTTCCAAAATCTTCAATAACCCATAAAAGAGTCATACAGTCCAAAAATCCCAAGAACAAAATAAAGCCAATGCCCAGCAAGTGTAAAAAACAAAACCAACAGTACAGTCCCAAAATGGTCCAGTACAAATGTCTAGTGATAAATTAAATAAAACTATATAAACGTGTTGATGATGTATGTCGTGATCCAAGTATGAGACAACGCCTAAACAATCAGGGTACCTGCACTTAATCTGGGATTTTATTCCTAGATTACAGAATAGGAAGAAATAAAGGAGACGTTAGACTATGAATTAGTCTAAGTTAGCACTCACGCTCCAACACACACATACAGAGTGACCTAGACTCGCCTCTAATCATGGGAGCACGCAATGCAAGGCTCTATAGACTTCCTAGAGTCCACTATAACAGCCAACACACCAATCATCCTATCAATCAACAGTTTATTGATTATCTTTCTTTAGTCAGAACTCAATCATCCGTTACCTATATATTCATTCACGTTCATTTATCAAACTAAAAATAGGCTCCTAAAGTTCACGATTTAAGGTCCTGTTAATTTTATAGGGCGTTAGGATTACGCTTTCTATGGAGGTCCCATCATTAGAATTCCGCATCTAGTAGTTTAAGTCCGGTTATTTAACTTTCAGAGTTATAGTTACAAATGACAGAAAAATCAACCAGTTTGTGATAACTTAATTAAGTTCGATTCAAACATCAATCAAAGTTATTTACCATCCGTTAACAGTCCATTAACACAATCCAACAACCAGAAACAGATTCTTCATTAGTTAATAGTTTAGCCAGTTAATTATCAAAATTATGCCCAAAGTAGCTAATAGTGGAAAACGGGATTACAGTAGCAGTAACAGTGTGGCCAAAGCCCAGTAAACAGTATCAGTATAGTAGTTTCAACTACAATAAGTATTGGCACTTCAAGTCAATTATTGCAGTAGTGAGGATCCTCTATCCCTATGCATGCCATATATTCTACTAGTAGAATGACTAAGGGCAAAACTCATAGTTCCGTTTGTTTACTGTTTAAACCAGATTATTTAAGTACCAGAATACCAGTTTTAGTGTATGAGCGTTATAAAATCAGAGTACAGTGAAGTCTTATTTTGTCAATTTATTATCTTAACAGGCAATTTATCGTATTTTATTATCATCGTTAAACAGGGCAGTTTAGTAGACAGTTTCACAATACAACAATTCAAGATACATGCATATAACAAACAACATACATCAAACATCGTATCGAACTACTAACCTAACTCACAGAGCACGACATTCCGAGCAGAATCCGACCTATGCCGCTACCTGATCAGCCTCTCCGTCCAGTGCTCTTGCAGATCGTTATACAACATATGAATACTACCGCAACGAAATAGAAATCGTCCCGGACACCAATTCGACAGACCAGAACCAATCCAATCAAAACCCCATTACATTCCAAATTCGAACCCTAGACGTCTTACCGTGATTCACACCACCGATTCCGATTATCTTCTCGAACTCAAAATCTGAAACGCTCAGAATCTCTATACCACCCGAACCTTTTGATAGAACCCACTTAAGATTAGAAGAAAATGAATTCCATTCAGTAGAACCTGGAATGGAACGAAGAAAACTTACCGAGAATCGCTTGATTACGAGTAGAGAGTTCTAATACTCTAAACCGAATAGCGAACAGAACCTGAATGTTTACCAATAGAACCGGAAAGATTCGATACGATAGACTAATCGAAACAGAAACGGGACAGAATACTTATCAAGAACATGCCAGAACTCTAAGGCGAAACACCACAGCGATCTTCACACGGAAATCTCTCTGATTCTCAAACACCACAACGCTTTCCGGTATTACACATTGGAAAGCTGACAAAATTTTGACTGCTCATTTTTTGTAATTTTTTTTAAAAAGTTTATTTTCATATTTTTTTAAAAAAGTTTAAAAGGGAAAAAAATTTAGAGTTGGTCTAAAACTAAAATAAAAAAATTGATAAAGTCTAATTTTGCGAATTTTCATAATAAAAAATGTCAAATAAGAAAAGGAAAACTCATCATAGACTAAAACTTGTATTTAATTAAATAAATGAAATTAAAATGAGTAATAAGTGCTAATTTAATGTGATCTTTAAAAAGAAAATGAATGATTCGAGAATTGCAATCAATAATCTATATATTTATATAAAATGATTCCAAGACTTGCTTACGTGGCATAGCTAGAATTCTTCCTTGGCCACTTATGAAATTAGGTTTATATTTGTTTATTATTTACATCTATGTCATTATCAATATTTATCACTATAAATATTTATAAATGACTTTTCATTTGCTAAAACAAAATATTTTTTTTCCATTCATATAATTAACTTATAATCTAATTAAATGACTCTTCAATTTACAATTCCATCATTGCAAAATTCTATATAACAAATTACACATGGTTATATTTTCTCTGTTTTCAGTTGCCTCTCACTGATTTTTACAATAATCCTTTCATCTTTCTTCTCATCATATATTTTTCTACATTAACAAAATAACTTCTTCCAATTTTCATGCTTTTGGAGTTTTGGGGATGGAAAGCATATTATAAATCACTTCAAGATCTCTGGTAAGTTTCATTTTTCATTATCTTTGTTCTAATGATTTTATCATATACTATTTTTTTAATCGGTTGTAAATTAATTTTGTTGGTGAAGGGAGAATGAAAAGAGACTCTCATAAGACCTTAATTCACTATTCTCAAACAATAACTAGATTCAACTATAACATAGATGAGAAGTTGTTGCTTTTTTTTTTTTTTTTTTTAATTCATATAAAATAAAATTTGACTATACATGTTTAGTTAAAATTAATAAGACTTATCGAAACAAGAATTATTCAAAATTTTGATTCATTGAGATATAATGATTATATAGTTTTACTAAAATAAATAGATCTTATTATTTAAATGATTTTATACTTTCATATTTGACTTAATTTTTAAATTTTATATATTTTTTAAAATTTTATTTTATTAATTTATAACAAAATAAATATAATATTTGTTATATCAATGATATTAAAAAAATAAATCATTTTAATAGATAGGATTACTAAAAAGTTATTTAAAATTTCAAAATTTTTAAATTAATTTTTTAATTAAATAATATATTTTAATAGATAGGATTACTAAAAAGTTATTTAAAATTTCAAAATTTTTAAATTAATTTTTTAATTAAATAATATATTTTAATAGATAGGATTACTAAAAAGTTATTTAAAATTTCAAAATTTTTAAATTAATTTTTTAATTAAATAATATATTTTTTCAAGTGATCTAATGTTGCACAAAGCGCGAATTCATTTTCTAGTTAATAAAAACATTACTTTAAATTTTAAAAAATTGAAATGGAAAGTTTAAGAAATCATTTAGTGAATTAAAGAAAAAATTAATTGAATTAGAAGAAAACAAAAGAATCTCGAACATATATATAAAAAAGATTAAAATAAAAATAATATAAAACTGGAATATATTTTGATATTTTGGTAAATAAAAAATCTGAAAAAAAATAAATAATAAAAATAATTATATCACTTTAGATTAAAGAAAAATCAAATGAAATATATACCTACATAAAATATAATTAAAAAAATACATGTGATTACATGTAATAATAAAATCTTACCATGAATAATGAATTCAGTATTTTTTGCCACCATAATATCGGATTCTCCAAACTTGATCATTCTTGCAACATTCTAGGAAAACTCAATAGAATTGTTGAAATAAAAAAAAAAAAATGAAAAACACTAAAATAAATTAAACTCCATGTATTTGAATTAAAATTGCCAAAACAGTAATTGGAGAAACACTAAAATAAAAATCAACAAACAGTGGAGAGAATCTTTTTTTCTCGATTTTTCAACCAAGATGAATTCCATATTGCCTTTAGTATTCTTAGAACCTCCCATCTTTAATCTAATAACAACAACAAAATAAATTATATAAATTATTAAGGGAGACAAAAAAAGATGAATTAGTGTACGTTTGGCATTAGATTTTCAATTAACAGTTAGATTAACGTTTCAGATAACGTTAGCAGTTGGCTGTTAGATTAGATTTTAAATTAGCTGTAAAGTTAGCCATTGGATTCAACGTTTGATATTAATTTTAGTTTTTAAATTAACTTTTACATATAAAATTACTAAAATTTATTATAGATATAAATATAATTCAGAAGATAATGATATAATTAATTATAAGATAAAGGTTAATAAAGTAAATTACTAATAGAGTTTGAGTTGAAAGCTATTTTTATAGCTTTTTTAAATGCTATCTTAAACGCTAATTAAAACACTAAACGCTAATTGAAATGCTATTACCAAACACATTTTTTTAGAAAAGCTAGTATATAATCTAAATGCTATTTAAAATGCTAATTGAAAAGCTTTCTCAAACACACACTTAGAGAAAGAAAAAAAAAAGTTCATTTTGAAATGTGAAAAGAGACATGAGGAGGAAGAGAATAAATCATAAATAAATAGAGAAGAAATGAAACGGATAGTTACAGAATTAATAACCAAAAGCATCTAAATATTATCTTTTTGATATATTATTATTGAAGTTAATGAAAGAATCATTTGTTGTGAATATATAAGTTTGAGTAGAGAAAAAGAATCCCACATTGCTTAGATAGAAGAAGTGGAAAGTGTTTATATATGAGTTGATGTGTTGGATTTGTCAAGTAACATGAGTAAAGGGCTTTTGTGAGGATATGAGAAACATTATATAATTATGGGCTATCAAAAGATGGGCCTTGGGCCTTGGGGCCTTGTAACCTAATTCAATTAGGTTTTTGTTGAATTTTATTTTGAATTATTTTAAAATTCGAAATAACTACTCATGGTTATTTGAATCGACAAACATTAACTGTTGTGTCTTATCCAACAGTTATAACGTTTTGTTTCTTAACTCCTGTAACTCATTATATATGAGAGGAAAAAATACAATAGGAAAAGACTTTGAATATAACTTCTCTTCTTCTTTCCTACAAAACCAACATTCTGTTTTTTGATAGACTCTGTATTTCTACGTTGCTATTTTATAAAGAAATAGAGGTATTGGAGGTTATATCCTGGGGCAGTACCGTGTATAAAGAAAGCAACATTGTGAGCGGTCAAATACTGTCTAAGGACATTGCAGTGCAAGTCTCCTCCAGTTTTGATAAGAGTAGTGATTTTAATTTGTCTGTGTTATATTACTTGTGATTTATTTTATTGTGATATTTGACTGTGTATCTAACATCATTTATATCATATGTACACAAATCAATGTCAAAACTATTAAAAAAAAAACTCCATAGGTCGGGAAATAAGAGAGAAGACCAACGAATACTATCATATTCTAATTGGCTAAATATATTAAAATGTCAAAACTCCTTATTTTTATAGGTTTTTCAACCGAACGCAACTCATATAGCGCGAGTGGGGTCCACTGAAGATTCTGCTTTATAATATATATAGATTTTTAATTTTTATTAATATTTTATTTTAAGAAAATTTTTGTTTGAGATATAAATTTATTATTATAATTTTTAATTAAATAATATATTTCAATTATATTGTTTTTTAATAAATATCTAAATAAATATAAATTTATTTTATTTTTATTTTATAATTAAATAAT
Organism: Cardiospermum halicacabum; assembly: GCA_031304145.1. Lineage (NCBI taxonomy): Eukaryota > Viridiplantae > Streptophyta > Magnoliopsida > Sapindales > Sapindaceae > Cardiospermum > Cardiospermum halicacabum. Next base: position 213,527 of record CM062399.1, on the reverse strand, counting down.
ACATTTTAAATATGTTATTTTTAATTAAAAAATTTAAATAATTTTTTAGTTTTTAATTAAAATAATACTTTTTTAAAATCACGTTACTTTTTATTTAAAAAAACATATCTTTAGTAAAAAGGGATTTGTATTATTAAATATATTATAACTTTTGGTAATGGGGGATTCCTAAATAAATAAATATATATATATATATATATATATATATATATATATATATATATATATATATATATATATACTTTGGCAATACATAATTTGAGCTGGCAAATCGTTGACTTTTGGCAACATAAGTTATGCATTGTTAAATGTATGGACTATATATATAATTTGGCAATACATAATTTGAGTTGCCAAATCGATGACTTTTGACGATATAAGTTCTGCATTGTTAAATGTATGGACTTTTGGCAACTTCAGATTCATGGTTGCCACGACCTGTTTTAGGATCGTAACTTTTGAAAAGTCAAAGAAAAGAAAATAATAATAAAATATATCTGAACCAATAAAAATTTGATCAAATGTCCCGGGACTGCAAACTTTTAGTCAAAAAGTCTAAATAAATAAAACAAACCAACGTGACATCCAACATCCAGGTGTAAACATCAAATTACATCACCACTACCTCAAACTTTCAATATAATAAATACAGCTCGTAATACATAAATTCCTGAGATGTATCTTCATCCGGACAAGCATAAACAACTCCCTGCAGCTAAGCCAAAGAAGTTAAACCTGAAAATGATAATTGAGTAGGTGTGAGCTACTCGCCCAGTAGGTTCCAATCCCCTATTCAAAACTTAACTTAGATATTCAGAAAACAAATCTGCAGAATTCAGTTTATTCAAATAGTTTCATAAACAGAGTAATAATCAATAGTCCTTCCAAAACCTTTCCACATTTATCAAATATCCGAATAACCTGTATCAAATTCAGTTTCTCAAATCAATAAAGTAGTAACAGCAAATCAAGTTACCATATCGAAATCATAAGTTTCCATGCTATAAACACTGATACAATAAAATATGATATCACCGGTGCCCGTGAACCATACATGACACAACCCTGCGCAGGTTTAGGGACTCGCACCCAAGGAGGCAGCGTCCACCTTCCCACTCTCGTGTCACGCGCTCACCCCCACCAACATATCCACATAAGGATATCTCACTATAACCACTTTCCACAATAATATCAATCCCAGGTTGATAGAAATTCACAACAATTACCACAATAAACATTATTTCATATTTCATAAATACAAATTCTGCAGATTCTTAATCAATAACCAAAATAAGCTTTTCAATAACAAAATCATTTAATCGATAAAATCAGTAACAATAATAATAATAATCAAAACTATTCCTTAATAACATTATTTAAATCACAGTTTTGAAAATCAATCCAATTAAGTATGAATAAGAAAACCTACTTAGATTCCGAAGTATGAATAATCTCACGAGACTATTAGAACCGATTTGGAAGAATTTGGGTTCCCAGACAACTGGAAATCAACAAAAGCAGCAAAGTAAACGAAAAGGTGATATAAGAACTTCTCATCTTCCTGGTTCTAACGGTGGCGACCGTTTCTCCAAACGAGGATCGGAAGCAACTAGAAAACAATAAAGAAGTCGCAGGTACCAAATGTGTTGACATGACGTCGGCTACAATGGTCATATGATCTTTGAAGTTATCGATGAGGGGAATCCAATGACACGAAAATCACTCGAATCAGGTAAACGGTTTGAAAGATACGGAAGAGAGAAGTTAGAGGAGAAAGTCAGTTTAGAGAAAAATGAGCTCTGAGTGTTTGTTGGCAGAGAAGAGGAAGGTTCAAGAAATGTTATATAACACGCATAATTATAATAAAATCCTCGAACTTTCAAAATCCAATTTGTACCATAAACTTTTCAAATCTTTATATTTAAGCCCTCAGCATAAAATAAAATTTTTAAAAACTTTCCATCCGATTCAACGGTCAACAAATTATATTATATTATATTATATTACTAAAAATTTTCGGATACTACAAAGTTGCTAAACATATCAACTTTTGTAACGTGAGATGAATATTGCTAAATATATGATTTTTGCCAACCTTTGGCAACGTCAATTTGTAAATTGCTAAATTTATGATTTTTCGCAACATGTGTCGCTAAATATGTGTTTTTTAACAACGCAAAATTCGTATTAATAATATACAACATTGACCATATATCTAATTTATATTGCTAAAATTTTTGTATGTCAAAAATCTTGTAGTGGTTGTGCGCATATAACCTATTTGTGGTCACAAATTTGTGAACTTTCATTAGAACTTTAGAAACACTCCGCAGATGCACGGCATGTTCCTGTAATGTATTATTCCTTTGTACTATAAGACATAACAATGAACTTATGGACATTTGCTGGAGCAAGTCCTTTTATTTATAATAAACAATTGACAGTCTAGAAAAATGCACAATTTCATTGTTGATATTACACAAATGAACCCAAAATTTTAGTTTAAGAAATAAAGAAATATTAAAGAGCCCAACATTGGGACTGAGCTAGAAGGAACATTTGTTAAGAAATTCCCGACAATTGATCCACATTGTAAAGAGTAATGTTCATGGCGGTTTTCTCTACGCTGTTGTCTCCCATTAGCAAATTCATGGGGCTTGATCATCTCAAGTAGATGCTACCAGAAAATTTTCATTTGGGTCTTTGTCCAACATATCTGCAAGAATGGCATCAACATCACCCAAACTAACACCAATGCATATAGATTTGATCAAAGATTGATCCAAACCCTGCGGTCTGGTAGCTTGAACTTGACTGGAACTACTAGAAACTCTTAAATTGGGAGCATTCTTGCACTTCCCCAAGCATTTACAACCCGTCACAGCGCCCTCAATTCCAACCTTCCTCTGAAACTCATCCAACAAATCCTCAGCTCCTGATTTCCTACACTTGCCACCCATACAAACCTCAATTCTCTTGGTTGCTCGGCTGTCTGTCACACTTACACTACTACATGTGCTCGGATCATCACTGCAACCAAGTGAATTGCCGCTACAACTTTCTCGTTCAGATGGCTCAATGGAAGATGAACTAGGTTCCATCAATGTAGGCAATTCCAGAACCTGTTTTGTTTGACTATACATCGACTCTCTGAAATCATCACGACCCAAACGCCTCATGTCAATTACTTCTCCTCGATCACTATCACTATCAGAAGATGAACTACTTGATGAGGAGTCGGATTTGAATATTGCTGATTGCCTAAATGCAGTTTTGTTTCGTGCCTTTTCCTCTTTCATCTTTCTCTTCAAATCCTTCTGTTCCAGTTTCAACTGCTGCAGTTGTGCCTGCAGAAGTTCCACAGCGTTCTGCATTGAAGATTCATCGAATTATTTCCTTTATCGATTCCATGTCAATCGAATCTATCTATCATTATTTAATGAACAACAGCTCAACAAAGAAAAACACAGGCTATAATTTCTAATAAATCAGGTTAATCACGTATGTATTCCCTCATTTTCATCATGCCCTTTTATTTATATAAATTTTCCTCAGAAAATAAGTTACAAAAATAAATCTAAAACAATGAGTAATCAAGTTCATTACTTACCGAAATCTTTTCTCCATCTACCGAATTGTTTCCAAACTCCTCCTTAAAGGAAGACAAGTCAGGCGACAATCGTTTGATCAACTTCAACTTTTTCTTCACCGACTTGATCTCAGAACACTTCTCCTTCTCTCGCATCTTGATATTGCTCCCCGACGACACATAGTACTGCTGATGTCCAGAATCTGAAAACGAACAAGTCGATCGTCCAAAACACCGCCTTGTTCTTGCCGACACTCTCGAACCTCCTCCCAGATTGCCTGATCGGAGTTTATCCGAGGGGAGGCGGAGCAATGGACAGTGGTGAGCAATGCCGGTCGTCTCCATTGTTCTTGAATCACGCAGTAGATGGAGAAGAATGTGTGTTATTTGTATTGTTCGTACGTAGAGTTTGTATGGTTTAGAAACCCAAATTTGTGCCGGAAACAGAAATTAAAGATGAATGTAACTGAAATACATACGTGGCGAAATTTGATTCATTGATGGGAATCCAATGCTGACGTGGAGGTGGGTTTTGTTTGGCGCCCGCGCGCTCGTGACCGTTTTGGGTTTGCCACACTCCTCGCTATCGATTTTGTTTGAAATCAACGGTTTGATGATTACGTTATAGATTAGGCGGTTCGGATTATGCCAGGTGGATCCTAGTTGGCACATAGCTTTATCTTCTTTTTATTTATTTATTTATTTTTTAATTCTGGAAATTTTTCTTTTTAATCTTCGTTCTTGAGAGAGCTTGTTTTCCCGGTTGAAGAAACAGCTGATTCAGTTGAAATTGTTTGATTTTTCGGAGATGGCGGAGGAATCGTCACGTCCAATACGGTTGATGAACTTTGTATCCGAAGATCAGGTACTGATTCAATCGCGAATTGACCTAATTCTCTTTCTGTCTCTCTAAAACCCTAGTTTATGGTTATTGGATGTTGAAAATACTTAAATACTTATTAACAGTTGGACGAAGCTAAAAAATCAAGAGGTGAACGAGTTGAAGATGGCACTGCCCAAAGAGATAGACCTCTCTTCGAGGTTTGTTCCCTTCCTTCCTCTCTTATGCTTCTGTGTTTGCAAATTTTAATCAAACATCGCTCCGTCTTTCCCGTTTAATATATTAATGGTGTGTTGGAATAATCTGCTTGCTGCTAATAGGAAGATTTTATTAGTGCTGGTAATTGGTGTCGAGTGAGACATATTTGGCAGTGCTTTTGGTTGTTGATAATATATCTTCTTTTTTTTTTTCCCTTGTAATTCATGCATAGTTGACTAGTTGGACATTGGTTAGTTTCCTAGTAATGTACAGAGTCAAGCAATAATGAGTTTCTTTTCCATCATCTACTTCTTTCCATTTGATGCAGATTCTGAAGGAAAATAAAGACAAGAAAGATGCAGAGTTTAATGAGCGGTTCAAGCACAGTAAGTTCAAGTGTTTACTGGTTGAAGTCAAGCCGTTAGCCTATTTTCTGTGTGTTATTCTGTTTCTTGTTTTCTTTTGCTAGGTATTTATGAGTCTTTGTGTTTGATCCCTGTTAACTGCCAATTATTTGTTCTTTTGAAAGTGAATCATGGGCATTTAGGAGTTTAATTTGTTTTTTATTAGGTAACAATTTGAACAATCCGTCATAAGAATTGTAGGATGGTCTAACTACATCACAGCTTATGTCTATAAGTCATTCATATTGACGTTCTACTGACTTTAAGTTGCTGTAACAAAAGGTTTTGTGACTTGGTTTATTGTAGGACCACCCAAAGCTTTGGATGAAGACGAGACGGAGTTTCTCGACAATTTGGATATGGTGAGACTATTATATATATATATATATATATATATATATATATATATATAAAATGTATATATTTATTTATTTATTTTCATGTAAAACTAACAAAATCATTCCGACATTTGGCTCACCATGACTTATGTCCTCTTGAGATAATATTATAGGATCATTATTCAAAAAATATGCTAGTTGCTATGCTACAGTCATTTATTTTCTTCCTTTTGCTTAATAAAATCCCTTCTTATTGAAAATTGAGATGAAATCTTCCCCCCAAAAGCAAGGTTGAATTTGAATTTTGATATTTTCTCAATTAATATTATGGGATTTTACAAAAGGGTTTTCCCAGTTTGTTAATGGCAGCATTTTTCGTACAATGGCTGGTGAGTTTTACTGTCTGCCACACCAACCTTGCTTGGATCAAGTGATTGCTCTCCATCTCATTGAGATCTCCTAATATCTATTTAATGTGGATATTGAATTTTCTTGACTTTCTATATCAGTGCATCCTTTTTTATATAATATACTTGGTTATGTTTCTTCCTGTGGCAGTCTAGGAAGGAATATGAGCGACAACTTGCAGATGAAGAAGCCCAGCAGCTCCTGAATTTCCAAGTAAGTTTCTAACTAATCTTATTTGTAAAGTTTACAAGGTTCGAAAGCATTAAATATTTGTGCTGGAATGTTTTACCTGTCCTGTCCCGTCCCATAAAATGAAGATAAAAATAGCTAGCTTCAGAACTCCTGTCACCATCACATCTGTAAATTTAACTTGTATGAGATGTACGGGAAACTATAATTCTCAGAAAAGCTATGGAATCTGAATATCCGCATCTTTAAAATCTTCATTGTAACAAAGAAAGAAAAGTGTTTTATAGTTATTTTAACACCCTTTGTATTACTCAGAAGATAGCTTTAGAGCATTTAATATCAGTGAAGTGTGTCCACTCACCTAATGGAGTGAAATTGACTGTGAATACAAGTTTCTTAGGTAATGTTGTTGACTTGACCTTTAAAAAAATGCCTTAGAACTCTATTTACATACATACAGATAATGTGCCTACTATGATGCATAATTTTCAGGGGTTAGATAATGTGCACAGCCTGTAACTGGTTTACTCAAATATCATTCATGACCATTTGTGGCATAGTGCATAACTGTTTTCTTATGAAGGAATAAAAATGAAATTAATATACTCATGTTGTCAAAGGCCTCATTGATGAGGTTTATTGGGACACATAAATCAACACAAAAGCAGAATTCCTATCAATGTCTAATTGTAAATTTAAAGATATCGTTGGATTGTTTAGTTTGGAAAGAAAGAATTCGATTGAGATCTAAATTGATTTGTAAAAGGAATTCATTAGCTGACAAAATATCAAGATCATAAGATTTGATGTAAATTTTTAGACACTTTTGACAATTATATCAATCAAAGGAGAAACCAGTACTCAGCATTTAATGATCCATTAAGGAATCGAGTTGATCTACTAATCTCTGTTGCCTACTAACATCTTTGAGTGTATAATTCGACTTTAAATCTCAGATTTACAATCTAGATTATCATCAATGATCTGTTAAAGATCTCTCGATTCAATTTAACAAATCCAAGTTAATCAAGCGTAATCTGTAGAAAATTGGATCTAATTGTCTATCTATAGTACAAAGATCCTCTGTTCTTAGATTTGATACCTAGACGCCATCTCTAGATTAGTACAAGATTACTTAACTCTCGTTTTCGTAATTCAATTAACTCATGAAAACTTAGCAAATCTGACTATAAATGAACAAGAATCATATATCTAGAAATAGCAACAGATCTTAACAAATCAATAGAGCTATTAGCTAAGCATAACTACTTAAGTATAACTACTTTAGATCTAAATCTTACCAAGGAAGATGGAAGTTGAACTCTATCACAGTCTTCACTTCTCAACTTCAAGCTAATTCTCAGAGATCATAGAAAACAGAACACAAAACTTCTCCAAAAAACTTCTCAAAAATAAAACTCTAAGAATGAATAGCAGATTTTAGAAAATATCTGAAAATGTCAAAAAGTTCTAATCTGAAAATGTCAAAAAGTTCTAATTGCTTCGACTAAGCTCCTATTTATAAAGTTTTCTCAGTGGCAAATTTGAAATTAAACTAACAAAGAAAAATAAATTGACGAAGTACACAATATCTCCTTATGTCGCCTATTCCTTCGCCTGAACCTCTAGCGACAATCAGATAAGTTGCTTGATCGCCTGTTGATAAGTCTTGTAGGCGACATATATCGAACATCGCCTCCTAATTCGCCAAACTACAGGCGCTGCTTCCATGTCTTGACTGCATAGATCTCGCCTTATCTTGATTCTTAAGACGAGATACATCATCTGTCGCCTCTGCCTTCGCCCTTTTGTTAAGGCGATATATATCATTACGCCAAGAAATATCGCCAACTTCAACTGCTATTGAGGCGACTTTACTTTTATCGCCCAAGTACTTTTCCTAATTCGGCGATATGATGTAGGCGAAATATAAGTATGTCGCCTCTTTCTTCCTTTTTGCCTTGGAGACATTCACTTGTTGTGCCATTTTGTGTCGCCATTTTCATTTAAGTATGCAGGCGATATCAATAGGCGGCATATGCTTCACTTATAAGCTTCGCCTCGATTTGGACTTTGGCGAAATTTCATTGAGTCCCTCTTTATTCTGATTTTTTGTTCTTTTTTGTTTATTTTTCTGATCTTTTCATCTATGTCCATGTAGAATTACTAGAAATCAAGATCAATTTGTTTATAAAATAGCGTAGAATTACTAGAAATCTACTCAATCATATAACTTTTTAGCTCAATTTCTTCATATTAAAACTCAATAAATGCACCAAAATACAGGGAAATTCTAAACTTATCACTCATGCAATTGAATTACTATGTTAAGAATTTGTTATTATTTTCTCTCCTTGCTCTTGCCTCACATTGTTATTAATTCAGGCAGCAGTTGCAGCAAAATCTTCTATTGTACATGAGCTGAAGGAAACTCCACCACCTCCATCTGTCCAGGTTGGTATCTAGAATTTGACATTTTACTGAACAGCTTCACTGTTAAAGCACTTCCTTTCTAGGAGTGATGGTATTTGCATTGCAAGAGCATATACCCACTATTTAGGACCCAAGAGAGTTTGTTTGTTGTTTGTTCATGAGTCTAAGGTGTAAAGAGTAATGCAATTTTGACAAGCTTTTAAATGGCCAAGGTTTCAGTTGGGTGTGATGTGAGATAGTGACCTATTGATGCCCCGAGAAATCAAAATTTTGGTTGAGGAGTGTAATTAAATTGTTGTTTACACTTGGGGAAGCTAGGAAACTTTCATGTTAGTTAACCTCTGATTTGTTCATTTAACTTGGTTAAATCCTCATTATATGGTTATACCAGTTTATTTATTTATTTATTTATTTATTATTTTTTATTTTTTTTTTCAGCAAAGACTAAATTTGGACATGTTGGTGTCGACTTCATATACGTGCTAATTTATAAGCATCAAGGTTTATTTGAAACCAACATCAGTATGTTTCTGGTTAAAACTGTTCAATAACCTGTGGTAATGAAACTGAATGCAATATACTAGGAATACAGGTAGTCTTTGGCCTTGATAATGCAGTGAATTGATTAGAACATAGATGATCCTTTGGTGTGCTGGGTTTATTGCTACTTCTCCCATCTTGATTGTCTGTGATGTCTGTCAGTTGTGTTCTTCACATCAGAACATTTGTCTATAGCGCTCATATTTCTTAAGATTAAGTATATGTATTATTCAATCCTTTAATATCCAGCGAATGGGACAGCTCAATTTTTCGCTGCTTGTGTGTACACCTGTCTAAGAGCACATCCGGTTGCAGGAACCAAAATCAGGAGTAAGAAAGAAGCCAGCTGCTCCTCCATTGGGCTTCATCGTTAAAGTAAAGCCACAGCCAAAGAAAGCCAAGATAGATAAGGCAAGTGTAGAAAAACTTTCTGATGCTAAGGGGAAACCTGGTAGCGAATCAGAAAAGTCCCCGGAGCCTGTGAAAACATCAAATGGTGATTCTAAGAAGCCTAGTGATCTATCTAGTATAGGTTTAGTTTCATACAGTGATGAAAGCGAAGAAGATGACTAGTATATATGTTTGTACTTGTAAGAGAAATTTTGAGTTATGATTTTAGTCTTTCATTTTGCATCACATACTCATCAGCATGAGCATGCTGTCACTGAAAACTGGACATTTTAGACGTCCACCAACTACTTACTATGTTTCTAACTATCCAAAGGCACTATTAAGTGCTCGGTACAGGACATCACATCACGTTTTACTTGCTCCTCAATCTATTCTACCCTATTGACTCTTTGAGCCAAAATTCAATAACTAATTAATTTGTCACAAAGATTTTCGTATTCATTTGATGAAGACAGGGTAGATTCACTGTAAAACCATGGTCTTGTCTTAATCTGCAAGAATACTTGATTTATTATTTTGGCAAATCATTTTTGTCAAATCAAAATATTTGACTTCATAGTAAAATATTCATCAATTGAGGTACTCATATATCTCTTCCAGGACTGTCATCTCATCCACTGCAGTTAATTTTCCTAAATGGAAACTTTCATATATAGCACTTTTAAACTTGGAATTAAGTTAATAAACCTTCAAATTTTTAATTAAGTTAATAATTTTTCCAAATTTTGAATTTCATTCAATGGCCCTTTGTGACTATTTTACCCTTTTCATTTAAAAAATAGAATTCTTAAAATTAGAAAATAGTTTTAATTGTTAAATACCTAAATAATCCCCCACTTGCACTATTACATTACCATAATACCCATATATAAATGACTATTTTCAAACCTACTTCACACCAAAATCTAACAAAATCGTATCTTGTTCCCTTCCACCATTTCACTTGTTCACAACTTATTGGCACTTGTTCCTTGCTTGTATTGAAGATTGTCATCAATAGTGAGCATCAAAACATTGAGGTTAGTAATTTATAACCCCTTCAAGGTTTAATTTTTTTTTTGTAGTAGCAATAGTTTGGGTTGTATGTTATGTGTAGGGTTTATGTAGTTGGAATTGGGTTTTATAGAAATGAGTTTGCAATTAATGAAATGGTGGTTGGGTTTTGGTTGTTTGTAGTAAAAGAATGTGTAATTATGCATTCCATTAGTTAGATATTGTGTTTATTGAAAAAATTTAATAAGATAATGTAAATGTGGTAGGAATAGATTGGTTGTGTTTTGATTGATTTGGGTTTTTATAGATTACTCACAACTTATGGTAAATTGTTTTGGGTTTTGTTATTAATTGATAAATACACATAGATTAAGCTTTAAATTTGTGATTTAATGGTGTATATGTGGTGCTAGTGTAAAGGTGGTTAAAGAGATGATATGTAGAAGAAGTGATATTTATCATTTTGTTTGAATTCGGATATTTAGTGTATTAGGTGACGTTGAAAATTTATATTATTTTGTATTTTATTTGAGGTTGTTGCAGGAGTTTTTTTATTATTGGTATCCATATTTTTATGTTTGTAGGAATTGAAGTGATTAATAAATGGGTTATATTCGAGTTATGTTTTGTTATGATGGTGTTTGGGATGGCAGCAATTATAGTGGTTGTATTCTATCCGGTGCAATGTGTAGGAAGGATTGTACCTTGAAAGAAATAATGAATAAAGCCGCAGCAAAAAGGGGTATTGATTTGAATAGATTTGATGTGCGACAATATACTATTGTTAATAGTCGGGGCGTAGGGAATACTAGGATGGAAATAAATGATGAGGATTGTATGAGTTATGTGATGTCTCACGAGCCTATTGAAATATTTGTAGAAGTTGTAGAGAAGAATGTTGAAGAAGTAGGTATGATGCAGCTGAATTTTTCGAATCAAAACGGCTTGGGTGGGGGACTTATGGAGGGTGAGGAAATGCACATTAATAGTGAAAGAAATATAAACAATGTAGTAGAATTTTGCGATGATGACGATGTTCGGGCAATGAACCAAGCCCGGTTGTTAGATGGTGATGATGATTCATTCGTGCGATCTAATTATTGTGATGATGTTCTAGGTGACAATGGTATGATGAATTATGGTAATGAGGGATTGAGTGATTCGGAGGGAATGGGAAGTGATGATGAGGATAGGGATATTAATGAAGGTGGAGAGAGTGGGGAGAGTGAAAGAATGGGTAATCACCTGGTTTGTGAGCTTGCACTTAACAATCAATATGGTTTTGCCGAGCCCAGTGTATATGCGCTATCTACATCGTATCAAAGATATGGTTTAATGCAGGGTACTCTATTTAAAAATAAGCAAGATTTAAATCTTGCTATTGGTAGGTACGCACTCAAGAATAAACTATCACTCTATGTGATGCGGTCAAATAAAAAGATATACGAAGTGTATTATACGGAGAAGTATAAAGGTTGTAAATTTGGATTTAGAGCTAGGAAACCCAGCGTAGATTCTCCATTGTGGTATGTGACTCATTTTAATCATGAATGCACATGTCTTTGTGATCCAGATAGAGCGGAGAAAAGGAGGTGACTGCCAGGGTTATCGGTTCTTTTTTTTGTCACGTGTTGCAGGATCAAAATTTAGTGCAGAAACCATACTGAGCGAGATACGAGCCAGATGGGCCGTCAACTTACTATATAGCAGAGCTTGGAGAGCGTTAAAGTATGCACAATCTGCTGCTTATGGTAGTTATGAGGATTCTTGGAAGTATTTATCTTCATACTTACATATGATGACAATGACAAACCATGGTACGGTTACAACCCTCCGTACCAATAGGGAATGCAATTTTGTGTACTACTTCTTTGCTTTAGGACAATGCATAGCAGGTTTTAAAAGTTATATTCAACCGGTGCTTGCTGGACGCGACACAGTTGAAGGGGGAGATTACCGGTGTAATATTCACGGCGATGGGTCTCGATGGTTCTGATGGTATATATCTGATTGCTTTTGGTTTCGCTCCAAAAGAAAATGTGGGGGGTTGGAAATGGTTTCTCCAGAAATTACATGTGGCAATTGGTGCTGCAGAGGATCTGCTCCTAGTTACCGATAGGGGTAAGAGCATTGGTCCGGCCATGAAAGAAGTGTTTCCGGATGTTCCTCATGTAAATTGTTATTTTTAGTTGAAGACTAATCTTGGAAACTTGTGTAAAGGAAAGACCTATGTGAGGGAGTTGTTATGGAATGCAGCTTACTCTTATAAGGAAGATGAGTGTTCTAATTTATTAGAAATTCTTGGAACAATTTATCGAAAGATGCATACCGAACTAGTTAAGCTTGGGAAGGAAAAATGGTCCCGTGCATTTAGTCCACGGAAAAGGTGGGATATAATGACTACCGGCATCGCTGAGTCACTAAACAAAGTGATATTACCAGCACGGAAGCTTTCTATAATGGGAGCACATGAATTTTTAAGAGGCTTGATTCAGAGATGGTTTAGTACTCGGAGTGCATCGGCAGCAAAGCTTGACACAACGACGACGGATGCGGTTAAGGAACACATTGCACATTGGGAAGAGCATATTGTTAAATGCAATATTTATCCAATTCAGGACACTGTAAAGTACCAAGTAACGAATGAGCATCTAGGTGATGACATAATAAATGTGGAGGCAAAGTCATGTACGTGTCGTAGGTGGGATTTGGACGGATTGCCTTGTTTCCATGCTATGGCTTATGCAAGGTTCTCACTCATAAATGCTGAATTTTTTGTCTATTTTGTTCACAAATTGCCTAATTTTGTGTATTTTACTTATATAGGTTCTCAAGTGTATGCATCAGTCACTTGTGCCATCGATATTACAGTAAAGAATATCTATAGGGAGCTTATTCGTTGTCTATTGTACCGCTTCCTGATAAGGGTGTGTGGTTGGAAGCTTATGCGGCATCGAGGAAAGTAGTACTGCCTATGGTGATGGAGAAACAAGCCGGTCGTCCGAAGGAGAAACGTATACCTTCTGCAGGAGAGTATCATCGGAGAAAGAAATGTGGAAATTGTGGATTATTGGGACATTCACGCATCACATGCAGTTAAGACTGTCAAACGGGTCGGCCTGCGGCCCGCCCGCCCGTGCCTGTACGGTCACGGGCTAATACGGTTGCGGATCTAAAAAAGCCCGCCTTTAAGCGGTTAAAAATTTTAGGCCCGTACCCGCCCGTGGACCGTGCGGGCGGGCACGGGTAAAAACCGGCATGATTTAGACGACTTTTTTTCTTAAATAAATTTATAGGATGACCTAATGTATATTGTTATAATAGGAATAATAGCATTTATTACATTTGACCAACCTATTAATTACTATTACCTTTTAATTTATATATAGTCAAATGTCTGATTATAATAGGAAATGTAGCATTTATTACATTTGACCAACCTATTAATTACTAATGGACCGAATAACATATTAATTTTGTCATTGATTTTAAATACGGGTTTACCCGCGGGTCACCCGCATCGTGCCCGCGCGGTGACGGGTCCAAACGGATATGGGCTGAAAAAAAGCCCGTTGTTTACGGTCACATAATATAGGCCCGTACCCGTAACGGACGGGCGGGTACAGGTAAGCCTGTGGGCGCGGTCTCAAAATTGACCGTGCTACATGCAGGAATCCACCTAAAAGTTGTGTTAATTGCGGCGGTGTGAGTCACTCAAACGATGAATGCCAAACCCCCGCAATGAATTGTGGAAAATGTGCTATGGAAGGGCATACGGAGGAAAATTGTCAAAACATGACAATTCGGTCGTCAGTTGGCAGTACTACTGCCCATGGTAGTGACTCCGATATATCTTCAAAAAGGCGTTGAGTAATGCATTGCAAATGTTGCGGTGAACCCGGACACACAATTCGAACTTGCTCAGAGAGAGTGCATTCCATTCCTGCTACAGAACCTATTGGTGATATCGATGCAAGCTCGCATGTAGATGCTCAGCAGTCGTACGATATTAGTGGAGAACATGAAGATATTGGTGTCCAAAAGTAAAAATCAATATTTTGAAGATAATAAAGTATCAATTTCACTTAAGTTATTATGTGTGATAATTGTCAAAAAATTTACTTAGTAATATTAATGACATTACATAAATGCATCATGTGTTGTTGGCTTCAATGTCAAATTTTGGTACATTACAATTCGATGTCAATTGTTGCCACGAGATGAAATCCTTACAGCCATGTACTATGTTCTTAATTCCAGCCAAAATTGTAGTGTGCAAATGCTTCTCAGGTGGTGTCCAAAAACTTGACATCAAATGAGTAGCATGCACACACTTAACTGTTCTAAATTTCATGAAAAATTACAATGTGTAAATGCTTCTTAGAAGGTGTCCACAAAGTTGACACCACATGAGATGCATGCACATAATTAAATTTTCTGAGATCAATGAAAAATTACAGTGCGTATATGCTTCCCAGGTGGTGTCCAGAAAGTTGACACCACATGAGAAGCAGCGCACACCTAAATCTTCTGAATTCCATGAAAAATTACAGTGTGTGAATGCTACTCAGGCGATGTCCAAAAAGTTGACACCACATGATAAGCATGCACACAGTTAAAAATTCTGAATTTCATGAAAAATTACAGTGTGTAAATGCTTATCAGATGGTGTCCACATAGTTGACACCACGTGAAAAGCAATCACACACTAAAATGATCTGAATTCCATCGAACATTACAGAAATATTGTCGACTCCACATGAAGAGCTACTCAACAAAATCACTGGAAAATAGAGAAGCTTAAACGAAATCACCGGTTATAATGCAACATCTCCAATATAGAAGCATTGAAATTAGCTTGTACACAAATAAGTAAATGTACCAAACAAACTTAGAGGTAAGCTTATGTTCGAGATAACCAAAATAGTCAACCCCATCATGCATGCTAAGTACCAGTAAATACTAAAAAGCATTAAAAGTTAACGTCAACAGCGTAAAGACCATGACAACATCCTAGAAATCATACATCAAGTAGCAGCAATTTCACCAAACATGAGGCATTTCAAGAAACATTATCTTGAGTGTGCAAACTTTGTTCCTCCGCCATTCCGCTTGAATGACCTACTTCATTAGGCTGCTGATGAGCCATTGCGTTGCGAACAACTTCAATTATGTCACCCAATTGCTCGACGACAGCAATTGCACCCTCCAATGAATTCGCTTCTATCCCAGTCAAAATATTCCTGCTCGGATTTGAGACACACTGTCCTATCACCTAATTCTGCAATGAGATACCATTTATGTGTAGAGTCAGAGTTGTCAGGGCGAGGAATAGAAGCATCCTTAGGAGCCACCACACTGATTGCCTGTGTAAACATGTTTGCAACCACTATTTGACCATGTACTGTTTCCATAACATCATCCGCAGCATTCGTACCTGAATTCTGCGCATTGTCAAACCCTGTATGACAATCTTGATCACTTTCACTACGAGCTTCGTTAGAGGGAGACGCGATTAATACGGCTGGCCGTGTAGAATCACCTCTGATATTAAGATGACATTCAATCACCGACAACCTTAAAGCACATGATTCCAGAATATGTATTATTTTGTACTGGGTTTTTTTAATGTCAATAATGTCAAGTCTGTTCACACTCTTCTTTTCACCTGCCATTTCATTCTTTCAAAAGAATTATTCATAAAACATTCGCAAAGACCATCAGAAAGTCATGACAAGGAGTTAAGATGTTGTAATGACAGTATCAGCAATGAAAGCTAATATTTGAAAATCCAAATTCTGAGGTTGACAAAATTGTAGAAATCCAAGATTTATTTAAAAAAAAATAAAAAAGAAAAGCGTAAATATCAATCCACCCTGACAGACATCAGTCATCCACATAACAAGTGAATAATGACATATTTTTAAAAAACATCCAGCAGCAAGTACACATAACATAACTTGTTTAAAAACTAAGTAACATATCAGACAATAAGACTGACCTTCATATGTAAGCCACATTGCATAAGTTATATTTCGAATTTATTAAAACAAAAGTACCTTTGTCTTCTCATCACTTGAAGTTGCTGCCTGTTCATCATCAGCAGCCCAAATTCTAGGCTCCTCCGGGATAATGCTATCTTGTTATACGCCCTATCTCCCAATGTTGTCCCTATATGAAGGTAGTGATCATCGTCTCTGGCCTGGACACCTGCAAGTTGACATAAAGCGGTAATTGTGGCTGGAAATACTATCTGCTTCGCTGTTGTTACATGCCATTCTAGACTCCTACACATGATGACCCCGACATCCATCCTTTTAGCCCTGTTGATGCATAAAGTTATTAATGGATGGTCTTTGCGAAGGGTCTAGTGTTGAAGTCTTGGAGACACCACCCTACTAACAAAGACATTCCAGAAAGTCAAGTCGCCACTCAATTCCCTGTGATCTATTTTTTGCTGTCCGCCTCTCCATCTGCCGATTGGGTAATGGCGGAGCTCTTCTGCAATAGCTGTAGATAGATTCCCCTCATAGTCTTCATGTGGTGGAAATCCAGAGGAGTGGTGTAGTAGTGGTTGTGTCTGGAAAAAATTGTTCAGCGTTCAGGCGTAAAATGAAACCTAGACACCTCGCACTATAACACCCTCTTCCCTGAAAGTCTCGGCCTTGATGCTATGATAAAATTCATAAACCATGCTCAAATTAATTTCGACAGGAGTTTTCACCAGTTTATTCCAACCTATTTCCGCAGCTTGCGTCGGTATAGGGGTGTCCTCCAACTCCTCCAGTGCTATTGGTTCTTCTTTAATAATTTTAAGTGTCCTTGTAAATTTCATCTTCACGTCGTCGGGTGGCCGTGGAGGATTACCTTCACCACCACTACCACCACTGCGTTTCCTCTTCCTCCCCCCTTTAGATTGTTTAGAAGGTCTTGCCTGATCTTTTGATTTAGTGGTAGAGGATTTATTAACCTTTGAAGTCTTGTCCTTACTTTCGAGTACTACAAGTAGAAATTGAATGTTAATATATGATTGGACCAAAACTAACACGAATGAAGTACCTTCATATGTAAATCAGGTTTTCTTTCCCTACTGCTTTAACCAACAAATCTAACCGATGGTAACCAACAACCAAATCTAATGTTCTCACAGTCAAACCCTAAACCCTATTCTGTAACCCTAAATGCACTCCCACCGACAAAGGAATTAGACATGATGTTCATCTATAAGTGGACCTAAAGTGGCAAGCATGAAGTTCCAACATATAAATGAGGTTTTATTTCATTAACATAACCAACGATCTTATTATACTGTAACCAAAAGCCTAATCTTATACTGTTATCACCGTCGTACCCTGAACCCTAATTCACTCCAACTAACATATGAATTACACATAATATTCAAAATACATGGTTACAGTTAATGACATCTAACCTTTACACGACCTGAGTCCCTCCATTCTGATCGCAACACTTGCAAGGTCTGTTTTTACAAAAGGATTCTACGCAGTAGTAGATTGTTCGGCCCTTACAGAAACGTGTCTGTTGCAAACTGGAGTACGAAATGGTTAGGGTTCAGTTAATGCTTCTTAACGGTTATGGGTTTTTGGTTTGTCTTTAATCTACTTTGAAAAAGAAGTTGTGTAAACGGCGTCGTTTCATTATACGAACTTAGAATTAGAAATGGAATTATCAAAATTGTGTTACATATGGTGTCAAGTTGTTAAACTTTAGTGTTTTGTAAATAACTTTGCATCTCCTATTATATCAATTCAACACCGAAACTAGTGAACTATATTTTTATTATAATTTATTGTTCATATTCAACTAATCAATTGAAATGAATAAATTTTGTTTGGCATGAAATAGAATCCCACAACCAGAAAATCCAATAAATTTTTTTCTAATGTGGAATTTGGAAGATCATATATAATTTATTCATTTGTATTTATAAGTTATTGACTATGAATTTTTAGCATCTATGGTGAAGGGGGACTTACTTTTCGTGAAGAGCATTGTCAAGCATGTGAAGGGTGTGAAGGTTGAATGTGAAGGACGTGAAGGATTCCTCTTCATATTCTGTAGACTTTTTAATTTTCTTTGACAAATTGTTATTTTTATGTGAAGTAGGGTTATTTTTGCATGAAGTCTACTGAATCCTGTTAATGTAACTTTTTTGTTCTGGCCGACTTTTTAATCTTATGTGACGTAGTGTACACTTTATGTGAAGTAGTGTTATTTTTATGTGATGCAAATGAATCATTTTACAACAATTATTGGGCCTTAAGCTGCAGACTTTATACTCATGCGTGACAAAGAGATTTTTTTATGTGAAGTCGTGAAATTTTTATGTGATGTAAGTTAAACCTTTTACTACTAATTTTTTGGTAACAAGAAGCAGCAATTTCCACTCATGTGTGACGAAGACAATTTATAATATGAAGTGGACTAATTTTTTTTGTGAAAACAGTGATTGGCGGTGTCCTTAGATTGTTTTCACATTTCGAAGAAGACTTTTCTCTCTTGGGTGACAAAATGTATTTTTTATGTGATGCAATGTTTTTTTAATGTGACTTTGTACTAAGGTATGACAAAGTCAAATTTTTATGTGAAGTATATTTATTTTTATGTGAAGTGTGGTGAATCCTATTACAGTTCTAATAATTTGAAGTAGACTTCTTTTTAATTTATGTGATTAAGTGTTTTTTTTAATGTGAAGTATTGCAAATTTTAAGTGATGACATTACGGGTTCTGAACACCAGATTACGGCTTCTGAACAAACATCCCTTAATGTTATTTTATGTGAACCAAATGACAGAGTAATATAATAATGTGAAGAAGGGTCCCAGTCATGTGAAGGGAAATTGATGGTGGATCTTAGGGTTAAATTATGTTTGGCCCATTGCGTAATTATTTGATTTTCACTAGACGATTACATAACCTAATTAGGTTTAGGACAGGTATAATTAGGAAGCGACGCCGATTCTGGAACACCACTTTAAACACGCCCTAACCTCACTTTTGGACTTATTACTACTTTCACGATGAGCTCATCTGCAACTTCAAGCAACGAGATCGAAGATCGGAGATTCAGGCAATGGTGTCGCGATAAGGAGCTGTACAGTTACGACGAGTTCTTTCTTGCTGGCCATCACTGCAATTGCGGGAGGGAACCAAGGCTAGGCGTGAGAGAAGAAGGTGTTTTCGCGGGTCGTTACTTCTGGGTTTGTGGGAATGAGGTAAAGTACTTGAACCCTAACCCTTAAGATGTAACCCACACTTTGTTACTAATCTAATGAGTTTGACAGGACTACATTTGTGACTACGAAGTGTGGCAAGACAAATGGATGCGAGACCGTATGGTTCAAATGGTGAGAGAGATCCATAGGCCGAAGGAGATAGTGGCGGACGGTGCAAAAGTGATGGATGTTAAGGATTCTGAGGAGAGGATTAAAGTGAAGACAACGATGGAGATCCAGAAGCTTAAGACAGCATTCAAATGGGTGCTTGGTGGTATTGTTGGCCCCGTGCTGCTGGGTGTGTTAGTTGTAGGTTTGACAAAGTAAATTGTGGGGGACAGTGTAGGGGTTATTGGGATATAATCGTATTTACAGACCAGAAGACTAGGACAACAGTTGGGTCCTTGTCTTTTTGTGGTGGTCTTGTTTTTCTCCTTTTGTGACTAGGACAACAGTTGTGTCCTTGTCTTTTTTGCACAGTCCTTAACCCTTGCGCTGATGGCATATTGTAATGACCTGTTAATGTTTTCCAGTTTAGTATGGTTATTGTTAATGAACTATCGTTTCACTTTATTGTCAATCTACCATTACTCTGTTTAATGTATGTGATTAAGAATAACATTTTATGCCAGTCACTGGTTATTTTTTGTGAGATATATTTTGTTCTCCAGTCTGTTGACTACAAAACAACATCCATGCCTGAAAAAAATAATGTGGTGTTTATATTTCACACACAACCTTACTTGGCATCTAAGTCTGGACAAATAAAAAGTTATGCGCCAAGAATTATTGTCATACAGTATCGACTATATGACCACAACCCCAGACACATTTACCATCTGACATGTCGATACCATACACAAACCAAACAATAACCAGTCCAAAAGAAACCTGAATGGCAACAAAAACAAAGGCAGCTCAAAATCAAGTTTTTTCAATTTCCAAATCAATATAAATGGATACAAATACATATTAACCTCCTCTATTAATAGAGGCTGACCCTAAACCTTATAAATATTTAACCCAAAAACCGACATGAACCCTGCCTTAAACCAAAACAATAACCAATCATAAATAAACCTGAATGGCAACACAAAAAAGGCAGCATTGTCAAAATCATGTTTTTCCAATTTCCAAATCAATAGATATAGATACAAATACATATTAACATCCTCTATTGATGGAGGCTGACCTTAAACCATATTAATATGTCCGCAAAAATCCCACATGGACCAGTCTTAAACCAGCACAGTAATAAGTCGAAAATGAAACTGAATTACAACAAAATGAGCCAAATGTACCCACAATCACGATTTTTTAAATTCCTGAATAATAGAAATACAAACAAATATATATAGACCTGCTCTATTGATGGAGGCTGACCGCAAACCATATTAATATGTCCGAAAATAAGTCTAAATCAAGTTTTTCAAATGTCAATAACATTAGAAATACATATAAATACATATTAATCTCCTGTATTGATGGAGGCTAACCCTAACCCCTACATATTAACCCTTCCAAATACAGAATAGCCAAAATAGCATAAAAATGCCTCTAAAATGAGCCGCAATAGCCAATTGCACTTAACTAAATACAAGTCTCTAACATAAAAGAGTTAACAATGTAGGCCACATAAGAGTTATTCCGAGTTCACATACCATTTTCCCTTACTCATAGTTATAACGGTAAGCTGTTTTAGAATATAGTTCGAACAATGTTAGTTCGCAGCGGGGCAGGCCATTCAGGATCTCGTTTGCATAGAGTCCAACATCTTCTCTTGTAAGCGATATCTTCCATAAACTTACAAATGTATGGGCCGCAAGAACTCCTGCCAAAATATTATTATCAATTTTACTAAAATATCCAAAAAATAGTTAACATATACATTACTTACGAATTGTGTTGTGTGGGTATCAGGTCGTGATGGGCGACAAGGACAGGCCATATGCCACCCTTCCAGTCTGGCAGTACACCTCTTGCTTTATAAAAACCTGTTTTTTATAACAGCCTGGGTAAGGTATACGATATGCATGCACACTTATCAGGCAAGGCCGTTTTCACGTTCCTGTCCGCCATTGGATCGATTAAAATGACTTGCTCATTCTGCAAATCCAAGAGGACAGCAATCCAATGACTACTCCAAACATTTGCTGGGAAGACAACTTGCAGATATTGGTCTAAAAAGATTATTAAAAATATGAATAAAATACAAGACAATAAATAAGATACAAGTAAACATAACACACATATGATAAATCATCCCATGCCGATCATACATCCTCCTCATTCCCTTGCCCCAGGATAACACTTTCGAGATATTTATCTCCTTCGAATGACTCTAGACCATTCACGGTATTTAAACATGCATCAAATAGGCCGGAAATCCTCAGGTAGAAAGTACTACCTAGAACACCTATTGAATATGAAATTAAATCATTTAGATCCCGCTTCATGGCTATGACAAACAGGTTGATATCATCACCCCTATACCATTCTAACACATCCAGTAAAGTTGTCAACCTCTTCGGGTTAAGAAATATGTTTGAAAAGAGACATCTCCTGCATATTATGATAAACAAAATCCAATTCAACTTTTGCAATTAACCTAAATCTAACTACTTATGAAAGGAACTGCTTTGGACCCTACTTACTTAAATGGACTGCTGCCACTCAAAAAACTTTGCAGCTCTGAGGGTTCTTCAACATGTGTTCTGGCCTTTGTACGTACAAGCAAAGGAATAATGGTAACCACCAGATCCTTCAACATCGCTTCGCGAATAAGTACATTCTCAGACGGCAACTCATACCTAGCCTTTTTCATTTTAGAGCCTGCTTTCTTTCCCACCACCTTGCACTCAACATCATCATCATTTAAAGGCTCTACCACCTTTCGCTTTCCTATTGCCATACTACAAACTTCTACTTCAACACCTTTCTTCTGTCCTATCTTTTTCCCCTTTCGTCCACTTCTTGTATACGGAGTTCATGTATACACTGACTTCTTTCCAAGCATATGACTTCTCCGCGGACTCAGGCGCTGTACTCAAGAATATCCAATGGTTAACATGTTTGACAATGACAAAATTTCAATCAAATATGGTTGAAAGAATGACAACTACATAATGACATACCTCTACAGCAATCTTATGACCTACTCTGGCGCCTTTGTTGTCTTCAATACTATCAAAATTCCCATCTACTGATTCTGACATCTCCTCAAGTCTGATCTTCAGTTTTCCAGCACCTTGCTGTACATGATTTTTCCCTTTCTTGCTTCCTAATCTCACATCCTCCACACTGCATGGTTCCTTAACTTCTTCCTCCTTATCAGGGACATAATGATCTAAGGGGATGCCCTCATAGCCTATTTCAATAGCATCTGAGTCCCTCCTATCTGCTATCTCATATAAGGTTTCCTCTTCTTCCTCTTCATAGCCTCCCTTCTTGTCACCTATATTCCCCTTGCTATCTGCTTCTTCAGTAGCCATATCATCCTCATTAGGCCTACCATCTATAGCTTTAAATTCAGAATCCTTGCACCCATTTTTTTCTTTGTCTACAGAATTATTTGTCCTATCACAGTCTGTCGACATTTTTTCTCTACCCTCATGACTTTTTTCCCTAACAAACTTATTAACCACGCCATTTATAGTCTCCGCTTCTTCAGCTGCTAGTGAAGTTCCTAACCGTTTACCATGGTAAACCCTTTCAATTTCATTCAATCTATCTTGAAACGGAGTGTATGGAGATCCAACAATTCCAGTATTTTCCTCTAATCTTTGCAACCGTAACTGATTATCAACTTCAGTGGCCAGTTGTATTCGACGAAACTCTTCCTGTTCTTTATTCCACTGTAGTTGAACCTTCCGTCTGTTGTCTTGTTCAATCTTCCACTCATTTATTTCATTCCACCGCTTTTCTTCCGTTTCCTTCCACTGTAAATACTCATCAATACCACCATGTTGCTGCTTGCCAACCTATTTTTGTTTAACAGCATGATTATGGTTAATGTTGCTATCTAACACCCTAATCCAACAATATATAAACTAAACCCTCCCAATAAATCTACTAACATTACCGGTCATCATCAGAATTGGAGGCTGAAGAATCTTTGTGTCCCCGTTTTGTAAACTTAGGCGATGAAGGAAGTCGTCTGTGGTCTAATTCATCATCCACCAAAGGCTCCCAATCGCTTGAAGGTTCTTCATCAACAACATCCTCTCCCAAATTGTCTGGATTAATTCTCATTTCCGCATTTGCTAAAAAATGCTTCGTGTACCAACTTTCCTTCTCCTCATTGGATGGTTCAAGTGTTTGCTCATCCCCCACCTGATACCATTAGAATAAGTAAAAATTAACACCACAAAAATTGAAAACTATAATAAACCATATTCCAATAATGACTAACCTGCATAGCTTCATCAAAGTCCTTCCAACCAATATCATCCAGCGACCATCTCAAACACCTTGGTTCTAGTAAAGGAATCCTATTCAATTCCCTGGCCTTTAGTATTTGCCTCATATGAGAGAAGGCTTCGGTTATCCACCACTGAAAACATAAAACATGATTATTACTAAAGCAAATTACATAGAATGCTTACAAAAAATTTTAATATACAACTTACCATAAATGCAAATAAGCAGCCTTTTCCTGTTCTTCCCCTACTTGGGTGATCCAAGAGATCCCTTGTCATTAAACCCTTTAACTCAGCTAGTGTATTTGCGAATATATAAGTGTCCCATGCAAATCTTTTGAACCTATACATATCGTCTACCAAAGCCCATAACATATTTGAAACCACCCTATTCTCCCCATACCCTAGTAATACAACGTGCACTGTCACTACCATAATCAATCTTTCCACATCTTCAATATCCAATCTCCTCCCCCTTAACAACTTCATCACATCGTTAACCTTAACATGCCCTTGTCTCTTGGACCACAGTCTACTACATATATTACTTCTTGACATTGCTTGCTTATCCAACACTAAATCTTACTTCAGTACCTTGCCAAATCTCAATCCAGTAACAAGAGCAAACTCCTGCTTTCCAAAGCGGTGAAGCGAGCCACCAACTGTAAACCACATTTCATCTAATGGTTGGTTCTGTAATCGTACATCAGCTAACAACTTCATCACATCGTTAACCTTTACATGCCCCTGTCTCTTGGGCCACAGTCTACTACATATATTACTTCTTGACATTGCTTGCTTATCCAACATTAAATCTGACTTCAGTACCTTGCCAAATCTCAATCCAATAACAAGAGCAAACTCCTGCTTTCCAAAGCGGTGAAGCGAGCCACCAACTGTAAACCACATTTCATCTAATGGTTGGTTCTGTAATCGTACATCAGCTGCAAGTATCTGTAAAACTAATTTCCTATGGAATTTCTGGTCTTTAAAACCTGATCTTTCAACCAATTCGAAAAACTGACGAAAATGCGACTTCTTGATGAACCTCTGCATCTTATATCTGCGCACCGGTCCATTGAGTAGATCTACTAGCTCGTTAAGCCTGCAGATATTGTTAACCTTCTGCTTTGTAATAACTTTGGGTTCTCCCCATACATATTCCCAATTAGATGTTGCTATAACAATTGCTTGAAATTAAATAACAAACAATAAAACGAAAATAAACTTTTTAACAAACAACCTCCATACCAATCAATAAGTCTTACTTATTCTTCAGTCATCTAGATGTATTACTACTAATGGAATTTGTGCACCCTGAAACCAAAAAACATGAACAAATTCAATCGACAACATTAATCAACAAATTCCAAAATAGATAATCAATCAGTAGCATTTTGCTTCAATAGTAGATATCATCCATTAATCATAAATTTAACTACACCATTGAAACTAATATGAAGCATGCAGATGTGCAACAACTGAAATTCAATGACTAAACACCACATCAAACTCGTATTGTTGAACCAGTAAACTTTAGTGAAATGTGTTTAACTAGGAGTCACTATTTCAACACCACACAATGCACCAAATAATTTGATTTATGAATAACCTTGATATGTGTTTCAGAAGAACATCAGTTAGCTACTTAATTAATAAATTACCAGTAGAACTACATTTTTTACCCAAATTAAGCCACACTGCAACCTCAAGCTTTTAAATCAATTAATGTTAAATAGCAAGACAACTCCTAACCAACATCTAAACTATGTTGCTCAATAAACTCATTCTTAGACACCATCTCATATACAATAACGCTTACCGGAAGAATTAGAAATCAAAACTCATCACAAGGTACAAGCTTAAACCAATAAGATCTAACATACATCTATACAACAGAACATACCTACAAATTTGAGTTAGCAAAATTAAAAGACCTAATGCAATACAAATTACATTCTAAATCTACAAATGACCACCCAATATAACAATTCAACTACTGCATCATTTCCACCAACATAAACATCATTATCAGTAACACTTAAACTACATTCAATTTACTAAAACATTACACAATAGCAATGCAGGCCCTTCATCATTGTTATACAAACCTCGAATTACATATATTGAAGACCCTTGACTATGACAACAAAAGCAATTTACGTTCTATCAAACATTCCCAAATAAATCAAGAAGAATAAACCATAAACAATAGACAGCAAGAACAAACCCTAATCAATAAACACAACCTTCCATGTCGACATTGTAATTTCGAAACCCAATCAATAGATTGTAATACAACTCCATAACCGATATAGGGCGTACCTGAAACTCAATATCTCAATTTCGTAAGGTCAAAATAGTCTCAAGTTGACAATCCTGCACAATCACAGCTGCAATTTCTACTCTCTAACAATATATGAAACTGCACAAAAAGCAAATCCACGTCCAACAGAGACGAACCTGTTAAAAACCCATACTATAATGGAATGTATTCAGAATAGAGGAAACGAATTTACCTGCAACTTTACCTCCACACCGCGGTCTGAAGAAAACAAGAATATAACTGCCTTGTGTGATTCTCCGACCTAAACGTTCAACCTCACCGACCGTTAATCTGAAACCTTTGTTTAATTGCGACGAAGTAGGAATTCTGATTCAAATTGATTGTAAGGTTATTTTGGTCTTTCAATTTTGTTTTTACTTTTGTTAATATCATAATACCATTATTGTAAATAAAATATAACCTAAAGGGTGAAATTGGAATGTTGGCTCATATAATAAAAACCAATTTTTTTTTTTTGTTTAAATACTTAATTCGTTCTTTGGAGGCCTATTTATTTAATTGTTAGTTTCTGTGGTTCATATGATGTATTTTTCTCTTTCCTAAATCTATCTTCTGATAAACTATGGTCTTCGGAAATTTATTCCGACTAAAAAATGGATCCTTTTAAACCATGGAGAACAATGAAGAAGAATATAGAAAAGTAAACATGGGGATGGTTTTTAATTAGGCATAAGGGTCTCAGGAGTCCCCGAACTTGGTGGTATTTTTCAAGTTAGCCCTCAAACTTTACGGAGGGTCAATTTAATCCCTCAACTTACAAATGGTGGATCAATTAAGCCCTTTTGCTGATGTGGATGCTGATTTGACAGCAAAAAATGCTAACTTCAAAATGTCAATTAAGCCCTCCACATCAGCAAAAAGGGTTTATTTGACACTAAATTTAAAAGTTAAGGGGCTAAATTGACCTTTCGTGAAATTGAAGGGCTGATTTGAAAAATATAACCAAGTTCAGAGGCTTGTAAGATCCTTATTCCTTTTAATTATTCCTTCTTAATGGTTTCAATGAATGAGCTGCAAGAACCGACATTTGGCCATTGTTAGGAATGCATAAAAGAACTTCACTTGCTCTTTTTTATTCAACTAGAATGGTGGACCCGCGCGAGGCGCACGAGTATCAAGATGTTCACTAAATGTGTAATTTTTTTTAATAAATTTTTACAATAAACAAATAATGAAGCGTAAAGTTTATCACAAATTGAATAACATATCTAAACGAATATATAATAAAAAAAATAATATCTAAATGAATAAATAATAAAATAAAATTCAGATTATTTAACTTATCTAATAAAGTACACGAATGTCAAATTAGATAGCATACCATTCGTATCTTTATGGAATGCTTTGGAAGACTTCTTTAAATACAACATTGGTCGTTGTTTTTTGTAACACATCGTGCTCGTCTAAAATTAATATTTTCAGACATTCACAGTTAGTTACCCTAGATACAACAACATATAGTTGACCGTGACTGAAAACACGTCTCTTGAGATAGAGACCTACATTATCTAAAACTGACCCTGACTTTTAAAATCTCGAACCGTAAATTCAGGGACTTTTAAAATCTCGAACGGTTGTTTTAGAAAATATAGAAGACTCGGACTATCACGAATTTGGAGATGAATAAATGTGGAGTAAGAAAAAAAGAGTAATTGTATGTTTTCTATGATTTTTAAGTTTGTGAGAGTACTTATATGCTTCTCGTTTGGAGATAAGTATAATAAAATACAACACGTCATATATATATATATATGATAAAATTGGAAGGAAATGATATTAAATGGAGAATGAAATATTTACTATTATATTAGTGATGATTAAAGAATAAATATATCAATATGACCGCCAAAAAAATTATCAATCAAAACAATTACATATTAAAATAAATCTAAAATTTTATAATATCATTTCTGATTGGAAATAATTTGATAAGACTTCTCTTTATATTATTTATTTTTATCATATATTAGACATTTTTTATTTGAAATATTTGTCATATTATTAGCACAATAATAACGTTAGAATTTATTGGAAATAAATTAAATAAAACATTCTAAAAAGAAATTTTAGAATTTAATTTAAAATTTAAAATTAATATTTATCGAAAATTCACAAAATTAGACATTATCAACTTTTTTATTTTAGTTTTAGGCTAACCCTAATTTTTTTCACTTTTAAACTTTTTTATAAAAAAAATTGGTATTACACACCAGGAAACTGACTTGATTTTTTCCTGTTTCCTGGTGTGTAAACCAGGAAATGATTTTTTACTTCCCGATATTACACACCAGGAAACATGCAAAATTCATGTCTGTTTCCTGGTGTGTACTACCGGGAAATGATTTTTTTTACTTCCCAGTATTACACATTGGGAAACTAAACTTCAAATTTGCCTATTTCTTGGTATGTAATACCGGGAAACTGCTGTGTGTTTTTTTTAATATCGAATGGTAAGATGGTCATTTTGGTCTGTTTTTACAAGAAATAAATTTAAATATTTAGTTTTGTAAAAATTTTAATGTTGGTCTAAAATTATAATTTTTTTAATAAAAAGGCTCAAAAGTGCAAATGACCCTAATATTTACTAAAATAATTTGAATCATTTAATCAAATAATATGAATATAACGTGGAGTGAAATGCACCTTCTAAATTTATATATCTAAATTTCGCGTAAAGCGCGAGTAATGTCTATATTAAATCATCATAATATTAAAGATTATAGTTATCAACTATAATAGGAAAAAAAAACTTAAAATATGAGCTAAACAACAAACTATGCATTTCAGAAAGAGTGATTTGCATATTTGAGCTTTTTATATAAAAAGTTATATTTTTAGACCCATATAATTTTTTTTATAAAAATAAACAATCTATAATAGTTTTTACATGTAGTAGACCAAATTGACAATACCCTTCTATATTAAAAAAACAAAATAAAATTATATAAAATCATTTTAAATAGTATGTAAAATCATGAATGTCCTTTATTTAAAATTGCTTGCTTATCCAACTTCATCAGCTAACAACTTCATCACATCGTTAACCTTTACATGCCCCTGTCTCTTGGGCCACAGTCTACTACATATATTACTTCTTGACATTGCTTGCTTATCCAACATTAAATCTGACTTCAGTACCTTGCCAAATCTCAATCCAATAACAAGAGCAAACTCCTGCTTTCCAAAGCGGTGAAGCGAGCCACCAACTGTAAACCACATTTCATCTAATGGTTGGTTCTGTAATCGTACATCAGCTGCAAGTATCTGTAAAACTAATTTCCTATGGAATTTCTGGTCTTTAAAACCTGATCTTTCAACCAATTCGAAAAACTGACGAAAATGCGACTTCTTGATGAACCTCTGCATCTTATATCTGCGCACCGGTCCATTGAGTAGATCTACTAGCTCGTTAAGCCTGCAGATATTGTTAACCTTCTGCTTTGTAATAACTTTGGGTTCTCCCATACATATTCCCAATTAGATGTTGCTATAACAATTGCTTGAAATTAAATAACAAACAATAAAACGAAAATAAACTTTTTAACAAACAACCTCCATACCAATCAATAAGTCTTACTTATTCTTCAGTCATCTAGATGTATTACTACTAATGGAATTTGTGCACCCTGAAACCAAAAAACATGAACAAATTCAATCGACAACATTAATCAACAAATTCCAAAATAGATAATCAATCAGTAGCATTTTGCTTCAATAGTAGATATCATCCATTAATCATAAATTTAACTACACCATTGAAACTAATATGAAGCATGCAGATGTGCAACAACTGAAATTCAATGACTAAACACCACATCAAACTCGTATTGTTGAACCAGTAAACTTTAGTGAAATGTGTTTAACTAGGAGTCACTATTTCAACACCACACAATGCACCAAATAATTTGATTTATGAATAACCTTGATATGTGTTTCAGAAGAACATCAGTTAGCTACTTAATTAATAAATTACCAGTAGAACTACATTTTTTACCCAAATTAAGCCACACTGCAACCTCAAGCTTTTAAATCAATTAATGTTAAATAGCAAGACAACTCCTAACCAACATCTAAACTATGTTGCTCAATAAACTCATTCTTAGACACCATCTCATATACAATAACGCTTACCGGAAGAATTAGAAATCAAAACTCATCACAAGGTACAAGCTTAAACCAATAAGATCTAACATACATCTATACAACAGAACATACCTACAAATTTGAGTTAGCAAAATTAAAAGACCTAATGCAATACAAATTACATTCTAAATCTACAAATGACCACCCAATACTAAAAGGTACGTTTGTTTGTTTTTTCTTTTTACGTAATTGGGATTTAGGGCATAGTTATTATGAATTTTGTTATGTAGAGACATTGACTATATAGAATATTTTTTTTCCTTAGTTTAGGATATTTGATAACATCCTCTACGCAACCGAATTACTATTTCAAATCAATTTAAATGCTTGGTTGGAAACCTTCGTTTTCAAAATTTTTACAGTCATTTTCCGGTCCCAATGACCAGGAAACTGAATAAATATCAGCCAGTTTCCCGGTACTCAGTACCGGGAAACCGACAGACAAGTTTCTAACATAGCAAATCGGGAACCTGTCTTCAGGTATTAATGGTTCCTGGCATGAAGGCCATGAACCTAGATAAAGGTTTTCCGGTTTTAATACCGGGAACCTTTACTCCATTTCCCGGTGTTAAAGATAGGGAAGCTACTAGGAAGTAGTTTCCCGGTCTTGAACACCGGGAAATAGGTTTAATGTAAGTCTATTTCCCGGTTTCATACACCGGGAAACCACTGCAGTCTACTGGAATTTTTTTTAATGTCTTGCTTTTAGATTAATTTATCTTAAATATTTTGTTTACTGTATTTCTGTAGGGAAGGGAGTGAAAATGACAGTGGTGAAATTTAAAGCGGAATGGATTGATGGCGAGTAAAAGGGTGGTCAAATGGTTATTATTATTCTTGATAATAGTATTTCGTTTTTCCAATTAGTAGACAAACTACATTTAAAGTTGAAGTTAGAATCTAGTTCGGAATTGACCATTCATTCATTTGTCACAACTTCAACCAGACTGACCTTTAAATTATAATTTTTTCAAATCCTGATTAAATATATTTATTTGAATACCATCCAAATAACTTATCTTACTCAATTTATTACGACAAATAAATATCTCAAACATATTTACTAATAATTCTCAATTGGATATGTGTTTAGATTTGAATTTAATTATGGATTGACCGGATTCAAGTTTGTCTAACCCTTGTAGCAGTATCACAACGACATGCTTACAACTAAATTTATATCAACATGTACATATTTTCGTTGCCTAATGAAAGTCAAAAGACATAATGTTACTAAGGACTATGTGCAAGTACTATCACTAGGAAACATATCTCTTACGTTAGCACCATGAAGCAAATATTTGTTCAACGTATATAAACAACTCCAATGTATGTCGACACATATTGCTTAATGAAATTATATAAACATTACATTGGGTTGATTCATATTGATTCATATTGCATAATGATAGTATATAAACATTACATTGGGACTCCAATATGTGTATAAACAACAACGTATATAATTATCCAATTACGAATGAAATATAAACGATAAATGTTGCTTAATAAAAGTCAAAAGGTTCATATTGTTGCTTAAGTTGACATTACATTAGGTGGATTCATTAGCACGACGAAGCAAATATTTGTTCAACGTATATAAACATCTTCATTATGTACGTATGTCGATTATTGTTGAATAATGAATGAATTATTGAGGATTTGTATCTTCAATAATCCTTTAATACTGTTTCTTGGTATGGAAGACTGGGAAACTTCTACTTATTTTTCCTATTTCCAGGTCTTAATTACCACGAAACACTTCAATCATTTCTTGGTCATAAAGACCGGAAAACAGGTTATTTTGCCTATTACCAGATCTTAATGACCAGGAAACAACTTGACAAGCATTTCCTGGTCATAATGACCGGGAAACATGTGCTTAATTTGCCTGTTTCCAGGTCTTACTGACCAGGAAACACCTTAAGCATTTCCTGGTCATAAAGACCGGGAAACAAGCTATTTTGCCTATTTCCAGTTCTTAATGACCAGAAAACAACTTGACAAGCATTTATCAACTACATTTAAACTTACAACTTTTATAAATAACTTGACATAAAATACAATTCCAAACATTTTAACAATCATCTAAGACCATACATTTCCTATTTCAGAAAAAACATCACTCTCATATAAATGATCAAAGATGGAATAAGCTATTTCTCTTCTAATTCTGATGGCCTCTTCGTTTCTAGTTTCAAATGTCCAAGGCGGTTGAGATGTCCATATATCTAGAATGTAGCGGCACACGTATGCTCGACATGATGCCCTACAGTAATTAAATTCAATAAATCAAAAGAAGCTACAAATATACAGTCTGAACATACACATTATGTCCACCATTCTTACCCGTCCGATTGCATTAGAAGTCCTACTTCCTTTCCAACCGACATAACTTTCCAAGGAGAAGATGAAATCTGTATCGGCGGATCCACAACCAATGTCTTTATCATCATTTCAAAGAATGTGAGGAAGTCTTTCAAATCCCACATCACCGTTGTTAATCGAAAACCAGAGTCGAATATAAAGACCTCATTGAGATTGTAGGAGACAACACACAATACCCAATAATTTCCAAAAATATGAGCAGGGAATAATTCCTATGATACAAACTTCACATTATAAGTTTCAATTGGTGAGAATAATAATATAGTAATTACAACATGAAAGAAAATTATACCAAAATTAATCATGTAAATATATGGCATGGCAAATACAATTTCATGGTCCACCAAACCAGGAAACTATTTGGTTTTTGGAACAACCATTTTCCGGTATATAGGACTGGGAAATGGTAAAATATGGAGCAGTTTTTCGGTCCTATATACCGGGAAATTATTGGAGCATTCTGAAATATTTTAAACAATTTCAGAATGCTCCAGTAATTTCCCGGTATATAGGACCAGGAAACTACACCACATTTTGACCATTTCTCGGTCTTGTATACCGGAAAATGGGTGTTAAAAAAAACAATCAACCATTCGAAAAAACCTGTATACCAATAATAATCACAGCACAACCAATAATAATCTTAACTATGTAAATGATGTTTCCCAGTTAAGAATACCGGGAAACATCATTTACATAATATTGTTTCCCAGTCTTCTAAACCGGAAACAATTGACAGTTTACAGGTTAAGTACATATTTTCCAGTATACAGAACCGCGAAATAGTAGGAATTAGGCTATGTTTCCAGGTTGATACCACCAGGAAACAATGTGTAATTTCTATTATTTCCTGGTTGTCGACACTGGGAAACACCTGCAATAACAATTAAGCAATTCAACTCATTCACAAATCCTATTAATCTAATTCGACTCATTCACAAATCCTATTAACCTAATTCGACTCATTCACAACAACACACCCAAAGCAAACCTAGTAAGCCTAAAGCAACCATGACAACAATCATAAGGAAGAATAGGTTAACCTTATTCGTTTGCTTCTGTTTTGTGTTGCTAGGAGTTTCTGCGACTGGAGGTTTTTGAAACCTTTTTTTTTTTACTTTTGTTCGTTCTTTCCATGACTAACTTGATGAAGATGCTTCAGTAGTTGTTGGAGAATTGCGACAATAAAGACGAGAAGAAATCGTTATCGCTGGAGAAGAGAAACCATTGGAGCCAATAATGTTTAAGGTTTTGTTTTCAATCAAGACATGAACTTGAACAAATGTTGGGTCTACTTTACTTGCTAACTTGATGAAGATGCTACAATTGTTGAACAATTGCGACAATAACGATGAGAAGAAATCGGTATCGCTGGAGAAGAGAAACCGTCGAAGAGAAATCGGTATCGACGACAATAACGTTTAAGGTTCAAAACAAAATCTATTTTGCTATTTTGAAGTTGAAGAGAACCAGAGTTTGAAGATGGAAAGTTGAAGAGAACCGGAGTTTGAAGAGGGAGGTTAGACGTTCAATCCCTTCAACTCAAACGATTAGTTTGAAGGTTAATTTTGGAGTTTTAATTTATTATTTATTTATTTATTCATTTATTTTAAAAGAAATAGACATAAAGGCCATCTTGGCTCATTACATGTAAAAACTTAATACAAAAGTTTAGTTTTGTTAAAATTTTCAAGGTGGGCTAAAAATATTTTTTTTGAATTTGGATAGGCTCAAAAATGAAAATTATCACTTTCAGAAATAAAAAAAATTTAAAATTTCAATTTCAAAAAATGAACTTTGATTACATTTACAAAATAAGCCTTCACGACACTTTTTGCTTTTGTCATGGGTCGATAAGGTCGGACCTATAAGGTTCTAAGGTTCTTCACAAAGATTAATATAGTAACAGTAATAGTAAAGTTATTTTTTTTTTAAAAAAATTATAAATTCTCCTAATTATAATTCTCCCGATTGTATAAATGTTATAATCGTAAATAAGTGCAAGAATTTAGTCTTATGAATAACTATACATTTATCATTTATTGTTAGACTTGGTCATAGGACCGGGGACTCGCTCGACCCATCCCGACCCTTAAAATTTTCTATTTGACCCTTTTTTGTTTGGCCTTGACCCGACCCGACCGTGAAAATAGGGGATCTCATATAATATAAGGCCGGGCTAGGATCAATATTTTTACCCTCTTAACCCGACTCGACTCTATAATATCAAATTTAATTTATATAAGTTAAAATTCATATTTTATAAAATTTATACCAAATCCTAAATCTAAAAAGTTTTTACATCGCCAAAGTTATATTAAAATACTCTAAACCTACAAATTCCCACCATTATCACAATTAAATCTTTGATTTTATAACCAGATAAGTAATAACAAATATCAACATCAAGATTTCTAGATTTGTGGTAGAAGAGAAATCAAAGGTAAAATTTTTATCTAACTTTAGATTTTGGACTTATTTTAACTTAATTGTTGGATTAATTTTTTCATTATATTTGATAATTAAACTTTAATTTATGAATTATATATATATGAATTTCTTTTAATATATTAATATATTAGAGTCAGGACCGACCTGAGGCTCGCCCTATCCATTCAGGGTTAGGGTCAGGTCAGACCCTCCTTATTTTAGTACAGTGCCGGGCCGGGTTAGGGTCGAGAAATTTTGGCTAGGCACACCACTTGGCTCGACCCTGGTTTTGATCAGGTCTATTTATTGTATGAATGACATGAGTGTAAATAGTAATAAAAAGGGTGATTTGCACTTTTAGACTGTTTGATAAAAAAAATATATATTTAGACCAACATTAAAATTTTTACAAAAATAAACATTTTGAAATTTGTTTTGCAAAAAATAGACCAAAATGACCATTTTACCCTTCAATACCGAGAAAATATATCCAGTAGTTTCCCGGTGTTACACACCCGGAAGTAGGCAAAATTCAAGCCTACTTCCCGGTGTGTAATACCGGGAAGCGAATTTCAGCTTCCCAGTACTACACACCGGGAAGCAGACTTGAATTTTGCATGTTTCCCTGTGCGTAATACAGGGAAACAAAATTTTGCTTCCCTATATTACACACAGGGAAGCAGGCAAAATTCAAGTCTGTTTCCGGTGTGTAATACAGGGAAGTAAAATTTTGCTTCTCTGTAGTATACACCGGGAATCTGATTCACTTTTGCCTGCTTCCCGGTAGTAATACCGGGAAGCTCATTTTCTGCAATTTTATTTATTTATTATTATTTTTTTAAGTTTAGTTTTACAATTTTTTTATAAAAAAAATTTAAAAGTGTAAAAAATTTAGGGTTGGTCTAAAACTAAAAAAAAAAGTTGAAAAAGTCTAATTTTGCTTATTATCACTAATAAAAACTTAGTCTTGTTAATAAGTATGAATGGAATAATTTTAGATATGCCACGTGGGCGGATTTTATAATTCTTTTATATAATATATAGATATTAAATAAAAGAATTATTTAGATGGTTATATAAAATATTTCTTAATTAGATTTTACCATTGCAAATTAATTTTAATTAAACTTTAAAAACATATGTGAAATTATATTTGTTTAGAATTGGTTGTGATTTGTTTTTTTAAGAATTTAGGTGTATATGTATTTATTTCATTTGATGTAGACACAGTTTAATAGATAAGAAAAGTAAATAACAACTAAATTGATATAAATTTATGAAATAGAGCTATTAATTGACATTTCGGAATAAAATTATTAATTGACTAAAAAATTTGATATTGTCTATATAAGCTAACACTTATCATGATGTGGTTAAATTTTAAGATATTATTTTCCTTATATAATGAAAATGAATATATACTCAAAGCGTTTAATTAAGCCATGGTTAATAGTTCTAATGCAAATGTCAACAAAACAACTAATTATAGTAAATCAC
Source organism: Cardiospermum halicacabum (assembly GCA_031304145.1). NCBI lineage: Eukaryota > Viridiplantae > Streptophyta > Magnoliopsida > Sapindales > Sapindaceae > Cardiospermum > Cardiospermum halicacabum. The sequence continues at coordinate 176,723 of CM062399.1, read as the reverse complement.
AATGTAATTAATCTTAAAAAATTAATTAATAGTTAAATTATAATTTAAAATATGTTCATTGACATTACAACAAAAGAAATTAAGAAAATACTTAAAAAATAACACACCTGCTTAAAAAATAATATAAAAATTAAATTAAATAAGTAAAAATATACATCTAAGCGTTAGAATTTATACTTTTTTTATTTTATCACCCTCCATTGCTATTTGCTTTTAAAGTCTTACCAAATCAACTTTTTTATAATTATAATAATAATAATAATAATAAAATTATTTTTAACTCAAATCAACATATATTTTGTACTAACTTATTTTCTTTTAATGAAATAATTTAAAATTAGAACATCATTTCTAATTACAAATTGATATTTAAATTATTATCAAAAAATTAATATTTAAAATTTTGTAACTTTATATTTCTTTTATAATCTTTCACCAAATTATTTGTTTAATTTATCAATTTTATTTGTAATAATTGATTTTGATATATTAAAATGAGAATTAAATGAGAATAATATTAATTAAATGTAATAAATTGGAAAATATCGCTTTCTAGTATACAAAATTAAGGAAAAAATAATAATGGATTGGAAAAATTAGTACAAAATATAAAAAGGAAAAAACTGGTCAAGACAATTTGTTAAGTGAATTAAAAAATAAAAATCTATTAATGAAATCATCGCTACAACTACTGAAATGTTAACTAACAACTCATCGCTACATCTATTCAAAACACTAATATCACAACAAATCAAAATTTGATACCAAACATACTCTAAATATTTATCATGCCTATATGTATATAATATTGAAAATGGTACAAATTCTTTCACTTTTCTTTTTAATTTTTCATTCATATCAATCAAAATTATACCTTAATCCATTTAAGATATTACACACTATAAATAAAATAATGAAAATCCACTTATCATATGTCATTATAAAATAATGATATATATATATTTATATATATATATATATATATATGTGGTTATTTCCAAAAACCAACCGCAGGTTTGAAAAATTAGCCAAAAACCTACAACTTTTTCATTTTTTGCCAAAAATCAACATTCTGAGTGTTTCCATCCATTTTATTGTTCATCCGTCAGTTGATGAACAGTAACCAGGGGTATTTTGGTAATTTTTTTTTTTAAAATCAAAATTAATTATAAAGCAAAAGAAAATAAAAAAATATTTTTTAAAAATCGGAAATTCCTAAAATACCCCTGATTACTGTTTATCGAGTGACGGATGAACAGTAAAATGGATGAAAACTGTCAGAATGTTGGTTTTTGGCCAAAAATGAAAAAGCGATAGGTTTTTGGCTAATTTTTCAAACCTGCGGTTGGTTTTGGAAATCTCCCATATATATATATTAAATCTTTTCCAAAAACAATGCATATTATTAAATGAAATCAATATAAGTTTACCACTAAAACTTAAATCTGTATTTTCGAACATTTCAATATATCAATAACATGTATCATCTTTAAAACAATCACCGAGAAAATTCAATTAAAATCGTTCAAAAATCAGAAGTGCTAAAATTAAAATGAATTAAACTCCACATAATTAAGTCAAAATTGTCAAAACCATAAAATTGAAAAATACTAAAACAATAATAAGTTAAAACTCTTTTGTTCTTGAATCCCTTTGCCAAGGAAAAAAATAAGAATAAAAATAACAAAAATTAAAATAAATTAAAGTTCATATAATTGAGCCAAAAAATTTATTAAAATCATAAGTGGGAAATACTGAAACAATTATCAATCAAACCTCTTTAAAATATATCAATTTCAAGATGGATCATCCTTGAAACTCCTTCAAGCGTCACTATTTTTTTTTCTCATCTAAATTTCACGGTTGGTGGTGTACATTTGCGTGTCGTTCTCTACATATGACTGTACCTCACTTAAATAGTTATCCAAGAATATCTTAATAATGACATGATCCCTTGATCGACTCGTATAATAAGAAAAAAAATACTCAATTTAGAATAATTTCTCAATTAATCAATTTAATTACGAATAAAGAGATTTAAAATTTTTCTTTTTAAAGATATCATTAAATTTTAATATTTTCAGCAAATAGTCACCATTTCAAGAAAGTATATGTCAAGCATATTCCAATCTATCTCAATAATATTTTCTAAATTATAAAGGATTTAAACAATAAAAGCTTTTCACGAATTTGGAAAATTTTAAAATAAACCAGTCAAATTTTGATTCTTCCCAACCAATCAAGTAAACAAATAAATATAAATTAGCATCAATCACAGAATATACATAGATTGATTTTAATTATTTTAAATGCTATTATTAATAAATGATAAATAAATTCTATATATATAGAATATTTTCGTTTTTCCACCCGATTTTTAAAAATAATCCGAAAATCCACTCACTTTTAAAAAATATTCGAAACAACACCCACTTTCAAGTAAGAGTGGTTTTGGCTAATGATTTTGTGGTTTTATTCTATTTATAGTTTGTTGTGTATTAAATATTTTTTTATACCATCATTATTAGTCACTCATTAAATTATATTATTTTTAATTAAAAATAAAAATAAATATTTTATTTTAATTTTTAATTTAATTATACATTTTATTTATTTTTTATTTTTTTATACCCATATATATATATATAATGTTTTAAATCTTAAAATACTATTTAAGTTGCTAATTTATTAATAATTATTTCAATTTAAATTTTATATTAGAAAGTACGTTATCATTTTAAATAATGGGTTATTTCCAAAAACACCTCATTTTTTCAAACGTTTCACTTTGAGCACCCGGTTTTGAAAGTTTTGGAAAACCACCCCCAAAATCAAAACCACTAGTGGTTTTTGGTATTTTTGTGAGTGGTTTTGGTGTTGTATGAGTGGTTTTGAAATTCTATATGTTTAATTTAGAGATTCGGAAATTTTCTAAAATCAAAATTACTCATACAACACCAAAACCACTCACAAAATTACCAAAAACCACTAGTGGTTTTGATTTTGGGGGTGATTTTCCAAAACTTTCAAAACCGGGTGCTCAAAGTGAAACGTTTGAAAAAATGGGGTGTTTTTGGAAATAACCCTTTAAATAATTTAGTTAAAAGAAAATAAGTTTTATATATATATCCATTGCATTTTTGGACTTTTTATTAAAAAAATTATATTTTTAGACCAAAATTAAAATTTTTACAAAACTAAACTTTTTTTCAAAAGTTTTTGCAGAAAATAGACCAAAATGACCGTAATACCCCTGCTTCCCGGTCTTGATTTGCTTCCCGGCCAAATCAGACCTGGAAGCAAAAACTACACCGGGAAACAGACAAAATATAACTGTTTCCCGCTGTTCTGCTTCCCGGACCTGGAAACAGAACACCGGGAAACAGTTATATGTGCCTGTTTCCTAGTCAGACGCTTCCCGGTCCACCTGGAAGCTCATTTTTGCAATTTGTTTTTAATAAAGTCTAAAAGTGTAAAAAATTTAAAATTGGTCTAAAACTATTTTTTTTATTTAAGGTTTAAAATTTATAAAGATTTCTATATTTATATATATATATATATGTGTATATATATATATATATATAGAATTCTTGCGCATTCTATATATAAAAAATAAAATAAAAGTAAAAAATAAATAATAAAAAAATATATAAATTTATATACTATAAAGATATCTTTTTAAAATTTATTAAATGTAATTAATATGATTTCCTTATGATTTATCTACATATAAAAAAAAAATTAAATTTCTCTTCCCACACATATACATACATACGTACGCGCGTGTGTTATATAAATTTAATATATATTTTTTACCGTTTATAATTCCAAATATATAAAAAAAAAAAAAGTATATGAGTATATTGAATCCATGAGAGTGTGAAATAAATTTATAATATTTATTAAGAATAGTTCCTAATTATGAATAAAAGAAAATAGATGCACATAAAAAAATTTAAAAAAAAATTGATTATGAAAACTATGAAATAAAAAAAAAATGATATTTATAAAATACATGTGAGAATTGACCAACTTTTATTATCCTTACAAAATACATGTCTTAAATGAATAACTTTGACATGTCATTAAAGTGTTAAATGACAAAAACAACTGTAAGAATCAATTTAATTAAATAAGATGTGAAAATTGTCATTTTAAAAAATCAATAATTATACCATATGCGGGAAAAAGCGTCATGTTTATTAATTAATATTAAATAATAAAAATAACTTCATATGTAAAAATTGATTTAATTAATTTAGGTATCAAAATTTTCATTTTATTAAAATTATATAAGTAATTAAAATTACAATTACTAAAAAATGTATTCAATTATTAAATTTTAAGAACATTAAAAACTACCGCGTGTTCTATTATTAGAGCGCCACTTACGATGGTATGATTAATTTACTTTTCTAAGAAGAAAAAATCATATACAAAATTATAAGTGGAAAATTTTAGAGAGTGGAAGCACCGGTGTGAAGTGATACTAAGGAGGCATAAAATCCACCTTGAATGTTAATCAAATTCTCATGTCTTCCTTTCTCAACTATGACTCCATTTTTAACCACTGCAATCACATCTGCATTCTTGATGGTTGATAAACGATGAGCCACCACCACTGTTGTTCTATTCTTCATTACTCTATCTAATGCATCTTGTACCACACGTTCGGATTCTGCATCGAGAGCACTTGTAGCTTCATCTAGTAATAGTATTCTCGGACTTTTAACAATGGCACGCGCAATGGCTACTCTTTGCTTTTGCCCACCTGATAACTGGGTTCCTCGCTCTCCTACCATTGTATCATATCCCTGAATTTTGCATCATAAATGAAATGATCATGTAAACTACTAATGAATATGAATAAACTAGGTGGCCAACTAACCTGTTGTAAACTACTAATGAACTTGTGTGCATTGGCCAATTCTGATGCAGCTAATATTTCTGACTCAGTTGCATTGCCTTCTTTTCCATATGCAATGTTGGCACGGATTGTCTCATTGAACAATATTGGTTCTTGGCTTACCAGACCCATTTGTTGTCTCAACCATTTCAATTGGAATCTTCGGATTTCAATTCCATCAACTTTAATCTCCCCTCCTTCGGGATCATAAAATCTTTGTAAAAGTGAAATGACTGTTGATTTCCCACAACCACTTTCTCCAACAAGTGCCACAGTCTATCAGCAAATTATAATCAGTTTATTGCAAGAATGCTTTTGCTTGAAAGAATAGAGATATGTACAGAAAAAGTTCTAGTTACCTTGCCAGCATGAATTGACAGACTAAGGTCCCGTAGGATCTGAATGTCTGGTCTTAATGGGTACTTGAAGCTCACATGACGAAACTCTATTTCACCCTTCACACTCTCTAATGTCATTCCAGACTCATCGCTGGGATCAATTTTTGACTTGCGGTCTATAATTGAGAATATGGATGCTGCAGCAATTTTAGCTTTGCTAGAGTCAGGAGCAATGGAGCTTGATTGGGAAATTCCCATAGCAGCCATTGTCAGTGCAAAGAAAACCTGCAGACCAGATTATGGTTGTTATTCAGAAGGAGAAAGTAAATTTATTATATATTATGTAATGGGTACAGATTACTTACTCTAAAAACATCAGAGAAAGATGTTTGGCCAGCTTTAACAAGGCGAGCACCAGCATAGAAACTGACTGCATAGACAGCAAAGAGCAAGAAGAAAGACAGTCCAAATCCTGCACCGCTGATCAACCCCTGCCTTACACCTGTTTTCATAGGGCCTTCACATTTCTTTTTGTACAAGTTCATCATCTTCTCCTCAGCACAGAAAGATGCAACTGTCCTTATACTTCCAACTGCATCATTTGCAACTTGGCTTGCTTCCTCATACATCATCTGCAGTGCAGCCAACAAATTAGGTTCCTGCCTCATTTTTAATTCTAATGTATCCAGGATTAGATATGGAGGTTTACCTTAGAATCTGCACTGAATCCTTTCATGAACTTCATTTGAACATAACCGTTGACACCTATCAAAGGAAGTAGCACAAGGATGATAAAGGCTAATTGCCAACTTGCAATAAAAGCAATGACTAAACCAGCCACTGCTGTTGATGTATTTTGGACCATCAGAGCAAGAGCATCTCCTACAAGAGCACGGATAGATGCTGCATCTGCTGAAAGCCGTGAGCCAATTGCACCGCTTGAGTGTGCTGGGTCATCGAACCATCCAACCTCCATATGAACCACTTTTTCGAAACACATTGTTCTGATGCATCGAATTAGTTTAGATCCAGCAACAGAAAAGAAATATGTTTGAGCTGGATTTAGCAACAATGCAGCAATGCCAAGGACCAAGAAAATCAATGCCCAGAACCTTGAATCCTTACTCAGTTTAGCAGGTGGTTCGTAAAATGTTGTGATTACACTGGAAATCAAAATGCCAAAAATTGGAAATATTGTTCCATTGGCTATTGCAGCTACCGTTCCCATAAGAATTACTGGAATTTCTGGCTTATTTAGAGTGGCAAGTCGGCGAATTGAGACATTAGGAGCTGGTTCTGATGGTTGCGGAGGAGCTTCAGGATCTCCAGAAGTGATGTCAACCATATGAGGACCTGAAGGTAAACCAAATGGGGCTGAGAATGAATGGCGACTGCTATTATTTCCTGCTGATGATCCTCGACTGAGGGATCGTTGCATGGATCTCCTCATACTAGAACTCTTAAATGAATCTCTCAGGCTTAATTGTCTATGAGATTCTGAGCCTTCTGACCTGCCATCCAAACTATCTTCTGTCTCTTTGTTTGCTTCCTGCAGACGTATGAGCTGAGAGTATGCTCCTTCAGGATCTTGAAGAAGTTGAGAATGTGAGCCTGATATATCAAAAACAAAAGCAGTTAAGTACAATACCATGTCCTCAGTTACAAATATCAATGACAGGTTTAATACCTCTCTCTACCATCTTTCCACGGTGAATTACTGCAATCATATCTGCATTCCTGACAGTGCTCAAGCGATGAGCAACAATGACAGTAGTTCTATTAACCATAATCCTATCAAGTGCTTCTTGAACCACCCTCTCTGATTCTGCATCAAGAGCACTGGTAGCTTCGTCTAGAAGCAATATCCTGGGGTCTTTTAGTATCGCTCTTGCAATTGCAATTCTTTGCTTCTGTCCACCAGACAACTGTGTTCCATGCTCACCAACCATTGTGTCTAGACCCTTTACATCATATAATGTACATAAGTTACTCATAGAGCTACATGATTTGTTAAACAAAAACAGTATAATTCAGTGGGGAGAAAACTAGGAACCTGTGGTAGTTTATCAATGAATTTTGCAGCATTGGCAAGTTCAACTGCAGCTCTAATTTCCTCTGTAGTTGCACCATCTTTTCCGTAAGCAATATTGTCCAAGATGCTGGAGGTAAATAAGGCAGGTTCCTGGCTAACGAGACCTATCTTTTGTCTGATCCATTTAAGTTGATATTCTCTAAGGTTAATTCCATCAATAAGTACCTCACCAGCTTGTGGATCATAGAATCTCTCAACCAAACTGATAACAGTTGACTTCCCACTTCCACTCTGACCAACTAAAGCAGCAGTTGTACCACTTGCAATGGAAAGAGAGAATCCACTGAATATTTGTTCATCAGGTCTTGCAGGATAACTGAAGTATACATCTCTCAACTCTATGTCTCCTTTGATGTCTTCCAACACCTTCCCTCTGGTGTCATAAACATCAATTTCAGGTTTCCTGTTAATGGTCTCAAACATCTTGTAAGCTGCAGCTTGACCAGCAGCAAATGCACTCAGGCAAGGAGATGCCTGGCCTAGAGACCTGAAACAACCACAGAATAAAGATGCAAATAAAACACATAACACCAAACCTAAAGTATGAAAATGGTTGTAAAATTCAACTTACATTGAACCAGTCAATAATGCAATAATCACATTAAACACTTCTCCTCCAGTGTATCCTTTCTCCACTATCAATTTTCCACCATACCATATGGCCAAAGCATAACCAGCGAAAAATGCAAACATAACAACACCGAGACCTGAACCAGCAGCCATGCCTTCATAAATACCAGACTTGTAAGCAGCTCGAAGAAACTTGTTGTAATTGCTAATTGCTTGTTTCTCGCCTGTAAACGATGCAACCTGTATCCCAAAAATCCAAACAATTGGATCAAACTCAGTGAACAATTTCTGCAGATGGATTCAAATCAGTATGGAAATGTTAACATACAGTTCTAATAGAGCCAATGGTCTGTTCAACCACAACCGCAGCTTTAGCATAAGCGGCTTGTCCGCGAGATGCCATCTTTCCAATAGTGATAGCCATAAGTCCACCAGCAACTGCCATGGCAGGAATAGTGGCTAACATGACAAGGGACAGAAGCCATCCTTTGGCGAATGATATGATGAAACCACCCAAAAATGTTGACATGAATTGTATGAATTTGCCGACCTGAGACAGTAAATTAGAAAGACATCTACTTAGCAATTGCAAGACAGTAAATTTGCTGACCTTGTTTCAACAAGAAAGTACCATAATACCTTCTCGCCCATAGCTTCTTGTATAAGAACAGTATCACCAGACATTCTTCCAACAACTTCACCAGTATTTGTTTCACTATCAAAGAAAGCTATGTCTTGTCTCAAAATCGTTTTCAGATACAAACCTCGTATTCTGGCGGCCTGTCTTTCCCCTGTAACCATCCAGCAACTGACCTCTGATGAAAACAAAACAAAGCTACATCAGTTCACATAAAACTCAACTCACAAATTGAATTCAATTCAATTCAGCACTTACGGAGGAATGATGCCACTCCAGATCCAATTGCCAAGTACACAAACTTCAAAGACACCTAAGGAAGGAAAAAACATGTTAATTAAGATTCTTCTTTCTTACAATAATAATCTGAATCTGTTCTGTTCTGTTTAGTTACCTTGGAGATTATGTCAACAATGTCAGTACTGGTTTGGTTTTGGCCAAAAGAATCTATGAGATCACCAAATAGAACTGCCATGAGAGGAAATGATACTCCATTGCCTAAAGCACCAATGGCACCAACGACCATCAATATAACATCTCTAGTATCTGCAAAACTGAATAGCTTGTGAAAGGGAACTGAGTTGGTTTTCTCCTTCTGTTCCCCATTCATGTTCGATGCACTGGCTTCATTCGGATTCGCGTCCATGCCTACACTACCTATTCCTAATAGTAATACAACAAATAACTGATCAAATTCAAACCACACTTGTTCTGAAATCTAAGTTACATGTTTGAAACAAACTAAACCATGTCCAAAGAAAGTGGAACTAAAACGAATAACTTTAAAAAGAAAAACATGAAGCATCAGTACCAGTCAGAAAAAGTTTCAAGATCTGGGTAGGTATGTATATCTACACAACACTATGCTCTGAGCTGTTTGTTTCTATTGTAAAATCTGATATTTTATATACAGCTTGATTTCTTCGAGAGCAAGTATGAATAGTTTTTTAGAAAATAAATCTAGGAGCTGGTCAAAACGATCTTTTTTGATTTGTCAACTTAGAACATGACAGCAACTTGTGCATTCACATTTTAATATTGTAATAACAGAATCCACCAGCTCATTTTGAAGCCAACGGAGAATGCTACAGAGGATCAGACAACTAGCGCAAACAAATGAGATATAAGTGTAATGAATTTATTAATTAGATAATATCTGGGTTAGTCGGAAATGACGATTTTGTAGTCAGGAAAGAGGATTTAAATAAAATAGATTATATTATAATTTAGTCCTTTCCATTCTGACACATTATTATTATTATTATTATTATTATTATTATTATTATTAGGTAGGTTGGATTGAAAATGAGATTATAAAAGGTGATTGTATGTGCCATCTAATCTAACTATGTGTTGTTTTAGGACACTGGGTTATTATGATTAACCTAACCTAACCGAACCGCCCCATATTTTTGACTCGGTGCCTCCAACTGATACAATTGCTTTCATCTTTTAAAAAAAATAAAATAAAAATAAAAATAAAAATTATATCAGACCATGCACAAAAAAGTTAGGTGAGAGGGACAGTTCATTGAATGGCAGTAGAAAATTATTTATTTGTCATTCAAATACTTCAATAAATTAGAAGCCATTCAATGTAGGGATGGTTAGATAAAAATGGAGACTACACAAGCGTATCCGTGACCGTGATGATGCTTCGAGCAGTTGATATCGTCATGTCACTCTAATGGCCTGTTTGGATAGACTGGCTTTTGCCTTCTGATTTCAGAAAGCTGTTTCAGATGGTGTTTGGATAACAGGCAGAAGTGCTTCTGCCCTCCCAGAAGCTCTTTCAGATGAAGTAAAAAATACTGACTTCCTGAAAATGGTTTCCACTTCTCTTCTTCTACAGATAGAAGCCAAAAGTAGAAGCAATCCCAAACAGACTCTAAATACGAGATCAAGCTTTCATTGTCAGCAAAACTAAAAAAATATAATTATTCCGTCCCTCTTTTCATATTTTTCATGGTAAATACTATAATTATATATAATTAATAATTAAAATAATTTTATATTTAAAAATAAAATATTAAAATAAATAAAATAAAATGTCATTTAACTATAATTTTTATATATAAATTATAACATATGAAATAAAATTAATTAATAAATAGTGTTAAAATTTTAATGTCTCAATTAATATAGAATAAAAATAATAAAATATTTGTAAGATTTAATTTAAAAAGTAACTTTAAATTTCCTTATTTTAATATTTTAGTTTGTTATAGATGAATGAAAAAAAAAAAAAAAAAAAAAAAAAAAAAAAAAAAAACTCACCCATTTTTGTTAAATATCTTTCTAAGTGATACTGCATAACAATAATCAATTTCTTTAGTGATATGTTGTGCATAACAATAATCAACTTCCCTCCTCCATGTCATATTATTTTTATATGACATCATCACCAATTATCTTAGCCAAATACGTCTATACTATTATGATGGAGTTGAAAAGTGAAGATTTCAGTAAGTTGTGATCAAATTTATATAAGGGTTATTTTCAAAAACACCCCATTTTTTCAAACGTTTCACTTTGAGCATCCGGTTTTGAAAATTTTTTGAAAACAACCCCCAAAATCAAAACCACTAGTAGTTTTGGTATTTTTGTGAGCGGTTTTGGTATTGTATGAGTAATTTTGATTTTAGAGAATTTCCGAATATCCAAATTAAAAAATATAGAATTTCAAAACCACTCATACAACACCGAAACCACTCACAAAAATACCAAAACCACTAGTGGTTTTGATTTTGGGGTGATTTTCCAAAACTTTTCAAAACCGGGTGCTCAAAATAAAAAGTTTTAAAAAATGGGGTGTTATTGGAAATAACCCATTTATATAAATCTATTAGGGTTGGCGAGGAAGCATACGTGTATTCTTCAATATTTTTATATTTTCTTGATTTTTAATTTTTTTTTATTTTCAATTATTTTTTTTAATAATTAATATTTTAATTCAATTCAAATTCAAATAATTTTCACTTTTAAAATTAATAATAAAATATATATAGAGAAAAATCTGATTTTTGAATTTTTAGATTTTTTTTTATAATTATCTTTTTAAATAATTAATATCTTGATTCAATTCAAATTCAAATAATTTCTAATTTTTTAAATTAATGATACAATATATAGATTTTTCAGATTTTTGAAAAAAAAATAATAAATAAGTAATATCCAATTTTTTAATTTTTTTAAAATAAGTAATATCCTAATCCAATTCAAATAATTTCTAATTTTTCTGATTTTTGAATTTTTATAATATAAATATCTTAATCTAATCCAATCCAAATAGTATCCAATGTTTAATTAGGATTGAATACTATTTGAATTGAATTAGGATATTACTTATTAAAAAATAATATACATAGATTTTTATTAATTTAATTAAAATACAAATATCTAATCCAATTCAAATAATATTCAATATTTAACTAAAAATAACATATATTTATTTGATTTTTGAATTTTTATTAATATCCTAAAGCAATCCAACTACTAAAATTTTAGCCTATTTATAGAAATAATTAGTGAACTTGAAATTTAGGTTTCGCTTTCTCCATCAATATTCACTTTCTCCATCAATATTCACTTTCTCCATCAGGTTCATCTCTTTTTATATTTTGATTTTATTTATTGTCTTAAGGTTCATCTACATCAATAATTAATTTTTTTTTTTTCCAGATTTTATCTTACATTTCAATGGATTTCCTTGATGACTTGAATTCTTCTAAAAAAAACTATTGGCATGTGAAAGTACGTATCATCCGATTGTGGGAATCTATTAATATAAAGAACAACAAACTCATGAGTATTGACATGATTTTTATGGTTGAGAATGTATTTAAATAATTCATTATTAAGGTATTATAAGGTAATATTTATCGTAATTAATCATCGTATTAATTCATTATTAAGGTAATTATAAGGTAATATTTATCGTAATTAACCATCGTATTTTGTTTCTTTTTTTAATAGGAAAATAAGATGCATGCCTTCATGAGAAGAAATCATGTACTTAAATATAAACATCTCCTATCATGAAAAGTGTTAAGAAGACCAGTCAAGGATGTGGATGGTATCAAAAAAAATATATATATATTGGTTTATCAGTAACAGCAAACCCTTACCCTGGTAGAACCATGGATAAGTGTGACACCCGAACCCCCGCCCCGACGGAAAGAGAACACAGAGTCCGGAAGCTACCGGTGCAGAGACAGATAATAGACATACATATAGATACAGAAAATAAATGTACAAATAACAGACTTACAAATCGGAAATCAAAGTTGAAAGACAGTTTTTTTTTTTAATAATTCCAAAATCAAATAATTCAAATTAAATCCAATATAATTCGAAAATAAAACTCTTAATGTTCAAGAGTACTTAATCTGTAAACAAATCTCAAAACATGGTGCAGCGGGTACAAAACAGAAATAGGTCTAGCTAAGGTAAAATAGAAATGCAATCCAAATCTGAAGAGGATATCATGTGATACTCGATGCTAGTGATATCCTGCTATCCCACCTAAGTGTCTAAACTCAGCAATTTTCATTCCCAGAAAGGGTTCAAATATACAAAACAAAAATGAAAACAACGAAGGGTCAGACTATCGATGTCTGGTTAGTAAGCCAATGCCCAACAAACACACACAGATGCGTCTTATTAAACAGATAGCATGTCACACACGTATGCAGGTTAGGGAGCAACCAAAGGAGTACAAACAGAAGCAAACAAGTTGATTATCAAATTAAGTTATTCCAAATATTATCCCCTTTAAGCGATCTAGGATAAGTGATTACAGATTATTGCCTTTACCGTCTGAAAAGGGTTTTACAGTTGTCAAATTATTTTCAGAAGAGAGATCGAAACCGAATAGTAGTTCAGTAAGCAGTCCGGTATGTAATTCGGTCAGATAGCACTACCAGACCAACCGAATTGTAATTCGGTAAACAGCCCGGTAGGTAGCTCTGTCAGAGAGCAATTATACGATTCCAAAGAAAGTTTAAGTGACAGTTCGGTTCCTAATCTGGTATGAAGCTCGGTCAGAGAGTTTCGAATCTCTCAGACATGCCGAATTGTAATTCGGTACCTAGCTCGGTGAAGAGCTCGGTCAGAGAGATTGAACAGTCTTTGGAGGTTCATACCGAACTAAGGTTCGGTAACTAATTCGGTAAGAAGTTCGGTCAGAGAGTTAATCTAATGATCTCAAGGCTGACCGAATTGTATTTCGGTAACCAGCTCGGTAAGGAGTTCAGCTAGAGACCATCCTACGTCCAGTTTTCCAGTTTTAAGTGACAATCTGGTACCTAGTCCGGTATAAGTCCAGTTACGGACACTGGGTACATTTTTGGCCTAGTTTTGATTATGTCGATCGCTAATCAAAGTCTACCTATCTAATTGGGTCTATTCCTAGCACTTACGGTCAGTTAGGAGTCACAATTCATACTACCCAACGTTAAAACCCAAAAGACAATAATGAGCATCAACAGAAACAAACCAAACATATTAAACATACGTAGCCAGAAACAGAAATAGTTCATAATCACAGAGTTCAGATTACCCAATTATTTAGGTGTTTAACTTATCAGTCCTGTCCTTAATTTAATAACAAAATCGGGAACAGAAACAGATAGATAGGGTTAAATCCTCAGAGATGGATCAAAGATCCCAGAAGTGATGCCGTCGCATCCAGACAATGAGCAAAGCTCTAGAAGTGATGCCGTCGCATCCAGAAAGTGGTTAGCAATCAAGGCCATATACGCTTTCGCGCATCGATGTATTAATCTAGTTTTCCCTAACAGTATGTTGGTCATATCGTTAGGACAAGACTTTAACAGATTACAGAATTCCATTTCAGATTAACAAACAGATACAGACATCAATTTAATATGTCCACATTTGAGCAGCAGAAACCAACAGAATATATCCAGATAATATACGGATATCAAATGCAACAGATTGTGCTATTCAATTCAGATTTTTGTTTATATCGATTAATCAATTTCGCAACAATCAAACAGACAATAGCAAACAATGGTGAGGGCGTAAAGATGGCTACTAACCTTATTCGCTAATCCAATCAACCGAACCTACTCCGGTCGGTGATCCCCAACTTGGTTTACACCAAATCAAGAATAAATTCATAAATCCCCAATTCACAAAAGTTAGGGTTTATGGTAAAGAACAATTCAAATCAATTGCACAATTAAAACCCAAATTGTGAAATTAAACTAAGGGTTTCAAGACCCAAACCATGAAGAACCTAAATCCCAAATCAATTTGTTGAAATCAACTTCAAATCAACAAAACCCTAATCTAATCAAAAACCCCAAATAGATTAAAGTAGTCAAAAATCAAAGAGTAGAGAAGTTGTTACCTAGGTTATGAAGAAATCAAGGCAACACACAAATCCCAATTGAAAGCTTTGAAAATCGTGGCTTTGAAATCCGCGCAGAGGTTTTTGGTTGAGAGTGTTTGATGAATACGTAAAAGTAGTTTTCTAGGTTTTGGTGACAAATGAATTAAAAGCTATTCTTTTCATATTTATATGGGTGACAAATATCACCATCAACCCATATGTTTACAAATTAATTTAAAAATAACCTCATTTATAAAATAATTACAAAATTAACTCAAATATAAAATTGTTTTCAAAATCAACCCAAAAGTCAACTTAGTCAAATAATTTGGTCAAACCGAAAAAAGTCAACATTTTTCTAAAATGCCCATTTTACCCTCATAACGAAAATAAATAAAAATTATTAAAATTTTCAAAAATAAGCAGACGAATGGCCCCAGATTACGGACGTGACAATAGGAGTCTGACGCCACATAACAAATGCAGAAACAAAAAACCGTTTGAATAATCCAAAATCCCAAATTTATTCCAATTCATAAAAACACCCATAAATCAGTTATACAGTCCAAAAATCCCAAGAAACATAATAATACCAAAAATCCAGCAAGTACAAAACAAAACCAACGATAACAGTCCCAAAACAGTCCAATACAAATGTCTGAAAATAAAATAATGATACTACATAAAAGTGCTGATAATGTATGTTGTGATCCAAGTATGAGACAACGCATAAACAATCGGAGTACCTGCACTCAACCTAGGGTTTTATTCCCAGATTACAGAATAAAAAGAAAATAAAAGAGACGTTAGACTATGAATAAGTCTAGTCCTCAAACTTCATCAACTCATTAATCATGCAGTGTGCAAACAATTTCTAAGCATGCAAGCCTAGAGTATCCACTAGATTATTCAGCAACCAAGAAATAATCATAAAGAATTCATGTTTAAAATATATATATCTATAATATATTAATATAAAAATCTGCATACTAAACAGTTCTAAAAAACATAAATAACTCTAAAAGATATATAGTTTATGGATAGTCCTTTAGGTCCCAATCGAAAGGTGTGAGAGGGGTGTACTCTGGCTCAGTAATCACCTCTAGTTCATTACAAATTCGGCTCTCCCACTGGTTTATTCTCACTTTTCAACCCCGCCGTCTCCGGTTCATTCACTGTCACCACCATCGTTTCCATCCCTTATCTTCCACTTTGTATAAAGTATTAATCACAGACTGCTTACAAGCCACCACCAACCCCATTACCACCATCAGTCCCATTATCCCCACCAACCCCACCTCTAGTTCATTACAATTTCGGCTCCCCCATCCCACTTCAATATTACCATCTCCAACCTCATAACCATGTAAACATCTATCACCACCCCCATTGTCTATCAAATTCATCCACCTTCTACTCTATTTCTGCTAATAATTGGAGTTCCATACGCTTCACCTTTGCTGCCACCCATTCTTTAAAGAATCTTCATCTTCTCATTCCACCTCATCGTGGTAAAAAAAAAATTAGCAAACAATCCAAGAATTTGATGAAACTGTCAATTAATTAAGGATTTGTCATTTCCTCATCTTCTCTTGTTGGGCAATTCTTAATTGTAATAGTCATGTATGTAAAGTTTGTGTTGCAATAAAAAATTGATGAACACAAGCAAGCAGAGCATGAGGCTGTAAGAAGATGAAGTCTTTATATTTATTTGAAATGTTATGAATTTTTTAGCTGTGAAATAAAGATGACAGAGGAAAAACAAAGAGTTTAAGAGAGTGTATGTATAGAGATGATTCGAATTCAACATCCACACCATCATCATCACTGTTGATGGTTTTGATTTGTAACTTTGTTGACTCGCTATTAGAAACACGTGGCATGCTCTCTTCCTTTCATTTTAATTTAAAATTTTTTTAATTTAAAAATTATAAACACGAAAAAGACTGAATTGCCCATGACTATTTGAGCGCCTATATGGGAACTAATAGTTATGAATAGTGAAACAGACGCCTATTAATGTAAAAGTGGACTTTTGGTGAAAAATAGAATTGGCGTGGTTTTTTAGTTTGGCAAATGTACGTGGGTTTTTTGGGATTAATCTTTATTATTATTATTATCATTATTTACTTTTCAATTTAAAAAATAACAAATAAATAAACTAAAAATAATTGCCCCCTCTGTTTTATTTATGTAGTGAAAACTAATTGTTGGACTTGAGGCTTATATGGATTGACCCAAGCCTCATATTGAAGTGGGCTTAGGGCCATTGGGCCTAAGTGATTGGTCCACCCAACAAAGGCCCAGCCCAAGTCACTTACTTGTCCATTAAGTAATGGATAGTAAGATTGTAATCTGATAAGAATTCATATTTGAATTCAAATCAGTTCTAGTTCAAGTGAACTAGCTAAGGACTGCTATAAATAGAGTCCTCATCTCATTCTTCAAATCATCTCAGAGCATTCTGAAACGTTAAATCGCAAACATTGTTTGCAAAGATAAACCTATTGAAAGGTTTTCAAGAGTTCAAGGGGTGAAGAGATTCCGCGTTCGTTCTCGTTGGGGTTCTTAACCGGTGACGTGAGTGGTGTTTCCAAGAGATTCGCCGCCGACCGATTGACGATAATTTTTTGTTCCTAGTTTCCGTTTGTTTTGTATGTTGATTGCGTAGTATGCCTATAGGATCAACATTGGTATTAGAGCATGGCTATATTACTGTTGTTGGTCATAGTGATTTTAGCATTGTTATTTTTGCATGTATAGAACGTAAACTAAGTGATGAAAATTGAATATTGCATGTGATTTTCGTGGCTGTTTTTGAGCTTTAATTAATTGCACAAATTTTTTCCATATGCAAATTATATATCGTTGGATTCATATTCGAATAACGAATCCTTCGATATATAATTTGAATTTTTTTGATTAAAAACGAAGAAGTTATGGCCTTCCGAAATTTGAGGACAGATCGAACGAATCAGTCCCAAAACAGCACTAATGGTTTATTTTTGAGCAACAATGCCCAGTCACATCAGTGGAGAGTAGAGTTCACCGCCGACGACTGGAGTCCCGAAGACGACAACCAAAGGCATGACTGGAAAAAGGACGGCGAGAGGAGCAGACGGCAGCCGCCTCGACTGTCGTCACACCACGGCAAGGCGGCGCGTAGGACGCACGTGCTAGGCGGGCGCGTGAGGCGCAGAGGGGCGGCCCTGCTCCCCTGTCAGCGTCTCAGTCAGCGCTGATGTGCCGACATGTCAGCAATTTTTGCTAACTGGGCATTCTGACACTAGGCGCCACGTGGCGCACAGGTCAGCACTGACGCGACAGCCTGTGTGGCAGCCACGTCAGCCCTAAAGGCTGACTATGCAACTGACGCGACAGCAACACGCGGCGACGCGCGTGCCACGTGTCGCTGGCGTGTGCGGCCGCCACGCGGCCCTAGACGGCGCGTGACCGCCAAGCGCCGCTGCCGGCGACCGAAAAAATATATATATTTTTTCAGATAAAATATATTTTTTTATCCAAATTTTTTGGTTTTTTATTTTATTTAAACCTAACCTTTTATGCCGTTTTTTGAATTTTTTAGCATGCAATTTTGTGGAAAATTTTTGAAACATTATTTCCTATTTACGAAGGCATTTTATTATTATTTTCAAGGTTAATCCCAAAAACCCACGTATATTTGCCAAATTCACTAGAAAACCACGCCAATTCTATTTTTCACCAAAAGCCCACTTTTACGTTAACAGGCGTCTGTTTCACTATTCATAACTGTTAGTTCCCATATAGACGCTCAAATAGTCATGGACAATTCAGTCTTTTTCGTGTTTATAATTTTTAAATTAAAAATTTTTTAAATTAAAATGAAAGGAAGAGAGCATGCCACGTGTTTCTAATAGCGAGTCAACAAAGTTACAAATCAAAACCATCAACAGTGATGATGATGGTGTGGATATTGAATTCGAATCATCTCTATACATACACTCTCTTAAACTCTTTGTTTTTCCTCTGTCATCTTTATTTCACAGCTAAAAAATTCATAACATTTCAAATAAATATAAAGACTTCATCTTCTTACAGCCTCATGCTCTGTTTGCTTGTGTTTATCAATTTTTTATTACAACACTAACTTTACATACATGACTATTACAATTGAGAATTGCCCAACAAGAGAAGATGAGGAAATGACAAATCCTTAATTAATTGACAGTTTCATCAAATTCTTGCATTGTTTGCTAATTGTTTTTACCACGATGAGGTGGAATGAGAAGATGAAGATTCTTTAAAGAATGGGTGGCAGCAAAGGTGAAGTGTATGGAACTCCAATTATTAGTAGAAATAGAGCAGAAGGTGGATAAGTTTGATAGACAATGGGGGTGGTGATAGATGATTACATGTTTATGAGGTTGGAGATGGTAATATTGAAGTGGGATGGGGGAGCCGAAATTGTAATGAACTAGAGGTGGGGTTGGTGGGGATAATAGGACTGATGGTGGTAATGGGGTTGGTGGTGGCTTGTAAGCAGTCCGTGATTAATACTTTATACAAAGTGGAAGACAAGGGATGGAGACGACGGTGGTGACAGTGAATGAACCGGAGACGGCGGGGTTGAAAAGTGAGAATAAACCAGTGGTGGAAGTGACGAATGGTGTTGCGGAGTGATGAGTTCACATAAGGGTTTGCTGGTGGTGGTGAGAACAATCAAACGACGTGGCTTGCTCTTATCCTTTCATTTTAATTTTTAAAATTTTAATTTGAAATTCATGAATAATAAAAAGACCATACTCCCTCTAAGTATTCGAGCGCCTATCTAACAACTAACAGATGTGAACAGTGATGCATACAGCTAACGTGAAAGTGGATTTTTAGTTAAAAATGAAACTGACGTGATTTTTTGGTGAATTTGATAAAAATATGTGGTTTTTTTTGGAATTAACCCTAATAATAATAACAATAATAATAATAACAATAATAATAATAACAATAATAATAAGAATAAGAATAATAATAAGAATAATAATAATAACAATAATAATAATAATAACAATAATAATAATAACAATAATAAGAATAACAATAATAAAAATAATAATAATAGTAATAATAGTAATAATAGTAATAATAGTAATAGTAATAATATAATAATAGCTGCAGCAACAACAACAGGACACATTCCTTCCTATTTTGCAATTTGGTTATAGTTGTATTACAAATTTACCATTAATAAAAATTACAAGTTATAAAAATTACAAGTTGGAAAGGCAACATCCACGACACAACGCTGCTTGTACTCTATCATCACAACATGTGGACACAATTGCCTAATCTCAACAAAAACACCATCTTAGTAAACAGACACTACATTTGACAACAATCAAATCCAACACAAATAACCAAAATTAAAAGCACCCATTTGTCAAAAATCAATTTGATTCACAAACAAAGTACTGTTATGTGTGACAAAATTTCACAGGTATGTAATAAAAAGTTAGATAGACATGGAATGCAGCGAAGAAATCAGTGTCATTATACTTACCAAAAGCACTTCCATAATTCCAATTGCCATTTCTTTACAGGTTTCAATTTGAACAAGTCAGACAGATCAATTTATATAAGAAATACAAATGATTTATAGTGATAGAAGAGGTATTGTTCAATACACAACAGTTATTGAATCTTTTGATCAAGTGTCATTCCAACGATTAAGGGCCTGTTTGGAATTACTTCTACTTTAGGTTTCTGTTGGTAGAAGAAGAGAACTGGAAACCATTTTCAAGAAAGTTTCTAGGAGGGTAGAAGTACTTCTGCCAGTTATCCAAACACCATCTGAAACGGAGCCAGCAAGAAACACAAAACCTCTTTTACAATCTAATCAACCTCAACCACCAAGCCACTTGTAACATGTAGTATTAACAGTGCACTATTAAATATATACCCAATTATCAAGGAGCTGGGGGGTCATGGCACCTGCCAGCCCCCCTGGCCCCGTCCCTGCTAGAAGTCAGTCTATCCAAACAAGGCATAAGTCATGCTTAAAGCACTTTGCCGGATTTACTTCAATGTGAAATTCTCCACGGGGTTGATTAGGTGGAAATAACTCTTAAACTTAAATTTCTCTAACAAATAAATCAATATAAATTAAAATAATATTCTCACATTTATTTTAAAATTTAAAAAATATATAAAAAATTGTTAAATTTTTATTTTTAATTTTTTTAGAATTTTAAATTAAATTAATAAATAACATCAACTTAATTGAAGTTTATAAATTTTGTAAAAAAAAAAAATAATAATTCAAATGGCTAACGTACCCCTTATTTAAAAAGTTTATACTCCCGTCATTTTAAAATAAATTTATGTAACAAAATAATTTATTATATTTTTAAATTTTAAAAAAATCATTATTATTATTTTAAAATTAATTAAAAATATATAAACACTTATTTTACACATCTTTTTTGTGAATATATTTATCCAAATATTATAAGATTAAATAACTTAAATTTAAAGATTATAACCAAACAATAAATTAAGAATTTCAACAGAATAGTTTTTCTCTTATCATAAAACATACTTTACATCTCCAATTCCGGTGAAAATTTGAAGTTTGAAGTTTTTAATTTTTTCTCCTTCTATTTCTATATTTTTTTTGGTAGATTGATGGGTTATGATAGATATAATAACGCAATATGAAAAAAATTGTAATAAATTAATAAAAACTTGATGACATCTTATATTAAATAAAGAACATATCAATTTAAATATTTTAATAATTTTTTATTAAATAATTTATATTTTATATTATTTATTATTTAAAAATTATAAAAACACCAAAATAAATTAAAAGTAAATATATATCAATTGGACAGTTTAAATTTTAATAAAATTTATAAATTATACTACCTAATTTTTATAAAAATTAATGTTATTAGCATATAATTTATATTTAATTTATTAAAATTGTTATATTTTATAAAATTTTATTTTAAAAATTAAAAAGAAAAATAAAAAATAAAAATACTGGCATGATGGCCACCTGGCTCGCAGGTGGCACAGACCTTGTATTAAGATAAATGATAAAATAGATTGTTTATAGAAAGACAAAGAAAGGTAGTGAAGTATTGGTTTGGTGGTAGCATTATAGTTTTCTTGGTGTACAAGGCAAGGCTTCCTTCCTTCCGGAGCAAGCTACTGTCGTCATAGTCAACCATAACAATAAAAGCTAATGTAATGTCCACCTTAATGTGATTAATTAATTAATTAATTTTGATTGGAGTAAGATAGCATATGACTTGACCAGAAGGAAAGAACACAACAACAATCCAAATACTTGTATGAGAGAGAGAATATTCGGCTCTATATCTATAGTCGTCATCCATGACGTCTTCTCTTCTCGCCCACAAAATTCTATTTAAAATTAAATAAAAAATCAGTCACAGGAATTTTGCAATCTAAAGTCAAAAGGGAAAACTGTATTCATTCATGCATCTTCATTATTATATCATATGCAATCACCACCTAACCACTCACAATATCTAGGAACTTGTTTTGCTCTTTCTTATCAACTTCCTATCAATTCACAAAACTAGATATTTCCAACTTTTATTTTTATTTTCTATTCAATTTAAATTTTAATTATTTTATAAAAATTAATTTAAAAAATATTATTTTAATTTATTCAAATATTTGAGAAACACTTGATGGGAAATTAAATAAATTTTAATAATTATATTCTGATTTTTATAAAAAAATATTGATAAATATTTATATATTTATTTATTAATTTTAATTTACTGTACTATTAAAAAAAATATTTTGTTTATTTTAAAAATTAAAATTAATTTTTTAATAATAAAAAATATACTGAATTGAAATTTGTATAAAAAAATATGAAGAATTAAGAAAATATCTTATAAAAAATATATATAAATTATATTTAAGTGTGTATAAATTGTATAAATTTAATATGATAAATTAATATATTAATTTAAAATAATTGTACATTTAGATATAAATATATAAAATGTGTAAAGATAATTAAGGTTCAGCAGAAATTTGTTTTAATCGAATAGTAATGGGATATAAAAACCTCCTTAAAATTCTTATTTCTTCCTTTCTCTTATTCATCATCTGCATCTGTACCTGAACATCTTGTAGTAATAAATATTGCTATTTCTTATTCCAATACACATTACATAAAAATAAATCGTATAAAAAATTATATTGTTTATACAGTTGAAGCAGTGGTGTGAAGTGATACTAAAGAAGCATAAAAACCACCTTGGATGTTGATCAAATTCTCATGTTTTCCTTTCTCTACTATTACTCCATTTTTAACCACTGCAATCACATCTGCATTCTTGATGGTTGATAAACGATGAGCCACTACCACTGTTGTTCTATTCTTCATTACTCTATCTAATGCATCCTGTACCACACGTTCGGATTCTGCATCAAGAGCACTTGTAGCCTCATCTAGTAACAGTATTGTCGGACTTTTAACAATGGCACGCGCAATGGCTACTCTTTGCTTTTGTCCACCTGATAATTGAATTCCTCGCTCACCTACCATTGTATCGTATCCCTGCATTGTATAATGTAAGTGGATGTGACGAATAAGGTTACTTAATCTGTACGTGAACCAACTAACTAACTAACTAACCTGTTGTAAACTACTGATGAACTTGTGTGCATTGGCCAGTTCCGCCGCAGCTAATATTTCTGATTCAGTTGCATTGCCTTCTTTTCCATATGCAATATTGGCACGGATTGTCTCATTGAACAATATTGGCTCTTGGCTTACTAGACCCATTTGTTGTCTCAACCATTTCAATTGGAATTTTCGGAGTTCAATTCCATCAAGTTTAATTTCCCCTGCATCAGGATCATAGAATCTTTGCAACAGTGAAATGACTGTTGACTTCCCACAGCCACTTTCTCCAACAAGTGCTACAGTCTGTCCGCAAATTATAATCAGAAAGTTTATGAAAAGAATGAGTCTGCAGGAGTAGTTCTAGTTACCTTTCCAGCATGAATTGACAGACTAAGGTCTCGGAGGATCTGAACGTCTGGCCTTAATGGATAATTGAAGCTCACATGGTGAAGCTCTATTTCGCCCTTCACACCCTCTAGTGTCATACCAGACTCATCGCTGGGGTCAATTTTTGACTTGCGGTCTATAATTGAGAATATGGATGCTGCAGCTATTTTAGCTTTGCTAGAGTCTGGAGCAATGGAGCTTGATTGGGAAATTCCTAGAGCTGTCATTGTTAAAGCGAAGAATACCTGCAATGCAAAATAGATTTTGTTTCTAGGAAACAGGATGCCAAGAACTGCGTATATGGCTGACTCACCCTAAAAACATCAGAGAATGTTGTTTGGCCGCTTTTGACAAGGCGAGCACCAGCGTAGAAACTGGTTGCATACACAGTAAAGAGCAAGAAAAATGACAGTCCAAAGCCTGCACCACTGATTAACCCTTGCCTTATTCCTGTCTTCATGGGGCCTTCACATTTCTTTTTGTATAAATCCATCATTTTCTCTTCAGCACAGAAGGATGCAACTGTCCTTATACTTCCAACTGCATCATTCGCAACTTGGCTTGCTTCTTCATACATCATCTGCAGCATTTTACAGTAAAAATATTAGGTGTCTGTCTCATTTACAGTTTTAGTGAATTGTAAGATATAGTAGATTTACCTTTGCGTCTGCACTGAATCCTTTCAAGAATTTCATTTGCACATAACCGTTGACACCTATCAAAGGAAGTAACACAAGGACGATCAAGGCTAATTGCCAACTTGCAACAAAAGCAATGACTAAACCAGCCACTGCAGTTGATATATTTTGGACCATCAGAGCAAGTGCATCTCCAACCAAAGCGCGTACTGAGGCTGCATCTGCTGAAAGCCTCGCCCCAATAGCGCCACTTGAGTGTTCTGGGTCATCAAACCATCCAACTTCCATGTGAACCACTTTCTCAAAACACATTGTTCTTATTCGTCGGATCAGCTTAGATCCAGCTACAGAAAAGAAGTATGATTGAACTGGATTAACTAGCAATGCTGCAATACCAAGGAACAGGAAAACCAATGACCAAAACCTAGTGTCCTTTTTAAGTTGAGCTGGCGGTTCATAGAATGAGGTAATTACACT
Source organism: Cardiospermum halicacabum (assembly GCA_031304145.1). Classification (NCBI taxonomy): domain Eukaryota; kingdom Viridiplantae; phylum Streptophyta; class Magnoliopsida; order Sapindales; family Sapindaceae; genus Cardiospermum; species Cardiospermum halicacabum. Next base: position 151,667 of record CM062399.1, on the reverse strand, counting down.
TGAAATTAGTATACCAAAAACAGGAAAGATTGCACCATTGGCCATTGCAGCTGCGGCTCCAGTTAGAAGTACTAGAATTTCTGGTTTATTAAGATAGGCAAGGCGACGAAGTGAGACCTTAGGAGCTGGAGGATCTTCTGGATCCTCAGTAGTAATGTTGGGCGTATTAGGACCAGAAGGTAAACCAAATGAGACTGAGAAAGAGTGGCGACTGCTATTTCCAGCTGATGATCCTCGACTTAGAGACCGTTTCAATGACCTCCTAAGACTAGGATGTTTAAATGAATCCCTTAGGCTTGACTGTCTAAGAGATTCCAATCCAGTTTCTGATCTGCCAGCTCCAGACTCTTCTGCCTCTTTGTTCACTTCTTGCAAACGTATAAGCTGAGAGTATGCTCCTTCAGGATCTTGAAGTAGTTCTGAATGTGAGCCTGTGAGAATGAAAAATATATTGTTGAGTACTGTATCAAAGATTGGATTGAAGAAGGACAATGATCAAGATACCTTTCTCAACCATCTTTCCGTGGTGAATGACAGCAATCATATCAGCATTCCTAACAGTGCTCAAGCGATGAGCCACAATGACAGTTGTTCTATTTACCATAATTCTGTCAAGTGCTTCTTGAACCACCCTTTCTGATTCTGCATCAAGAGCACTGGTAGCTTCATCTAGAAGTAAAATCCTGGGATCTTTTAAAATTGCTCTTGCAATTGCAATTCTCTGCTTCTGCCCGCCAGACAATTGTGTTCCATGCTCACCTACCAAAGTGTCTAGACCCTATAAAAGTTTTGAAGTATATAAGCTTCTCATATATTCAAACGACTTAAATAAAACAAGACAACATATTGAAAATTAGTGATTATGGAGGTAAAAGCTTAGAACCTGGGGTAGTTTATCAATAAACTTGGCGGCATTAGCCAATTCAGCAGCAGCTCTTATTTCTTCAGTAGTTGCTCCATCTTTTCCATACGCAATGTTTTCCTTGATACTTGAGGTAAATAACACTGGTTCCTGACTCACAAGACCAATCTTCTGTCTGATCCATTTGAGTTGAAATTCCTTGAGGTTAATACCATCAATAAGCACCTCACCAGCTTGTGGATCATAAAATCTCTCAATCAAACTGATAACAGTTGATTTCCCACTTCCACTCTGTCCAACTAAAGCTGCTGTTGTACCACTTGCAATGGAAAGTGAGAACCCACTGAAGATTTGCTCATCAGGCCTTGCAGGATAATTGAAGTAAACATCTCTCAACTCTATGTCTCCTTTGATGTCTTCCAACACCTTCCCTCTTGTGTCATAAGCGTCTATCTCAGGCTTCCGGTTAATAGTCTCGAACATCTTGAATGCTGCAGCTTGACCAGCAGCGAATGCACGCAGGCAAGGAGATGATTGGCCTAGAGACCTGGAACATGTATAGCAATGATAAACCAGAAAACATTATACAGAAATGTAATTGAATTTGAACTTACATTGAACCTGTCAGTACCGCAATTATGACATTAAACACAACTCCTCCTGTGTACCCTTTTTCCAATATCAACTTTCCACCATACCAAATGGCCAAGGAGTAACTGGCGAAAACCATTAACATAAGTAAGCCAAGACCTATTCCAGCAGCCATGCCTTCATAGATACCAGCCTTATAAGCAGCTCCAAGAAACTTATTGTAATTGCTAATGGCTTTCTTCTCCCCAGTAAAGGACGCAACCTGTATTCCAGCAAAGACATATTCCTCCTAGATCAAACAGAAAATAGACGAAAACTTGAAAGAATAAGAATATGAAACATACAGTCCTAATGGAACCAATTGTCTGTTCAACCACAGCTGCTGCTTTTGCATAAGCACTTTGTCCCTGGGATGCTGTCTTTGCAATTGCAAATGCCAAGAATCCTCCAATAAGGGCTAGAGGAGGAATAGAGGCTAACATTACAAGCGTAAGAAGCCATCCTTTTGCAAATGCTATGACGAAACCTCCAACAAATGTTGACATAAGCTGTAAAAATTTCCCAACCTGATATAGAAAAAACATACATTAGTTTCATCTTTGTTATCTCCAGAAACAAATCAAATGCAGCACACTACCTTCTCGCCCATAGCTTCTTGGATAAGAACAGTATCACCAGACATTCTTCCAACGACCTCGCCGGTATTTGTTTCTTTGTCAAAAAAACCTATATCTTGTCTCAAAATGGTTTTCAAATACAAACCCCGGATTCTGGCAGCCTGTCTTTCTCCTGTAACCATCCAGCAAGTAACCTCTGACAAGCATTCATCATTCAGTTCAGTTCAGTTCAGTTGACATTCCATAAAACTTTTGTATAAACAAAAACTACTTACGGAGAAATGAGGCCACTGCAGATCCAATCGCCAAATATACAAACTTCAAAGACACCTACAACATCAATTTCTTCCAATTAAGACTAACTGATTACACTTGGGAGGTGAAAAAAATATTAATACCTTGGAAACGACTTGGACAATATCACCACTGTTTTGATTCTGGCCAAAGGAATCTATAAGGTCACCGAATATAATTGCCATCAAAGGCATAGATACACCATTTCCTAAAGCGCCAATTGTACCAAATATCATCAACACAACATCTATAGTATCTGCAAAACTGAATAGCTTCTGAAAAGGGACCGTGTTGCTTTTTTCATTTTCCTTTTTCTCTGGACCCTTCGACGAGCTTGCTTCGCCGTTATCCATGCTTATGTTATCTGAAACTTCCTCACCTGAAACTTCATGTATAAAGCAAAGACAAGTAACTGATTATATCAGAAACTGAACTTTAAAGTCTGATCTGATGTTACAAAGCAAAATCCATATTGAGAGTATTAAAAGCAAAACAACAAAGAGCTAGCTATAACAAAGACACTAAAGTCAAGATACATAACATAACATAATGAGGTCAAGTTCAAAATCCATGACAATATTTGAAAACAAGAGAAGAGAAATGTTGAGTAACAGAGAAGCAATATACCTAAAAAAAAAAGGGTAGTTGAGGGTATCTGCTTTGCTATGAGTTGTGTTTATAAATTATTTCTTAGAAAGCAAGCAAAATTCTCGTGCAAGCGAACATCTCTCCGACTGATTTGTCAACAGCTTTTTCAGTTCACATTCAATCTTCTAGATGACCATCACCAAATTTGCATTGTTTCCAGTTATCAACTTTCCTAATAAGTATATAGTGTTTGTTTTTTAATAAGAAAGATGTAAATGCAAAAATTTTAATTAATTAAACAAAAATAGTGCCATGTATGGATGGTTGGATACGAAGAATGAGAAAATGGAAAAGGAAAAAACATTAGTTAGGTGTATTCACAACTTTTTAGAAATCGGATTTCATTGAGGAAAGTGACTGAATAAGTTTAATATTTTGTTGATAAACTTAGAATTGTTTATGCAAATTTTGACTGGTTAAATGAAATATGTGAATTTACTTTACCATATTACGTGCCCAGGCTTTTATTTTTTTTAAAATTCAGGTAAGTTGGGCTGATTACAAATAAAATAAGTTTGGACAATTTTTTATCCATTTGGATTGGGTCGGATATTGTTTTGAAATCGGAACGCCAGTTCAATCTAGTTAACTGAAAATCAAAAATTAATTCGATTGGTTAATCTCAAAATTGAAAATTTTAAAATTCATTTAATCGATTTAAATCTGGTTGAACAAGTGAATGAGCAAGCCGGTTCAATCTAATTTTATCCCATTTCTAACTCTATTTTTATCATTCTATTAATTTTTTGATTGCACACTTCAATATTTATATACATTAATTAGTGATTAAATATTGTGACTTATTTAATAGCGGATATATGTAATATTTATTAAAATATATGAATGAATATTGTTATTTAATTTATATTTATTATAGTTAGATAATTTTGCGTATTTTCATTAAAATAGATATATAATTTTAAAAAATAATAAATTCGATTCAACCAGGTTCGATCCTAAAATTCGAAGAGCAGTTCGACATGCGGTCTATTTTTTAAAATATTGGATAAAAATATTGGATTGAATTTGATTCATATTTTAATTGTTAATTTACTTGGTCATAACAAATAAATAATTCAATAAAAAGAATTTAATTGTTTTACTTTCTTTTGTATATTTATTAAAAAATTTATTCCAACTACATTAATATCTTTAGAAAATAATTTATATGAAATAGATGGAATGTTATATTTGTTTAATATAAGTTTAAATAGGTTGAAGTTTATGAGGTTTATAATTTATTTGAATATAATATTGTTTAAATAAATTGAATTGTAAAAATTAAAATTATTAAATTTAATTATTTAAGTAGTCCAAAAGGGATAAAGTTAAACTTTATAAATGGAGTTTAATTTGTTCCAGATGAATGATTTTATCTAATGGAATTTATTTTTATACTTCATTTATCAATTTATTATTAACTTTTTAAATCTAATTGTGTTTATAGTAGGGATGATAATTTTATGCATCAACCAGTATACTTTTGTAATAACTGCCCACAATGAAGGGATACAAATATAAAAAAATTTTATACCACCACGGATATGGGTAGGATATGGATATCCATACCCACTACCCATTTAATATAATAAATATATGATATTTTAAATTAAATTTATAATATAATAAAGAGCAAATTTTTTAATTATTTATTATAAATATAATGATATATTTAACTTTAATATCATATATTAATATAAATACATATATTCATATTTATATTGCAAATGCGATATATTAATAATTTATTATAAAAATAATTAGGGCAGGAATGCTATAAATAAATTATAAAAATATAGAATATATTCATATTTTAATACTTCAAATAAAATAATTTCCTTATATATGTTATATTTAATTTTATCTCGTTACAAAATTTTAATTTTATAGGGGATATTTATATACAAACTAAATATATTTTTTATAGGTCCATTCATGGATATATCCATGCCCGCAGATAATAGTTTACTTGTATCCATTAGGGTATTAGAGAATATAGGTAGAGTATGGATATCGACTTATCCGCGCGAACTCTACCCATTACCATCCCTAGTTTATATTTATTATAAAATATTTTATAAATAATAATAATTAGAATAAATTAACAATTAATGAATTAAAAATATATAAATATTTTTTTATTTATATATTTTTTAAAAATATATTTACTTTACTTTCAACAATTTTTTTATTATATTTTAAAATTTTTATGTAACTTAATATTTTTATTTTAAAAATATTAACGGTACTCATCTATTTATTAAAAAAAAGATTATAATTAAATAAATATATTATAATAAACAATTATAAATCAGTTTAACATAAAATTTTATAATTTATATTGAAAATAGAATTATATATTTACTTAATTTTTAAATAAAATTTATATAACTTTTTAAAATTATTATCTATTAAATATATTTAAATAATGATATTTTGTTTCAGTTGAAGATAATATTATAATTTTAATATTAATGAGATATAAATATAGATTTTAAATAGTGTGAATATTTATATTTTTTCTTAATAAATAAATTGAGATATTAAGTCTATCTATTTATCTAAGGAAACGACGAATCTTATAAGGAATTAAAAGAAATAGTTTATATTTTTATAAAATAAATAATAAATACAATTACAATAAATTTGTTAAGATTATTTTTTAATTTTATTTTAAATAACAAATATATCATCATATATAATGTTATACACTATTAATTTAATAATATGAACATAATGTGAATTTATTTTGTTTTATAGAATTTTTAAAATTAATGTAATTAATAATATATATATAGAATATATTCGATAATATATTATTTGAAAGAAAATATTTAAAATTTGATTTTACGAAAAAAAAATTATTCTTTTTAAATATGTAAAATAATAAAATGAAATTGAATAAAGAATTAATTTTTAAAAGCTCAAACAAATTTAAAATTTACAAATTTCATGAAATAAAATATAATTAATTAATAAGGCATAATTATTTATTTAAAATATTATAATATTTAATTAAATTTTAGTATTTTTTTTCATTTAAATGTAAATGATAATAAAAGTTAAGTAATAAAATAAAATCATGAAAATTTTAAATATTTGTGAATGATTTGTTTATAATTTAAATATATATTTTAATAAAAAAAATTAAAAATTTAAATTAATAATTTAAGATTATAAATATAACGATTTTTTAAAACCATCTCCAAAAACAAACTGTATTATTAATAATTTTAAAAGACACATATTTTCACATTTACTTTTGGGAAAAAAAATTGTAAGGGTGATTAAAAATAATTAGTTGGTAAAAAGTTGATTTAGCAAAAGTGTTGTATGTATTATGTGGGGATGGATGCATTCCCATGTAAATTGATGGTGCTTCCTAAAATCACATCTTCATGATTATATTATAAACACTAGTATTGACACAGATAGATAACAGTGGAGCATGAAATGAAATATCTAGCTGTTCTGTCCACCATTATTATTATTATTATTATTATTATTATTATTATTATTATTATTATTATTATTATTATTATTATTATTATTATTATTATTATAAAATGAAGGAGAAGATTATAGGTGCAACTCTCTCTCTCTCTCACACCCATATAACATGACTAACAAAATCAACAGAAATGCCTTACCTTACCTTACCTTACATGCTCAAGCTGATGAATCCATCTTTGCTTTGCTTTGCTGCTTTCATTTTTCTGCTATATATTTACACAGACAGCCGTCCTCTGCTTTTGTTGGTTTTGTTTTGCTTCTTTCTACATTTCTCTTTCCACATGTCACCAATGCTACCATTTTTTGACTCCATCTTAACCCACTCTATAGTTTTATTGTTTCAGCAAAACTAGTACACTTGTTATTATTTTTATTATAACGGGACAAAGAATCTTATGTGAACAATATATGTATGGACACATTCTAATTATGAGTGAAAATAATATGATTAGGTATTGGCAATGGCAATGGCAATGCAAATGACTTAGTAAATTCGATTAAGGAAAGTGACTGCATATTTATTTCTATGGAAGGATGAATACGTAATAAAAATATACAAGGTTCATAGGATACTTTTAGGTGTTGGACAAAAATAGAATGAGGTATTTAATTATAAAAATAAATGTCTCCTAATTCTCTAAATCATGTCAAATTTCTCGACTCAGGGCATGTATGTAATACTCCAAAATAATTGAACGGAATTTTTATTAAATTGTGATTTGAAATTTAGGACTAGGGCTTTGAAAATATTAAAAATCTAATTTCGAAAAGGTTTAGGTAAAGATGAGAATTTTAAAAATTTAAGATTAATTCTAAATTTTAAAACTATATAATATTTAACTAAGATCTAATCCGATTCTACTTATATTTTGGATGGTTTGCCTATGAAAGTTAAACTTTATAAAAATTAATCTATGAAAGTGATAAATAATATGTTAGGATCATTGTTAGGATCATTATTTAACTAAGATCTAATCCTTGGTTTGAATTTTATACAAAACTAAACTTTATAAAAATTTATTTTCATCTAAATTTCTACTTCTATCCTTTCTTTTTAATTTTATTAACAAATATGTCATTTTATATTTTAAAAGTGATAAATAAATATAATGAAAAAGTGAAATTATCCTAATGCCACTATTTTAAAATTAATGTTAGGATCTTTGTTCATCTTCAACTGCCTCATTCCCTAATCAGAAATTAAAATCATTCGTATACTTTCACCATTTCAAAATCAAAATCATATTTACACTCACACTTTCTTCTCCGGTGTTTCAAATGCAAAAGCAAAAAGAAACCCACATACTTACAACTCTGCTACTCATCTTCTTCTTTACTATTCATCGACAATTTTTCTTTGTTGTTTGCCGATATTGTTGCTCGTGTCCAGAGTTTGGTCACTGCTTCGTCGAGATTCTGTCACCGTCGAAGGTGAGTTTAGGTTTTGTTCACATTTTTCTCGCATTTGGTCGCATTTAATCATTGTTTCTTCTTAACTTCTTGTTTTTTTTGTTTACAGATTGAATACACATTCGGCTGAGGATTTTCGAAGGTCTTCTAGCGTATCAAGTGAGTTTGTTGTTAATCTTTTGTTTCTTCTACTTGGTGTGTGTTGGATTGGTATTGCGTGTCTTCTGGATGTTGTTGTACAAGTATTCACCGTACAATTTTGGCTTTGTTTATTTTGCAAAATAGTCCTATTAGGATTATATTTTCACTTGGTTTTCATGTTAAAATAGTATAAGTGTTGGTAAGATGCAGGTTAAACTTAGGTAATACAATTGATAAAATGTAAACTCTGGATTGTGCTTTTTGTTGAATTGTGAACCGTGAACTATAAATTGTGAACTGTGATCTGTTATTCGTGAATTATGGAATATGAACTATGAATTGTGAACTGCGAATGTGTACTCTGATTTTCGTATTGTAACATACTTTGAATTTATAGAGTTTGTTATGAAATTGAATTATATGACTGTCGTTTGTTGTGAATTGTGAAGTGTGATTTATTTTGAATTGTGGACTCTGATTTTTGTGAACTGGAAATCATGACTTGGTGTAAAATATGATTGTCTGTGAATTATTTATTGTCAACACATGTTTGTGTAGAAGATTCTCAGTGTCAGCATAAGTCTATGAATTATATTCACAGTCTATGAACTGGATTGACAAACTGTAGTCATTGAGAGTCCATGTTGCAACTATGCAGTCAGTCCTGCTGCAGAGTGATTTGAGTTCTTATTTATTTTACTTAGTTTTTGTAAAAAAAATAATTTCAATCTAATATGTATAAGTTTTGTCTTCTACAATAATTCTTGTGGTTTATGTGTACAAAATGATGGAAGATATTTATCTAGATGGCAATGCATAGTCCATTAGCAAAGATAAGAGGTGGTCAAGGATCATCCGGGAGTACGTTGCAAGCTTTGTGCTTAAGCATTCTAAGGTTGAACTTCCTATATTCCAAGTCATTAATGTTGGAACTTTATGCATTGTTAACTTTAGGAAAAATTACTGATAATTATTAGCATTACTTCTGACTATGTGCGGATGTCGATGATGTTTATTTTTTTGCACAATCTCAAAATTCTTTTGGATTGATATTTATGCAAAATTGACAGTAAAAATTAGTGTGATATTTATTCACAGTTTGTGAACAGATAAAAGCGTTATTTTTACATTGAAATAAGTGTTCCAAAACAGGTCTGTGTATGCCTTTCATGAGCCATATCAAGCATAAAAGGGTATTGTGATCGGAGTTCACAGATTGTGACCCACACTCACATTTTGTGAGCAACGATCGCAGTTTCTCCAGCCGGGTGGGGAGTGAGACTAGGTAATATTACTCAACCCCAATAGCCTTTCTGTGATGAAAACTTCATTTTTGATTGAAGTCGAGGATTAACCTCATGCCTTGATTGAACAAAACATGAGTAAGTAGATAAGTAAGAGAATTGACTGGTTTGCACAACACATAAAGACTTATCAAAACATTATGAAAAGATATCACAATCCATGTTATGTCATTTTAAGTCAAATGAGACCCCTGATTGCCTTTAGTAAGCCCATATGAGATGAGGAGTCAGCCTTTGCACGATTATTAGACCCCCATAGTCGTAATGTGAAGTAAAATTCACCTTTCTTATCTATCAAAAATTGACAAAATGACTTGGTAGCTCAAAACATGAGTAATTAGACAAGTAAGAGGATCAAGTGACTTCCATAAAATATAAAGTCTTATTAAAATATTATTAAACGATATCACTGTCTATATTATATCATTTAAAGTCGCCTGAGGTCCCAGAATGCCTTGAGTGAGCCCATATGAAGGCTATGGGCACACTGTGATTAGTGCTTATAGACAATGCCCCAAAGAGGTGGGGAATCAGCCTTGGCACGATTATTCAACCCTAGTAGCCATAATGTGAAGTAAAATTCACCTTTCCTGCCTATCGAAATTGACCTAATGACTTGGTATGTCATGTCCGTAAGTTGGAGCTATTATTTTTCGTATTTTAAAAATTTATTTTCGTCATTTGAATTTTATTTAATTTTTAATTATTTTTCGTTCAAGGGTAAAATGGATATTTTAAAATATTGGCTTTCCGGTTTGACTTTATGGTTTGACTAATTTGACTTTAGGGATGATTTTGATAAACAAATTGAAATTTGATGTATTTTGTAAATATTATTTACTTTGGGTTATTTTAAAACAAAAGGAAAAATTGTGGGTTTATGATAATATTTACCATCAATATATAAAGGAAAATATGGTTTTAGAAATCACTTTTCACAAACCTAAAAAAAATTATTCACGTGTTCTCTCAATGGTTCTCCCAACTAAAACCTAGTCACAAAATTCTAAAACCCAGCTTTCTACGGATTTGAGGATTGGAGATTTTGATTTACTTGATTTTCGTGTTCCAGGTAATAAATTTTGATTTCTTTATGATTAAATTGTTTTATTTTGATTTGGGGATTTTTTTGGTCAAAATTAGGGTTTGACAAATTAGGTTTCTATTTCAATTGATTTTTAATATATGTTATTTGAGTCTTATGGGTTTTTTTATTGAGATTTTATTTGTTGATTATTTGAAAATCCTAACTTTAAGAATTGGGGATTTATGTATTTTATTCTTGATTTGATTTAGCTCAAATTTGAAATCGCCAGCCGGAGTGATTTCGGTAGTTTTTGGATTAGCAAATAAGGTTAGTAGCCATTTATGCCCTCATGATTGTATGTTTCTGTCTGTTTCGTTGTCTGTGAATCTAGATTAATTTGATATACAACTGAAACTATGAATTGATTTTAATGCTACTGCATTTGTGGATTAATTACTTGGATATATCTGCTGCCTTTGTATCTGCACACTATTTGATTAAATTCTGTAAATTCTGTTGAATATGCTGCTTTAATTGTAGACATGTAAATTGGTGTCCGTATCTATCTGTTAAACTGGAAATATGAATTCTGAAATTTGCTAAAAGTCCTGTCCTAGATTAATACGATATGACAAGCATGCTGTAGGGAAAACTAGATGTATATATCAATGCGCGAAAGCGTATATGGCCTTGATTGCCAACCCATTTTCTGTATGCAACGACATCACTTATGGAGCTTTGCTCATGTCTGGATGCGACGACATCACTTTTGGGATTCTTGATCCATTTTCGAGGGTTTCACCCTACCTCTGTCTATTTTCTATTCCCGATTTCTATTATTAAACTAAGGACAGACCTGGTAAGTTAAACACCACTTAATAATATGATAATCTGAAATCTATCATAGTGGGATCGTTTCTGTTTCTACTTATGATTGTCTTATATGTATTATTTTGATTCCTACCTGTCACTTTATGCTTTGGGTTTTAACCTTTGGGTAGTTGATTTTGACTCCTAACTAGTCGTAGGCGTTAGGAATAGACCCACTTAGATGGCTAGAGCTTGAATAGTGGAAAACATAATTTGAACTAGGCTGAAAATGTGTCAGTGTCCATAACCGAGCTAGGAACCGAACTGGTAACTGAATTGTCACTTAAACTTGAACTCAGAAAGTAGAATGTTCCCTGGCAGAGCTCCTTATCGAGCTAGTTACCAAAATACCAATTCGCTCAGCCTTATGATGAATAGATTTATTCTCTGGCCGAACTTTCAGCCGAATTAGTTACTGAACTGTAGTTCGGTATAAGTCTTAGGAGACTATTCAACATCCCTGACCGAGCTCCTTACCAAGTTGGATACCAAATTATAACTCGATGTGTCTATGAGGTTTAAAAATTGTCTAACCAAGCTTTCTACCGAAATTAGTGTTGAGCTGTCACTTAATTATCTGTTGAATTCGAATAATTGCCTTCTGACCGAGCTAGGTGCCGGACTTCTTACCCAATTGCATTTCGCTAACTCTGATGATGCTCTCTGACCAAATAACTGTCGGACTGCATACTGAATTTACAATTCGATGTCGGCCTTCCTCTATGAAATAATTTGATAACGGTTAAGTCTCTTTCAGTATGTTCGACTCTGGGCTATCCAAGGTCTTACTTTCAATAGAATTGATGTGAGATGACATTTTTGCATGGATTTTGTCGATAGTGGCAGGGACGGGAACAGATTATGTTTTCCTTCGTATGTCCTGTGCCACTACAACTCCTACAGTGCATAACTCTACATGTCCTACCTTTTTATTGTTCATCATTTCCTACCCAACTTGTATTTCCATTGGACAATGAAGCATTATTAGTACAAGTTCTCCTAGTATTACTTAGCCCTTGACACCTAGCACACTTCTTCCTACTTGTATTTTTAGCAAGGGAACAAAATCTCTTCTCTTTTGATCGACTGGTGTTCTGTTTTTCTACCATGGGCAGGACTGTCATGTTTGATAGCCTCCATATAATAACAAGCAGTCCACAAATTCACAATTTTAATGCTACTACAAATAAAAAATGCACAAATTGATTACTAAAAGCTTACCTTTGATGTGTGAACAAACTATAAATTAATTATAAATTTATAGACTGTAAATAACAATCATATATCTGAACTATATTAGTTCACAACTCTTTTTAGACTGTAAATTGATTAATTATAAGTTTTTTTTTGCAAGTCTTTACAGGTTTTGTGAAGACTTTTAAATAACTCGTGAAGATCTTTAAAAAATTGGCGATGCTGTAAAGTGAGGTTATGTTGATATTTTTTAAACAAAAGTCTCGGCTAGATTTCAAAGGTTACACCCTAAGAGGCTCAATTTTTTCATGATTCTTTGTCATAACAAACTTGAGATTTGTGAAAAAAAAATCACAAATTCTCATATTATTAATGTCATCGTGAGAATTTATGCAGTAAAACCCTTACATGTAACTATTTACTCCTATGATCGCCGCAATAAAGAAAAATCCCTAAGTCATCATTTCCAAAATTCTCTAAGTCATGAAAATGTAACATCGAATACCCGTTTAAGAATTCTCGATGTCAGGGCTAAGACCTATATACTAAAACAATTGGAGGTAACCATTTATTTATGTTATTGCCCTAGTGAAGATAAATCCTTTATTCATCATACACTAAGATTCTTGATCTCAGAACGAAAATATCGTGTATGAGTATCCGTTTAAGGGTTGTTGATGTAAAAGCGAGAATTGAAATATAATCATTTACTTATGTTATTGCGACATTCAAGATAAATACATTATCCATCATGATGGATAAAGGAGTTATCTCCTCATAACAAAAGTAAATGAGATGTATATTTTCACTGTGACAATATATTCGTGACAATAATAAAAATAAATGATTACATTAAGAGTTTGAATACACACGTTCTTCCAAGAATGAAGAATTCGTAAATGGATATCTGATATTATATTTTCACCATGATGTCAAGAATCTTGACAAATGATGTATAAGAAATATATCTTCAAAATAGGGGTAAAAAAAAAAATTATATGGAAGGATCTAAGTATATGGATTTCCGCCGTAACATTGAGAATAAGAAAATTTGTGAATATTTTATAAATTCTCAAGTTTGATGATAATGGAAAGAATCACGAAAGAAATATCTCCCATCTCCGGAAAACTCCAATCTTTAAAATCTAGACGAGATATTTATAAAATTATAAAATGTAGAATAGAAGCATCTTATTGTGCTGACATTAATAAGAGAAAATTTATCTCTTTTATTTAAAAAAATTCTAATTTTAAAAGTGGCAATTTTTTTTTTAATTTCTTTTTTGAATTTCATTTGGTCACTGGAAAGAGAATATACGAAACTCTTGACAACTTTATCATAGTAATTCACTGTAAAATAAAAAAAAATAAATAAATAAATAAATTGTTCCTACAAAATAAAATTGATGAGGTGTTTTTGACCACTTCACTAATGGTACTTTACCATTGATTACTATATCTCTTCTAATGAAAATTTGATTTTTCATATTAAATTTGAAATATTTATTTTAAAGGAATTTTTATTTTTTTAATTAAAGATATAGCACTGAGGAAAAACATATTTTAAAAAAAAAATCTTCAAATATATTTCGAATGAATATTTTTCTTACTTTACCAGTCTCAAAACTCATATGAGTTCAAAATGAGATAATTAATTAAAAAAATATCTTACAAAATAAAGTTTGGTTAATGACCCTTTCTAGTATTAGTGTAATATTTTATCTACAACATGATTATGTCTTTAATTATTTTTTAAAATGAAGTCATCAAAATTCATACAGATTAGTTATATATATATATATATATATATAAATCATTACTTGATATTAAAAATAATATAATTTAAATATTAATTAATTGAAAACAGTACTTTAAATTTGAAAATACAAGTAATATTGTAATTAAAAAGGTTAGAAATTTAAAAATAAATATTGTAATTTTATTATTATTATTATTTTTGCTATTTAAATAATAGAATAAATTACCTACCATATTAAAAAATTTATAATTAAATTGAATTTTATTATTAAAAATAAATAAATATGTTAATATATTTTTTAAATCTCAAATTATTGTCCAAATTTTATTCTTTCCACCAACTAAAATCATATGGTTTATATTTTTAATTATATATCAATTATTAATACTACAAATATGATTATAAATGGAATATATTCCATCTTTACCCATTCTTAAAATTCTCGATATGCCACTGTCATGGGGCCATGACTCTAGTAAGCCATCCAAACATGATTACTTTTAATGATTATAAGCATAACTTCTTAATCAAGTTGTGAAATGTTTTTAAGATATTAGGACTTCCTTTCTGACATCAAATTTGAATCTCACTACATTCTTTGACAATTGTCCAACTTTATTGCACAGAGCAAGTGGACCTTTAACTTAAAATTGTTTATGTAATAAAGGTAAGCTTCAACCTTATATTATAAAAATAATAAATAAATAAATAAATAAACCTAGGAAACGAATATACTACAATTGAAGGTCAAGAAAGGTGAAGGGGCATATCCTTATAAATCATAATCAATAATTAATTAGGTAACAAAGCAAAGGTGAGTACACCATCATAATCCTATCAGGTTGTGAGTCAAAACTGGACCACCTAGCTTATATTCGCAATTAAAAAATACTTTTCGTGTTATTTGGAAAAAATATTTTTGGTGAATATTTCTGTAAAAATCTTCTTCGGTCAGAAGTAACGAGCAAAAGCTCTAAAACTTGTCAGTACATGCTGCAGTGTAATTTGACAACTATATGACACTGATTGGATAACAGTGGAGAAGAATGTAAGGAGCATGAGAATTTCTGGCTGGCTGTCTATCATTAAAGAAAGAAGATGAAGAAGAAAGTGCAACTATACCTTACCTCAGAAAAGAAAATCAACCATTGATACATGACATGACATGACATGACAGTGTGTCGTGCCTTATTTTCCACCATCACAATGATCATACACTAGTTGGCTTTTAGCTAACATTGAGGGAATCACACATTTAAGATGAATATCAAAAATCAACAGAAAACTGTTACCTGCATACGTCAGGCTGATGTCCCAAGTGATATTAAGGAGGCATACACTCCTCCATCTTTGATTTTAATTAAATCTTCATGCTTTCCTTTCTCTGCTATCACTCCATTTTTGACAACTGCAATTACATCTGCATTCTTGATTGTTGATAGTCGATGGGCTACTAGTACTGTTGTTCTATTCTTCATCACTTGGTTCAATGCGTCTAAAACCACTCGCTCTGATACAGCATCCAGTGCACTTGTAGCCTCATCCAGCAGTAGTATCTTTGGATTTTTAAGTATTGCTCGTGCAATAGCTACCCTTTGTTTCTGCCCTCCTGATAATTGAATTCCTCGCTCTCCAACAATTGTATTGTATCCCTGCATTTCACATTATACTTGTATAATAAGAGAAATGTAACTAATATGAATAAAAAGATGATGAAGGTAGATTTTAACCTGTCGTAAACTTGAGATGAAATTGTGGGCATTGGCTAATTCTGATGCAGCTATAATTTCTGCTTCAGTTGCGGTCCCTTCCTTTCCGTATGCGATGTTGGCATGCACTGTATCGTTGAATAATACTGGTTCTTGGCTCACTAGACCCATTTGTTGTCTCAACCATTTTAGTTGGAATTTTTTAATTTCAACTCCATCAAGTGTAATTTGACCTGAGTCTGGCTCATAAAATCTTTGCAACAGTGAAATAATAGTTGACTTGCCACTCCCACTTTCTCCAACAAGAGCAACATTCTGATAGTAAGTTTGGAAACAATAATACATCAATTCTGTAGAGGAAAAAAATTTAATTTCTAAATGCAATTTTTGTTTACCTTGCCTGCGTGAATAGACAGATCTAGATCTTGGAATATCAGAACATCTGGCCGCAATGGGTATTTGAAGCTCACATGACAAAGCTCTATATCTCCTTTCACATTCTCCAGTGTCAATCCGGACTCATTACTGGGATCTATTTTCGATTTCCTGTCTATGATTGCAAATATGGATGCCGCTGCAGTTTTAGCTTTGCTGGTGTCAGGAGCTAGGGAACTTGATTGAGAAATTCCAATAGCTGCCATGGTCAGAGCAAAAAAAACCTGAAAAACATATGTTGCAAGACTCTTTTTCTTTAATCAGAAGTACTATGGTTCAACTTTTTTGAACTGTGTGAAAAAATGCATATACTCACTCTAAAAACATCAGAGATTGTTGTTTGACCATCTTCAACGAGTCGAGCTCCGACATAGAAACTAGTTGCATAAACACAAAAGAGCAAGAATAAGGAAAATCCAAATCCTGAACCACTGATCAAACCACGCCTTATCCCCATTTTCATGGGGCCTTCACATTTCTTTTTATACAATTTCATCACCTTCTCCTCGGCACAGAAAGAAGCTACTGTTCTTATACTTCCAACAGCATCATTTGCAACTTGGCTTGCTTCCTCATACATTTTCTGCAATCATTTAGACTAAATAAAACATCTTCCTACAAAAATAAAAAAAAAAGTGTTCCGTGTTATATCTTACCTTGGCATCTGCAGAGAATCCTCTCATAAACTTGATTTCAGCATACCCACTAACTCCTATCAAAGGAAGTAAAACAAGGATAATTAACGATAACTGCCAACTTGCAATGAAAGCAATGAGTAACCCTGCAAGTGCTGTAGCGATGTTTTGAACAATTAGAGCCAGTGAATCTCCAACTAACACTCGCACAGATGCTGCATCAGTTGAAAGCCTTGCCCCCATTGCTCCACTAGAGTGTGCAGCCTCATCGAACCAGCCAACTTCCATCTGAACCACTTTCTCGAAACACATTGACCTTATTCGTCTGATTAACTCTGATCTAGCTACCGAAAATAGGTATATTTCAGCTAAAGTCGCCAAAAATGAGGCCATACCAAGCACAACAAACATTAGTGCCCAGAATATTGTACCCTTTTTCAGTTCTGCTGGTGGTTTGTAAAATGATGCAATAGCACTAGAAAGGATTGAACCATAAACTGGATAGACTGCACCAGCTGCTACTGCAGCTATGGTTCCCAATAGAAGTATTGGAACTTCTGGCTTATTAAGATAGGCAAGGCGAAGGAGTGAAACCTCAGGATGATGGTCTGTTAATACTGGAGGCCCTTCAGGTTTACCCACAGCAACATCAGAGATGTTAGGAACATCCATTGGGAATGACTCATGACTGGTATTTCGAAAAGACGATCCCTGATGTACAGAACATCTCAATGACATCCTCAGATTAGAATTTCTAGAAGACTCTGATTTGATTTCTGCTTCATTGTGGCCACTGTCTTCTGCCTTATCGTTTACATTCTGTAAGCGGACAAGAGTGGAATATGTTCCATCAGGATCCTTGAGTAGTTCAGAATGTGAGCCTAGAGAATTTCCAAATATTTTATCAGAGCATTTTCCATAATCAATAACAAAAATGAAATGAATTGCCAGTTAAAATGTGTGAGTTATGAAACAGCATACAGTATACCTTTTTCAACAATCTTTCCTTGATGAAGAACAGCAATCATATCAGAATTTATCACAGTGCTTAAACGATGTGCGACAACGACAGTACTTCTATTCACCATGATCTTGTCCAGCGCTTCCTGAACCACTCTCTCAGATTCCGAATCAAGTGCACTAGTTGCTTCATCTAGAAGTAAAATCCGCGGGTCCTTTAAAATTGCCCTTGCTATTGCAATCCTCTGCTTTTGCCCGCCAGACAATTGTATTCCATGCTCACCAACCATAGTGTCCAGTCCCTACGTGTTCAATACAAAATTTTGGAAGTTTATAGTTGCTCTAGCATTAGAAACTTAAATAAATTAAGACAGCATATTAACGGGTAAAACTTCAAACCTGGGGTAGTTTATCAATAAACTTAGCAGCATTAGCTAGTTCAGCTGCAGCTCTTATTTCTTCAATGGTTGCTCCATCCTTTCCGTATGTCACATTATCCTTAATACTGGCAGTAAATAATACGGGTTCTTGGCTGACAAGGCCAATTTTATGCCTGATCCATTTTAGTTGAAATTCTTTGAGATTAGTACCATCAATTAGTACCTCACCAGCTTGAGGATCATAAAATCTCTCTATCAAACTGATAACCGATGATTTCCCACTCCCAGTCTGTCCAACTAAAGCTGTTGTTGTACCACTTGGAATGAAAAGTGAGAATCCACTAAATATTTGTTCATCAGGTCTACTAGGATAACTGAAGTAAACATCTCTCAACTCTATATCTCCTCTAATATCATCAAAAATCTTCCCTCCAGTGTCATTCACGTCTATTTCAGGCTTCCTGATAATTGTCTCAAACATTTTAAATGCTGCAGCTCGACCAGCTGCAAATGCACTCAGGCAAGGAGAAGCCTGTCCCAGAGACCTGAAACATTACAGTTACTCAAAGATGCGAAACAATAATAAAAATTAAGTAGAGTTTGTATTTGAACTCACTGGGAACCAATTAAAACTGCAATCATGACATTAATCACTGTCCCTCCTGTATAACCCTTTTCCAATATCAACTTCCCGCCATACCATATACACAATGAATGCATCGAGAAAGCAATTAACATAGCTAAGCCAAGACCAAATCCGGAAGCCAAAGCTTCAAATAAACCTATCTTATGAGCAGCAACAAGGAACTTATTGTAATCACTGATGGCTTTTTTCTCCCCTGTAAATGATGCAACCTAAAAGCAGAAGATGTATGAATATAAGACTGAACAAGTAATGGAAAGATGCAAAAATTGACCAACTTTTGGCCACATGATCACGAATTTAACTCATTGTAGCCGTGTAACATACAGTTCTGATAGAACCAATAGTCTGTTCAACCACAATTGCTGCTTTTGCATAAGCAGTTTGACTGTGGGAAGCTGTCCTTCCTAATATGGTTGCCTGGATTCCACCAACAATAATCAGAGGAGGAAGAGAGGCTAGCATGACAAGGGTGAGAAGCCACCCTTTTACAAAAGCTATTACAAACCCTCCAATGAAAGTTGATATAAGCTGTATGAATTTGCCAACCTATCAAAGAAAGAAAGTCTTAGAATGTGCGCAATGCATCAGGATCATCAAGCATTTTCTTTCAATAAACATAGAATACCTTTTCTCCTAGAGCTTCTTGTATAAGAACAGTGTCGCCAGACATTCTTCCTAACACTTCTCCTGTTTTTGCTTCTTTATCAAAGAAAGCAATATCTTGTCTCAGAATAGTTTCTAAATACAAACGCCGTATTCTTGCAGCTTGTCTTTCCCCTGTAACCATCCAGCAACTCACCTCTGAAAAAAATGAAACACATGCTTCTTGGTTCTTGTTGCTCATGAAACTTGGTTATATCTTTGATTAAAAAAATTGTACTCGCTGGTACTTACGAAGGAATGATGCTAGTGCAGATCCAATGGCCAAATACACAAACCGCAGACAAACCTATATATTCACATGATGCTTGTCAGTAAAATATTGACATAGAAATGTAAAGTCCAATTATGCGTTCATGCAAAATTTTACATCAGAAACCACATCAACAATGTTGCTGTTGGTTCGTCTTTGCCCAAAGGAATCAATCATGTCACCAAATATTACAGCCATAAGAGGCATAGATACACCATTCGCTGAAGCACCAATAGAGCCAATGATCATCAATAACATATCAATACCATCTGCAAACACGAAAAGCTTTTGAAATGGAACTGTGTTAACTTTGTCATCTGCTTCCCCCAGTCTCAGCTGAGGTGGATGCCTACTCATACTTGAATCTTTCTCAACTAGTTCTTGGCTTTTCAATGAGTTGACATCATTTAAATTCTCCATACTCTGTACCATAAAATACCAGCTGATTCAGCAACTATTATTAGAACACAAACCTTGAATTAAGTACAATTACAGGTTTTTGTCCGAAGCAAAACCAGATTAGCCTAGCAGGTTATATGTTTAATAAATCCTACATAGGACTCTTTGAAACTCATTACTTCAAACTCGACTAGCAACCTAATGATTAGCAAGGACTAAGGTGACTAATCAGGTTGACCATCAATCAATCTATCAACTCACTCAACTCAGCACCTCATCAATAAGTAAATAGTTGATTCCGCCTGATAAGTTCTAAACAATTACAAATATACACGAGTTCTAGGAAAACTACAAATATGCACCAGTTAATGTACTATGAGTTAAGAAATATGAAGTTGCAAACTTCATAGAAACAACTCTAACATTTAAATTAGACAGAAAGCTTAAATTCTAATCTCAATGGAACCTACAAAGTATGCTGACACCAGTCGAACAAATTTGACAATGTACTATCAAGCCAATAAAACAAGTGAACAACAAATAAAGAGAAACATGCTAGTAATTGTCAGACAGTTAATTACTTACCAATAGACCAAAGTATTTGTGAGTTCAATGTTCAGGCAAGTGATCTTATAACTATCAGTTACTGTTTAACCTGTTTCTAAGCTAGTCAAGAGTTATATTTCTTTTATAGCTTAGTCATTACTTAATAAGCAAGCATTGCTCTTCTGCTAATGAAGACATGCTGATGATTTGATACTGAAATTTTGATCAACAGGACCACAGTATGCTATTAAAGAATAATTATAATCAAAACTTGATCTTGTCAAATCCACAACCAATATATAAAATAAATTAAAGTTATTATCATCACCTAAAGATCAAATAAGTCATACAATAAAGCTGGTGTCATCAAAATATTCCTCCAATCTCTTATTTCATCCTCAAAAATTTTTCATTTTTGTCTGATTTTGGTAATAGTAATTAACCATAGATTTTCATTATAAGGACAAAAGTTCAACTGCATATGTAAGTTCCGTTTCCACTATGAATATTAAGCAGTTTTTTTTTTTTTTTTAATTGTAAAAAAAAATTCACTGTTCATGGAAGAAGAAGTGTTTACCTCGGAAAAACAACGTTGTTGACATCCAGTTGACCAGGTCTCCATACATGATTGTTAGGATCATTCATAGAACAATGAACTCATCATCGTTAAATCTCTTGTTGATTAATCTCGCAAAAGCAATTGTTTTCACGTGGTTTCGACGTTGCTTGCGAGAAGATCGATTTGCTCCGGCGCTGGTTCCCGGCGAGTAGCAAAGACCGCCGACCGGTGATGTTTGCAAGAGGGGCCGCCGACCGTAATCCATAGGGCTATCTTGGTAATTTTAGTCGTTAATCAAATTTGTGAGTATTGTAGTGGGCTAAACCTAAGCCAGTTCGGAATTAATATCCAAGCCCAAAACTCCTGACAGGCTAAGGTCTAGGCCCAGGCCCAGGCCTAATGGTTCCGAAAGATTCAGGCCCAATGATTCCGAGAGGCCTGAGGGCCCATGTTCCTTCCGAGATTCATCAGCTGACCAAGTAAGCTGTTGGGGAAATTCCGGATTCTGCGGAGATCTTTCCGCAAAGATCTCGGCAGAATCTGGCAACGATTCCCAAAATCTCTATAAATAGAAGGTTCGACCTCACAAATGAGGACACTCACTGACTTACTGAAATTCTGCCAAAATCCTTATTCAGCTATCTACATCTCCGATTACACTCCGATGCACAATTAACGACTTTGATCGCCGTATCGATCTCAATAAGTTAAGCCCAGAGCTTGTTCTGTTGTTTATCGCGTATCTTCCGAGACCTAACCTCCGACAGGAATCATAGACCACATGAAGTTAATTCTTTCTTTTTCTTATTTGGTTTCTTACTTGTTTTCAGCCCGGAACCGACTTAAGCGTCGTAGTGCCTATGGCAGACACCACACCGGTGTCCCCAGGTCCGCTCGGACTTTTCCCTACTCTTTTGTAGGATCCCGTTACATTTGGAATCGGTCCTTAATCAGCCCAGAACCATCCGGTCCAGTCAGTCCGGATCAACTGTAGTTCCGAACAACTACAGTTTGGCGCCCACCGTGGGGCCAACAATAAGTTTCCTGCAAAACTAATCTCTTTCACTTTCTTCTATTGATTCAAAATTCGTTATCCTTCTCATGGCTAACGATTCGACTGTTAAGCAACAGCTTAGAGCTATGATGGATCGCATGCGCCAGCTGGAAGAAGAGAATGCTAGAACAAAGGCAGCAAACCAAGAACTTACCATGCGAGTGAACAATATGACCAATAATGGCACTACCCCAAACGCGAACGGTGACAAGTCAGCCAACCACGAAGCCAACAGGCTCCTCCTGTCTGAGATCCAAGAGATCAAAAAGGGAATGGCAAAAGAGGCTGAAAATTTCCAGGCTGTCATCAGGACTATTCTTGGTATTCCAGCACCATTCGAACGCTCTGCTACGGACACCCACATCCTCTCTCCATTTGTGGATAGGATCGCTACAGTGGAGATGCCAAAGAGAAGTGTTCTCCCGACCTTCCACAAGTTCAGAGGGGATTAGGATCCGGCGGAGCACGTAGCCGAGTACCGCCAGGAAATGTCCTTGGTGAATCTTCCGAGCGACACTCGCGAAGCCATAACTTGCAAGACGTTTGGTAGTAGTTTGGTCGGACCAGCCCTAACTTGGTTTCTTAAAATTCCGAACAACTCTATTCACTCGTTTTCTCAAATTGTTGATGATTTTGTTGTCAAATTCTCTAGCCGCAGGCGTTTCAGGCTAACCACGAACCACTTGTTCTCCGTGGCCAAGAAAGAAGGTGAAAGCCTCCGAGAGTACGTCTCTCACTTCACCAGTGAATATGTCAAAATCCCAGACATTGTGTAATCAACTGCCGCAACAGCATTCCGAAAGGGTCTACCCCCATTCTCTCGCCTGTACCAGCAACTGACGGAATGCGAGCCTCGGACTCTAGAAGAATCTCTTGCAATCGCGACTCGGCAAATCAAACTAGAAGAAGATCCCGTGAGGGCAGCCATGGCAAAAGGCAGGGCTAATGGTAAGTCCGAGCAGCGCAACAACAAGCCTTGCAGGGGGAGGTTCGAACCATACAAAAGGCACGACCCTCGCCCCAATTCAGGTCCGTCCGGAACCACAAGTAGGAATGGTGAAAACAAACCAAAACGACCGGTCCCGACCTATGATTTAACCATAGAGCTAAAAGCCCTAGTCGTAGTAATGAAAGACATGAGATCCTCTGTTAAATGGCCAGAGCAAATGCGGACCCCCGTGCATCAAAGAGATAAAATAAATTTTGTCAGTTTCACAATGACAACGGCCATAGAACGGAGGATTGCGTGGCATTACGGTTTGAGGTAGCCTCCCTACTGAAGAAAGGACGCCTGCGCGAGTTTTTGTCCGAGAAAGGAAAGCAGACTCTTGAAAAGTCCGAAGAAAAACGTCATGAATCAAAAGCAATCGAAATGCCTGACGAAGCTTCAGAAGTCGAACGGATAATTGGAGTTATTCACAGTGGCTCAGTGGTGAGCTGAATAACCCAAAGTTCCACAAAAAGACATGCTCGAGAGCTAGTCAGCATCAATGAAACTTCCGTTCGGCTAGGTAAAACCCCTCTCGCCTACGAACTTTCATTTTCTGACCAAGACATGCAGGGACTTACTGATCCGCACCACGATGCGTTGGTCATAACTTTACAAATAGCCAACTGCAAGTTAAAGAGGGTCCTAGTTGGCAACAGAAGCTCAGCGAACATCATGTTCCTTCTGGCTCTCAAGGAAATGCATCTGGACGAATAACTCATTATTCGAGACACGACAGCACTCACCGGATTTAGTGGAGAATCAAAGCAAACTATAGGTGAGGTCGTTTTACCTGTTTTTGCAGGTGGAGTCAATCTCGTGACCATGTTTCTCCTAGTAGATGCACAGTCGTCCTACAATTTAATCATGGGGAGACCTTGGATCCACGAGATGAAGGCTGTTTCTTCGAGCTATCATGAAACTCTTCGATTCCCTACCAAATGGGGAATCAAAGAAATCAAAGGAGACCAAAAAGCCTCAAGGGAATGTTATCACACCAGTTTTAAGAAAGCTCCAGCAGCATAGCAATTACAAAACGGAGCCCCCGCTAAAGGCCGAATGGCGGTTCCAGTGCCTGAACCCCTTGAGGAAGTTCAGATTGACCCGGCACATTCCAACAAGAATATCCAAATCGGTTCAGCACTAGACTCGGAATTTAGAGGTAAACTCCTGACTCTGATTTCAGCTAACCTCGATTGTTTTGCTTGGTCCCACGCGGACATGACAGGTATCGACATAGGCATCATTGCCCATAAATTGAGAGTCGATCCTAAGGCTAAGCCCATCAAGCAAAAGAGGAGAAAATTCGCTTCAGAAAGGAACCAAATCATCAATGAAGAAGTTCAGAACCTTCTGAAAAATGGTATGAGGTGAAATATCTCGACTGGTTGGCTAACGTCGTAGTCGTTGGGAAGAAAAATGACAAGTGGTGAGTATGTGTAGATTATTCCGATCTAAATAAATCATGTCCGAAAGACTTATTCCCTCTCCCTTATATTGACACAATGGTGGATGCAACTGCGGGACATGAGCTCCTAAGTTTTATGGATACCTTCTCTGGGTACAATCAAATCAAGATGGACCCAACAGACCAAGAAAAGACGGCGTTCATAACCGAAAGAGGAACTTACTATTACAAAGTGATGCCGTTCGGACTTAAAAACGCTGGTGCGATGTACCAACGTCTGGTCAACCGAATGTTCTCCGAGCAAATTGGAAAAACTATAGAAGTTTATGTAGATGATATGCTTGTGAAATCACTGAAAGCTGAACAACATATCGAACATCTACAAGAAGCCTTCCAAATCTTGAGACGATATAACATAAAAATGAATCCAGCAAAATGCTCATTCGGAGTTGGCTCCGGCCAATTCCTCGGATTCATGGTAACAAAAATGGGGATAGAAGCAAATCCGAACCAATTAGAAGGCGTTGTAAAAATACCAATCCCATAAAGCAAAAAGGACATCCAACGCCTGACCGGAAGAATCGCGACCCTTAATTGATTTCTTCCGAGAGTTTCCGAATACCTCAAACCCATTTTCCAGTTACTTCAGAAGGGCACGAACTTTGACTGGTCAAGATCATGCAAAGAAGCCCTACGGAAAGTTCAACTCCACCTCTCAAAGGCACCACTTTTGGCCAAACCAAAATTTAGGGAAATGTTGTACATCTGTCTGGCCGTTTCCGAAGCGGCAGTCAGTGCCATCTTGGTCCGAGAGGAAGGAAAAACCCAACAACCAATCTACTACACTAGTAAATCTCTCGCAAACGCGGAAATAAGGTACAGTAGTATGGAAAAACTCGCCCTGGCCATAGTATCAGCCTCTCGGAAGTTAAGACCCTATTTCCAAGCCCATCTAATAACTGTCATATCATCCTACACAACCAGAGCGACTTTGCACAAACCTGAAGTATCCGGGCGGATGATGAAGTGGGCTGTGGAACTAAGTCAATTCGACATCAACTATAAACCTCGTACAGCCATAAAATCTCAAGCACTGGCAGACTTCGTAGCGGACTTCGCAGTCCCACCTCAGAATGTCAACACTACGGAAGAAAAGCCTGGTCAGTGGATTTTAGAAATCGATGGAGCTAGCAACTCACAAGGAGATGGTGTGGGGATCGTATTGATAAATCCGAACGGACAACTACTAGAACATTCCTTGCACTGCGACTTTCAAGTCACCAACAACGAAGTAGAGTATGAAGTGTTGATCGCCGGCTTAAAGTTAGCCCAAAGCCTACACATCAAGAATCTGCTAGTCAAATGCGACTCTCAACTAGTCGTAAGCCAAGTCACTGGAACCTATCAAGCAAAGGACGATAGGATGAAAACCTACCTTGAATTAGTTCAAACCTTCCAAAAGTCATTCTTGACAATATCGTTTGAACAAATTCCTAGGGGGGAAAACAGCCGTGCAGACGCTCTTGCCTCTTACGGTTCAGCAGTTAAAGATCTGGGCACAAAGTACATTCTGCACGGACACATCGAAAAATCTTCCATAAGGGCAGAATCACTAGAACCTGAAATCTTTCAAGTCAATAACCAACAAGAGAGTTGGATTAAGCCAATCCTCGAATATATCCGATTCGGACTGTTGCCCCAAGATAAAATTTCTGCTCAGAGGTTACGTACATCCGCAGCCAGATTTGCAGTGATCGAAGGGGTACTCTATAGAAGATCCCTTAGTGGTCCTTATCAGTTATGCTTGGGTGAGAGCAACGCGAAGAGAGTCTTACAAGAACTTCACAATGGTCAAGCTAGAAACCATTCCGGGGGAAGAAGCCTAGCGTTCAGATGTTTCCGAGCTGGGTATTATTAGCCTACCATGAAAGCAGACGTAAAAGAACTAGTCAAGAGATGTGAAAATTGCCAAAGGTACGGAAATTATATTCATGCTCCAGCTGAACTTTTATACAGATTCTGGGCCTTTCTCTAAATGGGGAATGGACATAGTTAGACCGCTTCCACCTGCTCATGGAAAAGGTGAAGGGTTCATCCTTCTTGTCACTGATTACTACACCAAGTGGGTAGAAGTCGAGGCATTCACCAATATCACAAATCTAGCCGTTAGGAACTTCGTGTGAAAGCACATACTCTGCCGGTTTGGGGTTCCGAACGAAATCGTTACAGATAATGGCTCGCAATTCATCTCTAAGGTATTTCAAGATTTTTGCATCGCTTGGAACATCAAGCTGAACTTCTCTACCCCCAGATATCCGAAAGCAAATGGTCAGGCCGAAGCGACAAACAAAACCCTTATGGCCATCCTCAAGAAACGACTGGGGAAACACAAAGGTGCGTGGGTTCAAGAGTTACCTGATGTCCTATGGTCCTATAGAACAACCCCAAGGGTTCCGACCGGACAAACTCCTTTCTCTCTAGTCTTTGGGGTCGAAGCAGTACTTCCTTCCGATGTGGGATTCGGACAATATCCGCTCCACGATCAGAACCAAGTCGTATTAGACTTTGACCTTGCCACGATCGACGAGCTGCGAGAAAGTTCCGAGATAAAAATGGAAAAATATAAAAGGACTATCGAAAAAGCTTACAACAAATCCGTCCGAGTAAGAACCTTTTCCGTAGGAGATTGGGTACTTCGAAAAAACTTCAATGCAAACAAATTGGACGAATCCTGGGAAGGTCCGTATCAAATTACCAAAATAATAGGCAAAAGGGCGTATCAGCTTCAAGACGAAGCCGGTAAAGCAGTCCGAAACACCTGGAATGCTGCTCACTTAAAGAAATTCCAGTTCTAAAACGAATAAACCCCATGTATTTCGGGGACTAGGTTCCAACCTCAAACTATAAACTCTTTTTCCATTCAAGTCTATTTTTTATGATTTGCTCTTAGAATCAATTACTGACTTAAGCATCGGAGGGTCCTCAATAAGTTGAGGACCATCCTAACCCTCCTATTGCTTTGCAGTCAGAAGTCAACGTCCATCCGGACCATAAATCCCCACGAAGGGACATCAGGTTTTTCTAAAGAACCCCTTTCGATACTCGCATTTCAATTTCGATTTTCCTTCCGAATCGATTACTGACTTAAACATCGGAACTTAAGGCAAAATGCCCAAAACATAACTTAGAAAAACAAATATCAAATCAAGTTAAGTTCCGAAGCTAAGACACATAAGTCCGTACTACAAAGGTTCCGAATCATGCTCTAACCCCAAAATTTTATTTTTGTGAGGTGTCCGCACCAGAACATAAAACAAGAGCATAGAAAATCTCTCAAGACGAAGATTAAAACAAAGAACTGAGCTCAGAACAAAGTCATCTTGAGAACTCCACTCGGGCACGAGATAAGACCCCATACAGAACAAAGTCGTCTTGAGAATATCAACACTTGTAAAAAGTTGATCACTCTTCTTACTGTGTACACAAATCCGAAAGGACAGTGAAATTGAAAAAGATCCAACGAGACTATTATTAATTATCGTCCGAAAGGACTAACGTCATTGTATCCGAAAGGACAATTTCGATTCAATTAATGAAAACCGAGCATCGACTCGGATTACTTATTATTAGAAACTCATTGTCTATATTTGAATGTCTTACATATCTATTAAATTTTAAATCTCTTATTTGTTTATGTTTTAACTTATTTTCATCTCAACACTTAGAATACTCATAGAAGAAAGAATCGAAAGAAAAGCAAAATAGATATTTAATTCAGATGGAGAGAAGAAGTACAAATTCAATCAGGGAACGGAAAATACAAAAGAAAGAATGCAAAGCCTAAAGCTCTAAGTCATCAAGGTTCAACTCCTCCTCGGATTATGTCCCTCGGAAGCAACCTCGGTGACAAGAGGCACAACAGAAATTGGGTCAACTTCCATAGAACTGGAAGCACCCTCCTCAGCTCATTTCTCAGGAATGTTAGCATTCTCCGCCTCCTTTTCCTTTTCTTCTTCCTTTTCTTCCTCTCCATCTTTCTCCGAGTCACTGTCCTCAGTAGGGCTCGGAAGTGAAACACCAGTGACCTCCGCGAGTTGCTGCCAGTAGCCGAATCTTCTCTAGGCCACCTCTTTGGTTAGGGTACCAGTAAAAAACTTTTGGTAAACCCTACCCTTGGCCTCAACTTCTGCCCGGGCCTCCGTCTGCATGACCTTCTCTTCGGCCGCGACCAGACCTTTCTCCATCTCCGCCATCTGAGAGGACAAGGACTCAACAGTCCCCTTCAACATGGAGGACTCCTCCATCACTCTCTTCATCTTCTCCCTCTCGGAAGCAAGCTCCTTCTCCTTATCCTGAGCAATCACCCTCAGGTTGTTTAGCTCCGAGATGGCGGCATCCAGCTTTTGTTGGACATCATCTCTGTCCTTCTTATACGCACCTCGGTCGGCATGAGCTTTTTTTACCGCAGTAACATGGCGGTCCTACTGTTGGTCGAAAGCATGACCAATTTGAACCATCTGCACAAGAGGTAAAAACGTTAAATTCCGAAAAGATCATCAGAACAAAAATATGTTCGGACATTACCTTATGACTCGCCAGCAGTAGCTCGTCAACCAGTTGGGAACAGTTGTCATTGAGGAACTTCTAGTCCTCCTCTAGAGCCATCCCCCTGAAAGCTTCAAGGGCTGCCCTAGGCTCCTTAAAGAAAGAAGTGCCAGCAGGCATTGATAAAGTCCGAGGGACAGTCCCGGACTCCTCCAATATTTGAACCTCCGGAGGTGAGGTCTTCTGCTTCTTAGGGTCCGGAATTTCCGACCCACCTTCTTCACGAGGTCGCACTACTGCAACCCCCTTATCCTTGCTCGGCTTCCGAGTGGAGACCCTAGTGGCCTTATCCTTTTCTTTCTCCTTCCTCGCTCCGGAAGGACTACCGATCACAACGCCCTTACTCGGACGCTGCTTCATAAGATAGCTAAGGGCCTCCGCCGCTTTGGAGGACCCTTTGTTCTTCTTCTTCTTCCTCAGGTCTTTTCCGTCCATCCTTACAGCCTGACCTTTCTTAGTTGGATCTGGAAGAATTGGGACCAACTTCTGAAGGTCGCGAATCTCCGGATCGAAAGACAAGATGCGATCAAGGACAGCTTCGCTGTTCAAACCGCACGGACAGTTCGATTTTCCGATTTCCACTGCAAAATAAACACATGTTTGTCAGAATAAAAAACAAACAAAAGTAAAGAGAAGGATTCCAAGCTAAAAGTCGCCTCATACTTGGCTCGGAATTCCACCAATACAGAATGTCACCGTCTCCCTCTTCCCTCCATCGACGGGAGTAAAAAAAAACCGTTCTTTCCACGCCTTGTCACATGAGGCGGGATTTAAAAATACCCTCGTTTGATCCGAGTGACAATGAAGGTACACCCGATCAGGATCACCATTTACTTTCTGGACGAAATAAGCCGCGTAGATATCTGCGACTTCACAAATTATTCCCTTCTCTTCGGCCATTTTGTCAAACTACCACAAAAGCCTCATTGTATTCGGGTTCACCTTGCTCGGACTTATCTATAGCCTCTTACAAAATTTTCGGAGCATCCCTCCGATCGGAAATTTAAGACCCATGCTCAGTAAGAGAGTATACATTGGAGTCCACCCTTCGATAACCCAATTGGCCCGTTGTTCGGCATCTGGTGCACGGATCAAAATGTCTTTCGGGATGTTATAAGCCATACGGACATCATCTATCTGATCCGGGCGGATGATGGAAGGGCAATCCTTTTTTTGGATCCCTTGAGGACCGAAAGTTGAAGGATGCACCACCAGACGGCCAGTGGCTTTATCCACTACTTCTATTAAAATTCCGGCCGGAATCCCCGTGGGATCACTATCACCTCTTAGTTCTGCGCGGACCTTTTCCAAAGTCCTCGGACTCAAATCCAGACTGTTAGATCCCTGAGCCGATCCGGATATGGAAGGACTGTCGTCGTTTCCGGACGGGTTGTCTCCGAACATCCTTTGTATTTAAGATTCAGTCGCTTCACTTGACATACCTATTCGAAAATGTCAACAGTCAGATCAAGGGTATCTTCCGGTTAGCCGGAAAACACAGTTTTGGTCTAAAATTACCAAAAAAGACTCAAAATGGCCGGAAAATCCAACTAAGGACTTCTAATTAGTCCAGTGAACACTGCCATTCTCTCAAAAGCAGTAATCTGACATCCCAATCCTTGTCGGGCTACCAAAACCATTCGTCTTCTCCGACGAAACAAAACGCAAACACACAAAACAACCCGCAAACATAAGCAAAATTAGAAATGGATGATAAAACATTTACCTTAAATGTGTAGAAGGGGGATGAGACGAATTCCGACGAGCTCTCATTGATAGAGATTGAAAGGGTTTTAGAGAGATAAAGAGAAAATCGGAGAGAGTGAAAGTGAAGAAGTGGAGAGGTCATGACCTATTTATAGGCGCGCGAGGTAGGTGAAAAGGAAAAACTTCTTAGGGAAGCTTCCACACGTGTCACCCTCCCAATGGAGAGTTTCTTCTGACGTGACGTCTTTGACAGCTGGAGAGACCTAGTGGATTTCAACCGTTTTGTATCCTTGTCTCATTCATCCGCTCGAAACCTTCCATACGGATGAATGGGGGAATCTGTAGTGGGCTAAAACACTTAAGCCCGGTTCGGAATTAATATCCAAGCCCAAAACTCCTGACAGGCTAAAGCCCAGGCCCAGGCCTGATGGTTCCGAAAGGCTCAGGCCCAATGATTCCGAGAGGCCTGAAGGCCCATGTTCCTTCCGAGGTTCATCAGCTGACCAAGTGAGCTGTTAGGGAAATCCCGTATTCTACGGAGATCTTTCCGTAAAGATCTCGGCAGAATCTAGTAACGACTCCCAAAGCCTCTATAAATAGAAGACTCGACCTCACAAACAAGGATACTCACTGACTTACCGAAACTTTGCCAAAATCCTTATTCAGCTATCTTCATCTCCGATTACACTCCGGTGCACAATTAACGACTCTGATCACCTTATCGATCTCAACAAGTTAAGCGTAGAGCTTCTTTTGTTGTTTATCCCGTATCTTCCGAGACCCGACCTCCGATAAGAATCATAGACCACAGGAAGTTAATTCTTTCGTTTCCTTATTTGGTTTCTTACTTGTTTTCAGTCCGGAACCGACTTGAACTTCGGAGTGCCTACAGCAGACACCACACCGGTGTCCCCAGGTCCACTTGGACGTTTCCTTACTCTTTTGCAGGATCCTATTACACTTGGAATCGGTCCTTAATCAGCCCAGAACCATCCGGTCCAGTCAGTCCGGATCAACTGTAGTTCCGAACCACTACAAGTATATATAGGAGAAATACAAAACCGCAATATTAGTAAAAGAAATTTGGCTAAATTAATTTAAATAAAAAATATTATAATATAGGTTTAACTAAATAAAGTTACTTATTACCGAAGAATTACTTATTTGTGATTTTTTAAAATAAATTAAATTTTATTATAACTATTTAAAATTATAAATCCTTTTACGATTATAATTTATTATAATTATTTAATTTTTTTATGATTCGGATCTATCATATTCTAAACCTAACTACAGAACAAAATGGAAGGAAAAAACTTACAAAACAAAACCAAAATAAAGAGGAAAGAACGTTAACCTTAGAGTCTAAAGGTTCAGTAGCTAATCGAAGAAGAGTGCAGAAGGTTTAACACAAACGGCTTCTTTATTGAATCTTTACATAAGTCTCACATCTTCTCTAAAGTGTTTTCGAAACCTGAGGAATGCAGTTCTTGGAACTTCTAATTTTGAAAGAGGCAAAAAGCAAAGCGCGCAAAGTGGGTTTTGATGTGATGATATTAGGTTTTGCTCAGGAAGATTGATTTTTGATTTTTCGATAATCAAAATATTTCTGCAGGTTAGTAATTCAATGTAAACTCGCAACTTGAACAGCCAATTCGTAACCATTGTACATCGGAATCGCACAGTGATAAGTAAACATATCAATCACGTTATATTTGTAACCTCTTTAAATCAAATTTCTAACATCTTTACATAAGATTTGCAACATGAATTTTTAATGTAACTTATTTTAAAATCAAAATTTCTAAGCCGGCTTAGTTAACCAAAAACACAATCTAGTCAAAATTTAAATTTAAGTTTTAAATTAATGTAAAAGTTCCGATGCTATGAGTACTTGTTCCTATCTTGTATATCATGGAGTCGTAATATTATAGTTATAACTAATTCAATATAAATTCACAACTTGAACAACCAATTTGTAATTATTGTACATTGGAATCTCACATTGATAAGTAAACATATCAATCACCTTACATTTGTAACCTCTTTACTCAAATTTGTAACATCTTTACATAAGATTCGCAAAATGAAATTTTAATTTAACTTATTTAAAAATCAAAATTTCTAAGCCGAATTAGTTAACAAAAAACACAATCTAGTCAAAATTTAAATTTAAGTTTTAAATTAATGTAGAAGTTCCGATGCTATGAGTACTTGTTCATATCTTGTATATCATGGAGTCGTAATATTATAGTTATCACTAATTCAATGTAAATTCGCAACTGGAATATCCAATTTGTAACATTTCTATGTTGGAATCGTGCATTGATAATTAAATATATCAATCACGTTACATCTAAAACCTTTTTTACATCAAATTTGTAGCATCTATACATAAGATTCACAACATGGAATTTTAATGTAACTTAATTGAAAATCAAAACCGCTAATCCGAATTAGTTAACTAAAAAATATAATTAAGTTAAAATTTAATTTTATTTAGGGATAATATAATTGTGGGTACCTATACTTGTGCAAAATTCTCACTTAGATACTTCAACTTTGCGGGGTTTCATTTAGATACTCCAACTTGCAAATTATAGGTCATTTAGATCCTTCGGCTGACGTGACGCCATCTGTGAGTAGCACCTATATGAAACATCGTAAAGTTGGAGTACCTATATAAGACCTAATTTTCAAGTTGGAGTACATATATGAAACTTTGCAAAGTTATAAGGATCTAATTTGCAAGTTCGAGTACCAATATGAAACTCTCAAAGTTGAAGTATCTAAGTGAAAATTTTGCACAACTATAAGTACCCACAGTTATATTATCTATTTTATTTAATATAAAAACTCCGTTGCTATGAGCACTTGTCTGTATATTGTATATCGTGGAGTCGTAATATTATTGTTATAACTAATTAAATTAAATGTAATTTGCAACTGGAAATATCCAATTTGTAACATTTCTACATTGGAATCCCCCATTGATAATTAAATATATAAATCACGTTACATCCGCAACCTCATTGCATCAAATTTGTTACCTCTTTATATAGGATTCATAACATGAAATTTTAATGTAACTTATTCTAAATTCAATACCAATAAGTCGCACTAGTTACCTAAAAATCACAATAGAGATGAAGTTTAAATTAATAATTTAGTTTAATATAAAAACTCTTATGATATATGTACGATTTCATGGAGTCATAACATTATAGATAAACCAAAAACAATGTATATTTGCAACTTGAACAACCAATTTGTAACCATTGTACATTGGAATCATACATTGATAAGTAAACATATCAATCACGTTACATTTATAACCTCTTTACATCAGATTTTGTAACTAATTGCATAAGATTTGCAACATGGAATTTTAATATAACTTACTTGAAAATCAAAATTTCTAAGCCGGATTAGTTAACCAAAAACTCGAGTCAAAATTTTAATTTAAATTTTTAATTAATGTAAAAGTTCTGATGCTATGAGTATTTGTTCATATCTTATATATGATGGAGTCATAATAATACAATTATAACTAATTCAATGTAAATTCACAACTTGAACATTCAATTCGTGACCTTTCTACATCGGAATCGCGCATACATCATTCACGTTATATTCGTAACCTCTTTACATCAAAACCTCTTTACATAGGATTAGCAACATGAAATTTTAGTGTAACTTATTCTAAAATCAAAACCATTAAGTCGTACTAGTTACCTAAAAATGACAATCGAGATGAAGTTTTAATTTATAATTTAATTTAATATAAAATTTCTAATGCTATAAGTACTAATTATAATGGAAACGTAACATTATAGATAAACCTCAAACAATGTAAATTTGCATATTGAAATCCAATTAGTAACCATTCCATATTAGAATCGCACATTGATAAGTATACATATCAATAACGTTACATTTGTAACCTTTTTACATCAAATTTGTAACATCTTTATATAAGATTCGCAACATGAAATTTTGATGTAACTTATTTTAAAATCAAAACTGCTAACCTAGATTAGTTAACTAAAAAAAGTAATCGAGAAAAAAATTTAAAATTTTTTTAATTTAATATAATAACTCTAATGCTATGAGCAATTGTTCGTATATTGTATATTGTGGAATCATAATATTATAGTTATAACTAATTCAATGTAAATTCGCAACTTGAACATTCAATTCGTAGTCTTTCTACGTTGGAATCACTCATTGATAATTAAATATCAATCACATTACATCCTTAATATCGTTACATCAAATCTGTTACTTCTTTACATAGAATTCATAACATGGAATTTAATGTAACTTATTCTAAACATCAAAATCATTAAGTCGTACTAGTTACTTAAAAATCACAATCGAGATGAAGTTTTAATTTATAATTTAATTTAATATAAAAATTCTGATGCTGTAAGTACCGATTATAATGGAAAGGTAACATTAAAGATAAACCTCAAATAACCTATCGAATTAATTAATACTTATGTGTTAATATAAAATCCATATAAGTATAATAAGGAGGAAGTATGCAATCGCATACATGTGCAATATTCAATACTTTTATATTTTTTCTGATTTTTGAGTTTGTTAAATAATCTTATTAAATAATTAATATTCTAATTCAATTAAAATTTAATAATTTTTAATTTTTTAAATTAATAAAACAATATATAGATTTTTCTGATTTTTGAATTTTTAATTTTTTTAATTATCTTTTTAAATAATTAATATTCTAATTCAATTCAAATTCAAATAATTTTTAATTTTTAAATTAATAATACGATATATATATTTAATTTAATTTTTTTAAATAAGTAATATTCTAATTCAATTTTTTAAATAAGTAATATTCTAATTCAATTTTTTAAATAAGTAATATTCTAATTCAATTTTTTAAATAAGTAATATCCTAATTCAATTCAAATAATTTCTAATTTTTAAAATTAATTATATTTTTAAAATTTTTTAATATAAATATCTTAATCTAATACAATACAAGTAGTATTCAATGTTTAATTAGGATTGAATACTATTTGAATTGAATTAGGATACTACTTATTTAAAATAAATATACATAGATTTTTATTAATGTAATTAAAATACAAATATCTAATTCAATCCAAATATTATTCAATGTTTAATTAAAAATAATATATATTTATTTGATTTTTAAATTTTTATTAATATTTTAATGCAATCCAAATACTAAAATTTTATTCTATTTATAGAAATAATAATGAACTTGAAATTTACGTTTCATCCAATATTTGTTTTCTCCTTCAATATTCGCTTTCTCCATCATCTTAAGGTTCATCTCTTTTTATATTCTGATTTGATTATTATCTTAAAGTTCATCTCCATCAATAATTAATGACTTTTTTTTGCCAGATTTTATCCCGTATTTCAATGGATTTTGTGTTTCTTGAGTAGCTGAATTTTATAATTTTTTTTTTGCACAAGTTTATTTGTGTTGTTTTGCAGATTCGGGGAAGAACAAAGGTGTTTTGTTTGAAAATTGGAGGAAAATAAGGTAGGTGATCATGTTTTCTCATTATAATGGTTTGAAATTTAGGAGTTACAAGATAGGGTAGCTAATTTGAGAACTTTTTTCGAGATGCTAAAACTATCCTCAACTTTGGATCCTTGGAACCTCACCGAAGTATGACTCAAACCATACTACAAAGGAGTTTTAAGAAGACCAGTCAAGGATGTGGATGATATCCAAACATGAAAAAAAATATGGGTTTATCAATGTATTCAACAAATGTAACATGCTTGTTTAACAATATGTTTAAAATTTATGGTTATTTTGTTCTTTACATGTATTTATGTAAATTTCAAATTTGAACTCAATTGAAAAAATCATCCAATTCAATAATAGTGGTTGATCTGATTTTTTAAAATAAAATAAAATAATACTCCATTAAATTTATAAATATATATATATATATTACATAAATTTACAAATTAAAAATTCAATATAAAAAATAAAATTTTATTTAAAAACTAAATTTAGAATCAGACTACTATTTCTATTTATTAGTTATTGATTTGAAATTTATTTTTCAATTTAAGTAATATATTTAATTTTTAATTATATTAAATAAAAAACCATTAAATATTTAAAAGTTATAACACATATATTTTCTACTTAATTAAAAAATTTTAAAAATATAATATAATTTAATTTTAAAAAAATTACGAAATAAATTCGACCGCGCTTGGCACGAGCAAACGACTAGTTTAATATAAAAACGCTTATGTGTTGTTTTTTAGAGTGCCACTTGTCAGCACGTGGTTAATTCGCTTTATTAAGTTTCTCCTTTTATTATAATAGGGATAAAGATATTACAATATTGATTTTGGATTTGTATCAATTTTAAAGACGTAAAATTGCATCCAAAATCTGAAATATTTTAAACTTTTATTCTAATCTATAGCGGCAAGTATATTTTAATTATACTAAATCTATAATGGCAAGTACATTTTAATTATACTAAGGGAAACAAAGCCTTAAAGGTCGATATGAAAAATAATTCTATAAAAATCTCATTTATATAGTCATGACGAAAATAATTAGTGAGATGCGCTTTCTATGTGGGATAACAATTAGTTGAAATATAACATATAGTAGAAAAAAATAAAATTATATATTTTAAAAGACGAAATAACCTATTGAATTAATAATACTTATGTGTTAATATGTGATTTCATATAAAAACGATTATGTGCAGAGCGCCACTTGTCATTAAATTGTTAATTCACCTTTTTAGGTTTCTCATTTTACTATATTAGAGATAGAGATATTATAATATTGACTTTGGTTTTGTATCAATTTTAAAAACTAAAAATTGAATCCAAAATCTAAAATATTTAAATCTTTCTATTAAAACCTATAGCAGCAAGTACCTTTTAATTTTACATATAGCACCAATGACTTAAAGGTTGATATGAAAACTAATTTAATAAAAACCTCATTTATACTAAAAACCCCATTTATATAACAGTAACGAAAATAATTAGGGAGTTATGCTTTCGATGTGAGATAACAATTAATAGAAATATAATAAATAGTAGAAAAAATAAATTAAATATTTTAAATGACAAAATAATCTGTCGAATTAATTATTACTTATATATTAACATATAATCTATATATTATATAAAGTAGAACCTCTTTACGGACCCATACGTTGACGTGACAACCTCAGAATTCAGTGTTACTTTGAAAAACAACAAAAATATGTGTTTTTGAGATTTGACCAAATTTTGCCAATAAAAATCTAACACGTGGCATTTTACAATTTTACCGCATTAGCATTTTATTATTTTGATTTATTCATTTCAATCACTACCTCCGTCCCACAATAAATGTCACAATTGAGAAAAAAAATTTGTCCCAAAATAAGTGTCACATGTTCATATTCTTCCACTCATACCCTTTACTTATTTAACACTCAATCTTTTTAAATAATAAAATACTTTTTTCAAGACAATAATCATGATTCTAATTTAATTATTTAATGTAACAACCAATCAATTTAGGAGTGATAATAAAACTAAATAAAATACACAAGGTTATTTAAGTAAATATCTCCTATAATCATCATTTTTCTTAATAGTTGTGTTTTGGTCAATTGTGACACTTATAATGGGACGGAGGTAGCAATTATGAGACTTCTCATTTGCACCATAATTTCAATAAGTTATAGGGGGTTTTCATATCCGCCCTTTTGTTTTATCTCTTCTCCGGTCAATTCACTCTCACCCTACAGCCAAAAAAGTTCCATTTCATTTCTCAGACCTCTGATCCGAGCAGTTCCACTAAGATAAGAAGGTTTTGTTTTTCTATTTTCTGAAGTGGGGTTTGTTGGATTTGGTTGTTCAGAACGAGTTGTAGATTCAGGTTTGACACATCCCTCTCAATCTCAAAAAACTCGCATTTCTCTCTCTTCTAATATGCTCCCGCTTCTAAGTATTCTTTCTTTCTTTCTTTTATTTGCCTTCAGGACAGTCTCCGAACAAGATTGCCCATATCTGTTCTTCTATGGCTCCTCCGGTCGTGGCAAGAAAACCCTATCGGTTCCTCTGTATTATTATGCAACCATTTGATCTGTATTATGTAGATCCTCCCTGATCTCTTTATTTAAGGTTAGTTATCTTTGAATTTGATTTTGAATTATTTTCACATATGTTCTAAGTCTATGGTTTATTTGTATATTGTGTGATTTGACAAAAAGTTTTGGGGTTGATTGATTGGAATTTGTACTGTTTATCTAACTGATTTGATTGTTTGTACTGTTTATTTAACTGATTTGATTGTTTGATATGAAGAATTGAAGCACATTGATTTAATGATTCTGTAAAAAAATTTGTAAAAAAATTTGTTACTAGATTAAGTGGTTATCGAATATTGATCATGGGCGGGTTTGTGTATAGTACATAATTCTTTTTGTTGATTTTAGTTTTGATTTAATTATATATGATTTTAAAAATATTGTTTGTTTGGTGTTGAGATGGCAAGTGGGTTTGGGAAGATGGATGCCTCAAAGTCCATATTTGTCTAATAATGAGTCGAAAACATTTTGCTAGAATGGAGAGTGCTTGGAACCGCCAGCAATTTGGAATATCTTTACAATCTATAAACCTATGAATTGTGGCATGAAACCTCAATTGGAATTAACATGTTCCCATGCTGAGACTCAAACTGCTATCCTTCACTTCCACTTTCAACAACACATTGTAACCATCTCCTTTCTTCTTCTCATTCAACTAATTAAATCCTCGAACATGAAATCGACACCAACTCTGTTCTCCAATTCTTGAAGTGCTTGTTGTCTTGATGCATGTGTAGCCATCATCATCATCTATTTGTTGATCTTCCGATTAATAATAATTTAATTTATTTTATTTTTTTATTGTGCAGCGAATTGAGGGTCTAGAATCGAAGAGGAAGAGAGTCTATTCTTACCTATATGCATTAGCCCAGGCTCACAGAGATGTTGCTTTTGAGTATGTGGATCAATGGAAAGAGGTGAGTTCCGAATTGCTTCTACTATTCATAATTTAATTGTCGTTTTACTTAAGATAAAAATAAATAAATAAAAGGAGAGTGATGTATTAGAGGTTGCTAAGCTCTTAAAATATCTTTTCCTCTAAAACTCCAATAGGAGCTGTCAGAGGCACCATTGAGTGAATTTCACCATGTAAGCGTTTCTATAACAAACAGCAAGGAGAGTGATGTATATTCAAGCTGAACTTCGCGGGTGATGGCTTTTGCTTAAAGTTTTTTTTTTAAATTTATTTTATTATTTTTTTAATTTCTTCTGGTTGGCTTGCTTGCTTCCAATCGAAATGTTTGGTTTAGTTACTAAATCTTTCTCAATTTCTCAATATGTGGCTATTGGGTATTGTGTTAGAAGTATTTCTCTGGCTTTCATCAATGTATAATCTCTTTGATTTTTCAAATTTTGTACTTTTCGATATTGTTTGTTTGGATGTCATTTTTACTTTGATCGGTTAAATATGGAGAGTTTTATTTTAAAAAATTTATAGTTTGATGTTTCTATAAAGATCTGACTATGTATTGGTGGTTGATATATATTGGAACTCTAATTACGATTCCTATTAATGTAGTAACACCCAAGTGCCCACTACTTCCTTCATTTTTCAGTTTGTCTAAAAAAGTATTTGATTTCTAGATAGTTTTACTGTTTTTTAATAATCTGAATTTATCTTTTGTTTATTTAGGTTAATTTTTCTGAGCATAATTTTTCTTTTATTATTTGTGTGCTTTTGATACAAATTTTCGTAATTTATTACTTGATAATGATTATTATTTTTTTTTTGGATGCTCCAAGTGTGATGAAATTGCCCTCAATTGAGTAGTCACCTAATGTGTCATCTGTTTTGGATGCACCTCAGCACTCTGAGAAACCATATCGCATCTGTTTCTGTGCCAAGTAGAGATATGGGAGGATCATAAAATGAGTTCCCAGTAGCCCCAGAGACATTTTGATCATGATGATGATGCAGGTGAGTTAGTGATTGCTGGAAAATATATATGATATGCTTAGAAAAAATTGTTTAATTCTTGTGTCGTATTTTCTTTTAATTTTTGGGTGTAATCTTATTGATTATCATGCTCATTATATATTAAATTTTTCATGTCTCGGGTTATATTGGTATAAGCCAAAAAGCATTGGGAAGTATTTTCATGACATGAAGCAACCTACTACACATTTTGGTGAGAGAATCTCTTCCCTTTTACACATAATGATGTTCAATGATTTAGCCTAACTGAATATTGACTTGCTCCTGGTATTATGTCTTCTTTCTTTATGATGAGAAGAGGAACTGATATGGATTTACATTGTGATGCTTATAAACTTTTAAGGAGTTCCTGTCTCATGTTTTAATTTGTTGCAATTGGAGATGGTTCTTCATCGATGATTGCAAAAATGCAACACCTTAATTTACATAATGATGAGGGAGGACACCTCCTGAAGAGCATAACCCTTTGTTATAATACCAAATCACCTTCAAGTCCACAATCTTGCTGCAGCCATTTGACCTTTGACAGTTTTGGGTTCAGCACTGGTTCTGCCTTTTCTAGGCCATTTGCATTAAGATCTATGAAGAATAACTTGGACGATGTACCTCAAGCTAAT
The DNA here is from genome assembly GCA_031304145.1 of Cardiospermum halicacabum. Lineage (NCBI taxonomy): Eukaryota > Viridiplantae > Streptophyta > Magnoliopsida > Sapindales > Sapindaceae > Cardiospermum > Cardiospermum halicacabum. The sequence continues at coordinate 109,805 of CM062399.1, read as the reverse complement.
GTACCTCAAGCTAATGTACCTCAAGCTACTGATGCTTCTACAATCGAATACTTTGAACCTCGGTAAGCCTTGGCATGGCTAAACTCTTCTTATTTTATTTATTTATTTATATTTCTTGATATAGTAATTTGATTGCTTTCGGAATTTTGAGTATCCTGAAATGGACATCTCATAAATTCATTAGATGCAAGCATAGGTCATAGACCCACCATGACTGAGGATTTTCATTTCCCTTCAGTATTCACCCTTTCCCACACCATCCATGTCACCTAATTTCTGTAACACAGCATCGTGAATTAGTGGTCCAAACTTTGCTCTCAATTTACAGAATTAGAGATGATCATTTTAAGGCTCTAAGAGGAAATAATATCCACAACACCTTGCTATGCGCACCAACTCCTAGCCCACTCTTTCTCTGGGTCATTATTCTAATATGATTGGTTAAGCGTCTTGCCATACATTTATATCCTCAACTTTCCATCAGTTCTGAGTAGTACTGCCACAATGTAAAAATAATGTCTATACACTTTTAGTATGTTGTTGGCTCTGGGTATGGGTTTGTAGTAGCGTGTGGGTAATATATATATATATATATATATATATATATATATATATATATATATATAATATTCAATTAATATTAATTATATTCTTTTAGCGTTTATTATTTTTTCAACCACAAACATGATTAATTTTATTTTATTTGAATATTTGTTGTAACAATAATATTTTATTCATATTTTATTTAAATTATTTTTCACTATAACATTATTTAATTTTAATTTAAATATATATTCAATTATTTAATATTTACTAAACAATTTGAATTAAGTAATATTATTTTCTAAATATATTTAAATATTCTAACTTACGATATGTTTCTTAATTTCTTTATTATAATTTATCGTTAAAATTTTCAATATAATTATTACTATTATTTAAGTTTAATTTCATTGCTTACAAAATAGTTAAATATATGATAACACGTAATTTTATCAGTTAATTATATTGTGATAGGTAGGGAGTGTCTTCACTTACCTTTATTTTTTTTTATTTAGATTTTATGCAACATTATTATAATAATTTTTTAAAATAGTAAATAAAATACAGATAAAGTTAAAATAAAATCAATTGAAATATATATATATACTGATTAAAATATTTATTTAAATGAGAATAAAATAAGGGTTATTTTCATTTTTGTTATTTTATAACTTTTGTTTGCATTGTATAGCCCAACTTTAAAAATTTTACAAAAATAATCTTTCAAACTTTCACTTTTAAAAATTGAACCAAATTGAACAATTTATCCTTTTGTGAAGACCTTTTGCACTTATCTGTGAAGGTGGTCTGTGAAGAGAATTTGTGAAGGTGTGATGATGTATTTTTGAAAATCAAAGTTTGGATGGCTCAAAAATACAAATAAAGTTTTGTTGGTTTAGTTTTGAATTTTTAAACTTTGTTTGGCCCATTTCATGTAATTCTCCCATAAAATAATATAACTATTATATAACCCGTCAAATATAAAATACTATATTATATATTTAGTAATACCGCGCAACGCGCGGGCACATTCCATAGTTTAATATAAAAACATTACGTGTTGTTTTTTAGAGCGCCACTTGTCAGCAAGTGGTTAATTTCCTTGGTTAGGTTTCTCATTTTATTTCAATAGAGATAAATATATTATAATATTAATTTTGGGTTTTTTTTTATCAATTTTAAAAACGTAAAATTGCATCCAAATTTGAAATATTTTAAACTTTATGAAAACCTATAGCAGCAAGTACCTTTTAATTGTACAAAAGGAAATAATTCCTTAAATGTCGATATGAAAAATAATTCAATAAAAATCTCATTTATATAGCCGTTACCAAAATAATTAATGAGTTGCGCTTCCGACGTGGGATGACAATTAGTTGAAATATAACATATAGAAGAAAAAATAAAATATTTTAAATGACGAAATAACCTATCAAATTAATTGATACTTATGTCTTAATAAGTAATTTAACATAAAAACGCTTACGTGTTGTTTTTTTAGAGTGTCACTTGTCAGCACGTGGTTAATTCACTTTGTTGGATTTCTCATTTTATTATAATAGATATAAAGATATTATAATATTGATTTTGGATTTGTATCAATTTTAAAGATGTAAAATTGCATCCAAAATTTGAAATATTTTAAACTTTTATCTAAATTTATAGTGGCAAGTATCTTGTAATTATATAAAGGGGAACAATGTCTTAAAGTTCGATATGAAAAATAATTCAATAAAAATCTCATTTATATAGCCATGAAGAAAATAATTAGTGAGATGCACTTTCGTTGTGAGATAATGATTAGTTGAAATATAACTTTTAATAGAAAAAATAAAATTATATATTTTAAATGACGAAATAATCTATCGAATTAATTATTACTCATGCGTTAATTTGTAATTTAATATAAAAACGCTTACATGTTTTTTTTAGAGCACCACTTCTCAGCACGTGGTTAATTTGCTTTGCTATGTTTCTCTTTTTATTATAATAGAGATAGAGTAATAGAGATATTATATTATTGATTTAGGGTTGGTATCAATTTTAAAAACTTAAAATTTAATTCAAAATCTAAAATATTTTAATTTTTTTTAAAACTTATAGCCGCAAGTACCTTTTAATTGTATAACGAGCACCAATACTTTAAAGGTCGATATGACAATTAATTCAATAAGAACCCTATTTATATTATAGTGAAGAAAATAATTAGTGAGTTTCGCTTCTCTGCGATAATAATGAGTTTAAATATAACATATAGTAGAAAATAATTAAATAGTATATTTCAAATGACAATCTAATGAATTAGTTAATACTTATGCGTTAATATGTAATTTAATATAAAAATATTATCTGCCATTTTTTTTAAACGCCACTTGTCAGCAGGTGATTAATTAAGGATTATAATAGTGATAGAGATTTTTTTAAATTTAATATATTTTACATATAAAAGTAAAATAAGATAACAACATATTTTTTGTAATATTAAATATTTTTATTGAAGTCATGTAAATGTATATGATATTTTATTTCTATACTATATGAATAAAAAAGTTATTATTTTTTCAGAATTTTTAATTATTATATTTTTTCATAAGTGATTAATTTTTTTTATTTGCTTAAATTTAATTAGCTAACTATAAAATTAATATCAAAATTATTTGAAGAATAGTTTCCCATCAATTTTAATATAATCTAATATAATAATCATTTAATGTAAAATATTAAAGAATAAAATTTAAAAAAACATGCGAAAGAAAACACAAATTAAAAAATATATTGAAATGTAAGATTTAAATTTATAAACATGTTAGTAGTTTGGAAATAAAATAATTTATTATTAATTTTGGTAAGATAGTACCAAATTATAATCTATGAAAATGTATAAAGTAACTTCTAAAGTTAATAAATGTTTAAAATCCTTAATTATTATTATTATTATTATTAGAATATACATAATAATAAAAATAATAATAAAAATAATAATAATACTATTATTATTAGAATATAAATATATTAATATTATTATAACACGTATTTTTACATTTATAATTCTATTTTAATATATATATATATATGATAAATTAAGAATTTCAATCTCATTAAAAATAATATATAAAAACTATATAATTTAAATTTATAATATATTTCTTAAAATATATTTTATATTAATACAAATATAATTTATGATGATTTCGCACATTAAAATAATATTTATCTTTATTAAATAGAATATATAATGCTAAAACATATTTTATAAAAATATTAATATATATATTTTATATATATATTATTAAAAGTTGAATAGTCAGCCATAATAGACAAATAAATAGAAAAAAAATTAAGAAATATATTGACATTTTAAAAAATAACCCCACAATTTAAAAACAACTTTCATCATTATTTAACTTTTATGTCACTAAATATAATATATATTCTACTCAATAAATAAAATATCTAATAAATGAATAAACAAAAAATATTTTAGATTAAAATAAATTTATTATACTACCATTAAAATAATATTTAATATTTTAATTGAGTAGAATATGTAATATATTTAAAATATTAATATAAATAAGGGTATAATTTAAAAATAAAAATACTTTGGGAAATGAGAAAGATTGAATAGTAAGTATATAATTAAGGGTATAATTTTACCTATTTGAATTACATATATTTTCTATGTATATTTATAACATTATTATTGTCACATATATATATATAATTAAAATATTTATTGCCTTACACAATTATCAAGGCAAAATTCATGTAATGAGAATAATGGTATGAATTAAATTGAATGTTTGATATTCGAGAAGAGTGATTTGGTAAGAATCATGATAATTATATTTCTTAATATTGTTTAAATTATGAATTGAGATAATTAAAATAATAATGAAAGTTTTATATAAATTTAAAAATTTGTCATTAATTTTTATTCTATTGATTTTAAATATAAGATAAATAATTTTATTATTTGAAATTTATTTTTTATTTTAGGTTTATTAATGAAAATATTAACAAATATAAATATTGGAAAAATTATATGGAAACTATGAATTAAAATAAAAATAAGAAATATGAAAAATAATTAAATATAAAAATACAAATAACAATAAAAATCATTTAAATATACATGAGAATTCATAATCTTATTGGAATTTGTGAAAATTAATGTTGACATTACAAAATATTCAAATAAGTTTAATATTTTTTTATTAAAAAAAAACAAATAACTATTCAATTTAATTAATTTAAATGTTAAATTTTCAATTTAATAAAAAAAATGTTATACAACCGTGTGATGAATAATTAATTAAAAGAAATAAATGACGTGCGAGAAAAACGCCGTGTTCATTTATTAATTTGTTAAATTACAAAAATACCTTGATATGTGAGAATTAATTAAATATTTTAAACGTCAAAATTGTCATTTTATTAAAAATATATACGTGTCAGTTGTTTAGATCATCACTTGTCATAACATGGTTAAATTGCTAGGTTAAGTTTCTCTTATTATTATACAAAATCGGAAATATAGCACCCTGATTATTTTCTTCACTACTATATAAAGAGATTTTCGTTCAATTAATTCTCACATCGACCTTTAAGGCATTGATGTTATTTCTAAATTAAATAGAGTTACTTGCTATTAGAGATTTTAAATATGAATTTATATTATTTAAGTTTTTGGATTCAATTTTAAAATTTAAAATTGACATGGATCCAAAATCTTTATTATTATAATATTATATGTAATAAAAGTTATTTTTTCAATATATATATATATATAATATAGTACATGCTTGGTTAAATTTAAAATTTACTTATCATCTTCTTAAAAAAAAGAAGTTCAACCAAACATGATTTATAATTTTTTTTATTAAATTAAAAATGTGAATAAATAAATTATTTTATAATTGCAATTATATCATCTCAAAAATCAAATCAATTCATTCTTAAAAGTTGAATCAATTCAGTACAAACAAAATAAATAAGAAACTTCTCTATCTAATAATAGGAGAAAACTAACTAAACGAACTAATCACGTGCTAAATGACGATCTAAAAAAACAACAGATCATACTTTTCTATTAAATTACTTTTTTAGTCTTTAATTTTAATTAACTCAATTGATTATTTTCACATTTTAATAGACAAGTGTAATTCACCCAATAAATGGGAAAAAGATTTCTCTCTCTTTTTACACAAATTTTTTTTTATTATTTTTTTATATCTCTTTTTAATTGTTATATTTTTTTCTTTTTTTTATTAATTTTTGTTCAATTAGCTCTTTGTTCAATTAGTTCTCAAATCGACCTTTAAGGCATTAATGTTATTTCTAAATTAAATAGAGCTACTTTCCACTAGAGGTTTAAATATGAGTTTATATTATTTTAATTTCTGGATTCAATTTTAAAATTTTAAATTGACATGAATAAAAAATCTATATTATTATAATATTATATATATGGATAATGCATATTGGACCCCTAAACTTGACATAACTTTTCACGTGGACACTTAAACTTTTCAAAATTTTAACTGAACCCTCTAACTTGTCAAAAACGCTTCAGTTAGACTCTTAAACTTTTCGAAGTTTTAACTGGACCCTCCAACTTGTCAAAAGTGTTTTTAGTTATACCCTTATTAAAGTTTTATGAGAATCAAATTTTATAAAAATTTTAACAAATTTGAGGGTCTAGTGGTGTAACACCCTATATTGAGACAAGAATAAAAAGGAATTGAATTGCTACACATATCACCAATGTGCACATTGTTTTTCAGTAGCCCAGAACTTGAGAGCTCCATAATGGTATATAATAGTTTTTTTTTTCAATATATATATATGTATATATATATATATATATATATATATAACAAAATGAATTAGAGATTGTGTACTTCATGTAGCTTCAAAATTGGACACGTGGCACACATGTGACATATCTTGTCCAATTATGTTGTGCCACATGTCATTGTTATCTTACGGTCGCTTACAATTCTCTCATTTACAATCTAGTCCTCTTTCCCATTTTTTCTTTTATTTCTCTGTCTCTTCATTTTCGATTTTAGATGTTCCAAATTTTCTATCTTCCCAAACAGAACTCTGAAAATGTCTCCCACCAGCGAAACCCCCCGCTACGTGGTCGTCTATGCTTTCACTCCTAAAAAAAATAAAAAAACTTTCATCTCTCTTCACTCCTCACTTACGGCACTCAACACGGCATCGTGTTCGTTTCAATTGACCTCTCCAAACCCTTAATCGACCAAAGACCCTTCGATTACATATTCCATAAATCCTACGACTCACACCAGATCCACCAATTCGCTCTCTAGAATCCTACCGTTCCAATCATCGATGCTCCCAAATCAATAGCCAAAGGTTCGGTTATTTGAATTTTATTGTTGTGGATTTTATAGTGGATCTTTGAATAGTAGGTTGATTATGTTGTCGTTTTCTCTATCTCTTCCTGTTCTACTGAAGTTTAGATTGGCCACGAGCGTCAATGCTCTTTTGTGTATTTTTGGATCGGCCACTAGTAGAACATCCAATGGAGTTACTAGAAGGGTAAATACACAATGTTATATGTATTTTCCCCTTTTATTAAACTAATCACAGTGGGTTTGGATTTAAATTATTAGCATGTGATGATCTTGTGTGACAGGAAGGAAACTTCTTCTGTTCGCCCTAGCATGTTTCTTGAGACTGTCACCAAGGTACTGATCTATTCTATCATTAACTTGAATTTTTTTTGAACGTTTTAATTCCTACTGGAGCTATCGGTCACGCTGAAGGTGATTGAATGTGGCTTTGAAATTTGAGTAAATATCATATGGCAGCCCCATATGCTTAGAATTGATATATTCTATCTGGTGATATAGGGCAGAACAGATATGCTTGTCTAAGAAACTAATAAGATATATTATTTTTGGAATTGTTAGGTCTTAGGTTGTATATATTCTGGAAATGTCTCTGGGGTTACAAACGAGGATTAAAACACAGAGAGTGAAAATGTCCCCAAGTTGAATATTCATTGTGATTCAATAGAATGAAATCTAGAGAAAGATTTACTGGCCATGGTTATAGAAGTCTCAGAAGATTTTACTTCCTCGATCAATTGGCAACGGCTGTGGACTATTTCACCAGGTAAACTGCTTCATGTTGACCCTTAATTCTTCATTTTCATACACGGTTTCTATTAAGTTTGAATGCTAGGTTAGCTTAAATTACTTGTCTCTAATTTTATAGGAAAATGTATCACATCCTTGTGTTGGCGTCTTGATGGTAAAGCCATAGCTGTTGAACTTGAAGATGGAACGATTTCGTTGCATGATGTTGAAGTGAGTTGCTGAGTATTAACTCTCACTTGTTACTTTAAGCTGTGGTTAGCTGTAGAGAGCCAAACAAGATTAAGGCTACTATTAATTGTTGTTGATAATTTAAATATATATATATTTTTAGAAGAACTACGCTTTTTTTGTTTATCTATTCACTTCAATTTTGTGTTGCTTGGAAACTATTTTGATGAGTATAGTTATTTGTTAGTTTTCTGTGTTCATGAGTTTTCTGAATTTGGTTGTATGTAGAATGGAAAGCTGTTAGGAAATGTAAAGTCCCATACTATTGCTGTTGTGTGTCTTAATTGGGAGGAGGATGGAATACTCACGGTAAGCTTTTTGTATGTCTTTAATTGATGTATCTTGGGTGATGTTCTCCTGTTGATTATACCTTATAATTGATTTTGTGTTTTAATTTTGGTAATTGTGTTTTGGTTCGAACTGAGTTTGGTGTTAGAGCTAGGAATAATGAAACTTGAATATATGTTTGTGCCTCCCTTTTGTTGTTGATTTTGATGCAATACCCTTTTTTGAATAGATTATTGTTGTGAATATGTTAAGACAAGTCTTTATTTAACTGTGACACAGTGTATGGAATCAATTAGAGGTATTTTAGGTAGGTCAACACTTCATGTCTTCTGCTGGAGCTAGTGAGGACTCAATTGAAGACGCTTGCAGTATTTGTCTCGAGCCTTTCTCATTTAGAGACCCTGCCATGGTAAACTTTATGTCAAACTATTATTTGATTTCAACTTTCTATTGAGTAACTCTGCTCATTTAATGATTTTTGGTGTACAGATGAACATACTTTAGCAGCATAGTTATGCCACTAGCTCGAACCGGCACCACGTTTGTCATAATCCCAGGTTAGTGTCTCGATCGATTTATGCTTTCATTTTTCCATTCTTTTGGTCTTGAACATTTGTGCTTGGTTTTCTTGCTGTTTTATTGTAACCGTGTGTGTAGGAGAAAAGTCGGTGTATTACACCACAAAATAAGAGTATATGTGACCCTAAGTGTCTGGAGAGAGTTTCCAAAAGGTATGTTTTCAAAAAGCATAATATCTAATATGTTGATACTTAAATTCGTCGAAAATAATGTTGTGAAGTTTTGTTAATAGTTGAATAACATTCAAGAGAACATTGAGTTTATCAATTCCAGACCAAAGCCTTTAACGCTCTATGCATTCACAGAAGATGAATCCTTCAGGAGAAAAATAGTTTTTCAGGGAGCGTGACATTCAACTATTCAATGGTCCAAGTATGTATATACATACATATACACACACTCCTATTCATATTTAAATATATTTGAGATGACTGTGATGTTTTTATCTCCAGTTTGCATGTGATGTGTTACCGTTTCGAGGTATTGGTCAGAGTGGATTGGGAGGTATCATGGGAAGTACTCATTTGACATGTTTAGCCATGAAAAAGTTGTTCTGGATTGAGCTTTTTCCCTTGAACTCTAGCCGAGGTATCCTCTATGGAATGATTTCAAGTTCAAGTTTATTAGATTCGCTTATAAGTATGACTATCAACATTCTACTTCTGTTGCTGGAGCTGAAGAAGTAGGTTTTTGAAAAACAAAATAGGCTTCTAATGCTCAAGTATTGTTATATCTGCTCATTGTTTATCATATCATTTAAATTCTTTTAATTATTACAATAATACTATAATACAGACTGATCTAAGAAATCTAAAATAAAATTATGGCGCTTTTCAAGTAATAAAAAGAATGTTTATTATAAATTTGTCGCAAGTTTTGACTGACTTCCTACATTGTTAATATTATAAACAGCTAGAAAATTAGTGCACCACAGTACTAATCTCTCTGGAACCCTCATCACTTGCACTCTGATTTGCTAGATCGTTTCGTTTAGGATCTTTACCTTTTGTCCATATCATCATGTAAAGTCCAAAAAATATGATAATTTCTATCAGGACACTATACGATAGATGATCTACCAGTACAATACAAGTTGTAAGGTGTAATTTTATATAAGTAAAGATTGTATCTACCAAAATTTAATTTCTCATTTAGAAAAATAAAGTGGCAAATAAAGTTTGCTAGTGGAAGCATAAATGGTATGAATATTGACACAAATAATGGCTATTTTGACAATCACAAATTGAGAAAAACTTTTCTCGTGAACCTCACTTTGCTTTTTCTCTTTTATTTCACTTGTGATTTCTCAAAACATACAAATCTATTTATAAACTATATATGACTCTTGAAATTCGTAAAACATTCAAGACAATAAAACAAAACAACATAAAAGCATAAAACTAAATATCATCATAAATTGTGACTCTTGGTTGTTAAAACCACCATAACTCTTTCTAGAAAATAACTCCAAACAACCTCGAACTTTAAACCACACCATTAATCTTCGTATTTAAGTTTATTCAACAAAATTCCCCCGTAAACTTAAATATTTTTACCATCCTTCATGCCGAGCAACTTCTTACAATTTTCAAAAAGTACCATCGGCAGCGGTTTTGTGAAGATATCAGCAACTTGGTCTTGACTTGCCACATGCACTAATTCCGCACATCCATTCTTTATTTAATCTCGAATAAAGTGAAAGCGAACATCGATGTGTTTGCTTCTCTCATGATTCGCTGGATTCTTTGCCAACCTGATTGCCGATTTGTTATCAATTCGTATCTCAGTTGCACCGGGTTGTTGTAACTTCAACTTACCCAATAAATTTCTAAGCCATATCGCATGACAAACACCCTACGACGCTGCCACATATTCAGCTTCACATGTCGAGAGTGTCACAATCGGTTGCTTCTTTGAAAGCCAAGTAAAAGTTGTGACTCCCATAAAGAACACATATCCCGATGTACTTTTCCGATCATTAATATCACCACAGCAATCGCTATCCGTATAGCCCATTAGCTTGAATTCTTCCATTTTCGAGTAAAATAACCCAAGTGACTCCGTCCCTTTAACATATCTCAAAATTCGCTTCATCGCCTTCCAATGTGCATAGACTTCTCCATGAATCGACTTACAATGCCGACACTTAATGAAAGGTCCGGCCTTGTGCATGTGAGATAGCGAAGACTTCCCACCAAAATTCGATATCTACTTACGTCGACTCGTTCTCCTCCATCAAACTTTGAAAGTTTTACACCTAGTTCCATTGGTGTCGAAACCGGATTGCAATCCGCCATTTTGTATTTCTTCAAAATCTCCTTTGCATATGCCTCTTGTGACACAAAAATACCCGTCTCTCCTTGTTTAACCTCCAAACCAAGGAAACGCTTCATCAAACCCAAATCTTTCATCTCAAATTCTCGTGTCATAGCGTCTTTGAACTCTTCAATTAATGCATCATTATTCCCCATAAAAATAAGGTCATCAACATAAAGAGCAACAAATAACACATTACCTCCATTCTTCTTTGTGTAAAGAGCATGTTCGTAGGGACATTGTTTGAACCTGTTCACCTTGAAATAAGCATTGATACGAGTATTCCATGCCCGTGGTGCTTGCTTTAAACCGTAAAGCGCCTAATTCAATTTTAGCACATTCTTTTCTTCTTCGTTTTTCATGTACCCAGGTGGTTTTTCAATATAGACTTCTTCTTCGAGCACACCATTCAAAAAAGCTGACTTTACATCCATTTGAAATATCGGCCATTTGAATTGAGCCGCTTGGGATATGAGCAATCAGATTGTCTCCATTCTTGCAACAGAAGCAAACACCTCATCATAGTCAATTCCCGCCTTTTGCTTGTATCCCTTTGCAACAAGTCGCGCCTTGTATCGCTCTATTTTGCCTTGAGTGTTCATCTTTTTCTTGAACACCCACTTCACACCATTGGGCTGAAATCCTTTCGGCAGTTATACTAACTCCCATGTATTGTTGCGTTCAATCGCTTTAATCTCCTTATCCATGGCATTTATCCACCTCTTATCTCGCACCACCTCTTCAAAGCTTATATTCTCAACATCTAACAAAAGACATACAAGGTGTACCTCACTTTTCGAATCATACAAATCTTGCAAAATTCGCATTTTGGCTTGTCGCAGTTCATCTTCATCATCAGTAGTTTCAGGATCTGTTGGTGTAGTTGCTGGTGTAGCAGTTGAAAATTCTCCAACTTTGATGATAATCTCCGTTGAGTTATCCCAATCCCACTCGCTTGCTTCATTAACTAGTACATCACGACTCACCACAACCTTATTTGTTATCGGGTCAAGTAGCTTGTACCCTTTTGTTTTCACATCATATCCAATAAATACATACTTTTTGCTTTTGTCTTCAAGCTTCGTTCTTTGCTGATCTGGTACATGTGCATAAGCTACACTACCAAATATTTTGAAGTGAGAGACTGTTGACTTTTGCCACTCCATGCCTCTTGTGGTGTTTGATCATCCAACTTCGCATGTGGACATCGATTTTGCACATAAATGGCACATTGTACAGCTTCTGCCCAAAGTTCCTTTGGCAAATTTTTGCTCTTCAACATCGATCGGACCATGTCGAGAATGACCTGGTTCTTTCTCTCTGCAACACCGTTTTATTGAGGAGTGTACGGTGCAGATAGAAATCTTCTTATGCCATGCTCCTCGCAATACTTCATAAAAACCGCCGAAGTATATTCACCACCTCTATCGGATCGTACGGCTTTAATGTGTCTACCGGGTTGTTTCTCCACCATCACTTTGAATTTTTTGAACACTTCAAATGCCTCAGATTTTTCTTTCAAATAGTAAACCCAAGTCTTCCGTGAGAAATCATCGATAAAGGAAATAAAGTACCTTTTACCGCTAAAGGATTCGGGGGGTTATTGGCCCACAGATATCTGTATGAATTACTCAAGAGGTTGCTTTGCTTGATATTCAGCCCTCTTTTGAAATGAGGTTCTCGCATGCTTTCCGAGCACACATTCTTCACAGAATTTTCCTTCATAATCCATGTCGGGTAGCCCGTGCACCATGTTTTTCTTTGCTAACCTTTTTAGACCACCATGATGTAGGTGACCAAGCGGAGATGCCATAGTGATGCTTTGTCTTCTACATCAACTCGCAAACATTTTTCTTATATACTTATCAAATTTAATTTATACATGCGATTCCTCCCATCTCTACTTGAGTAACTAAACACCCTTTCTTATCCTTCAAGTGTAGTACCCGATCTCTCATCAGTACCGAATAACCTTTCTCCATGAGCTGTCCCATACTCAAAATATTGGTCTTGAGGTCTGGTACATAATACACATCTTGGATTGTCCCTACCAATCCATTATTTTGTAAGTAGCAAATCGTACCTTGACCTTTGACCTCGACTTTTGACGCATCTCCAAAAGATACTTGTCCATCTGCAACTTTTCGCATCTCCTTGAACAAGTGTTTATACCTGCACATATGATTGCTTGCACCAGAGTCAAGGTACCACACCGTGTCATTGTCGGTGTTAACTTTGTCGTGAGTCATCAAGAGAAAACCTTCCTCAACTTCCGTTGCTAGATTGGTTGTCTCTTCCACCTTTTTCTCGACTTGACATTCTTTGGCGAAATGCCTCACCTTACCACAATTGTAACATTTATCGGAGTAGCAATCCTTCGCATAGTGTCCATATTTGTGACACTTGTAGCACTCGATGTTAGAATGATTCGATCGCCAGCCTCTCCCACGGCTACATCCTCTTCCACGCCAATTTTATTGGCTTGATTGCTCATTCTGCTCACTATACCCTTCTTGGTCACGACCTCTACCACCACGACCATTTCCTCGATGTCTACCGCCACGCCCTCTACCTCGAAAGTTTCGAGAATAGAGTACCTTTTCATCTTTGATTGACTCCTTGGTTTCGAGTGTCTCTTCCTTCTTTTTCTTCTTACGTTGTTCGTGTGCCTCGAGAGAACCCGAAAGCTCGTCAACCGTGAGCATTGTTAGGTCATTTGACTCTTTTATGGCACATACAACATTTTCGAAACTGTCGGTTAACGACCTCAAGATCTTCTCCACAACTTGCGCATTTGTTAATGTTTCACCATTTCGGTTGAGTTTGTTCACAACAACCTAGACACATGTGATGTAGTTAGATACACCTTCAGACTCTTTCATCTTCATACCCTCTAATTCGCCACTAAGAATTTGGAGACGAACTTGCTTGACTCGATCGACTCCTTTATATACAGTCACCAAAATATCCCACGCTTCTTTTGAAGTTTTTGCACTTGCAATCTTCTCAAAGCCCGACTTGTCAACAGCTCAGAACAACATATACAATGCCATTCTATCCTTCATTCGCGTCTCTTTCAACGCCTTGTGTTGAGCCACCGAATATCCATTGGTAGTTTCTGGTTCTTCAAAACCAGTCTCGACAACTTGGTATTTATAAACTATATATGACTCTTGAAATTCGTAAAACATTGAAGACAATAAAATAAAACAATATAAAAGCATAAAACTAAATATCATCATAAATTGTGACTCTTGGTTGTTGAAACCACCATAACTCTTTCTAGAAAAAAAAACTCCAAACGACCTCAAACTTTAAACCACACCATTAATCTTCGTATTTAAGTTTATTCAACATATTTTCTCTCTAATGTCCATGATATCAATGTAACAGACCGTTTTAGGGCTTATTAGCTTGGGTCAGAAATTAGGGGGTATTAGTGATAATTGTTAGAAGTTCTGGCATAATTAGTAATATTTTCCTAAGTCTAGAGGTTTTTTTGTTATTTTACATCATATAAGACTCTTATTAAACCCTAGGGCGTCATTCCTGCCTCCTTCACGTTTTAGAGTTGAGAGAACCGTGAGAGAGTCAAAGCGTCTATTCGCTAGGGTTTCCGTCGCAGTAGATTACCGGTAAGTCTATTTCAATCGCATGTTCCTTTATCGTTATCCTGCATGTATTCTGACTCAAATAATTTGTTTCTTCCTAGGTTTCCGTTCTGTGATTGTATTTCCGGTTAGGGTTCCGTCGTGATTCCGTCGTGATCTCGAATTCTAGTAAGATTCATTCTGTTGTACTCGTGAATCTCGCATTACTATTATGTTTTCCAATCGCTAATATGGTGTTTCCATCAGTTGGGGGTATTTTGTCGAGTTATTGTGCGGTAGGCGTCGCAGATTGTAGTAGCCTGTAATCTGAGACGTTTCGGTAAGTCTCATACCTCTCCATCGATTTCGTATTTTTGTTAGGTTCTGTCCGGTTCGATTAGGGCCTCGTTCTGTAGGGTTCGGGTTGAGTTGGAACCTTGAAATCCACGATTTAACATTACTGGTTCCGTTCTGCAGAGGGTTAGGAGGAAGGAACTGCTCAGGCCGAGGAGTAGGAGTCTCGCAGTAGGTCTGCTCTTGTGGTTAGTAGTTTGTTTTTGGTCCGATATAATGTTTGCTGTATGTTGGTTGTTTATGCATGTGTCGCGTACTCTGATTTATGAAACTGTCTCCTAAACTGCCCTACTTAACGATGATTTTGAATACGATAAGTTACCTGTTAAGTTAATAAATTGGGAGAAGGGTCTCAGGAACCCCCGAACTTGGCTATACTTTTCAAGTTAACCCTCAAACTTTACGGAGGGTCAATTTAGCCTGTTGTAACGGCAAACCCCCACCCTGGTAGAACCATGGTTAGGAATCTGGCTCCACACAACAAATACAGAAACAAAACAGTCGAATAAATCAAAAATACGAAAAATAGTAGTCATATAGTCCAAAAGTCCAACAGTCCCAAAAATAGATAACAATACTAATATCCAGCAATGTCCAATACAACTCCTCAAGTAAAAAGTCCCAAATACAATCCATGAATCAAATGTACGAAGATAACCTAATAGTAATAAAAATAGAATGCTGATGCATGCCGTGATCCGTAAATGAGACAGCGCCTAATCAATCGGGGTACCTGCACTCAACCTGGGATTTATTCCCAGATTACAGAATAGGAAGAGACAAAGAAAAACGTTAGACTATGATTTAGTCTAAGTTAGCGCTCACGTTCGAACATACACATACAGAGTGACCTAGACTCCGCTCTAAACATGGGAGCACAAAATGCAAGGCTCTACAGACTCCCTAGAGTCCACTATATCAGTCAACACACCAAACATCCTACCATTCAGCAGTTTATTGTTTATCTTTCTTTAGTCGAAACCAAGTTATCAATTATCCACTTATTCGTTCAAGTTCAATTATCATCCTGAAATAGGCTCCTAAAGTTCACGGTTAAGAATCCTAATATTCTTATAGGGCGCTAGGATTACATCTTCGGGGGTTCCGCTAGGATTACGGGGTCGAGGGAGGCCTCTCTCGCGGGGTCCAGGGGCAGAGCCCCAGGAAACCAGATTTTTAGTTAAAGCTTTTTGTGGAGGTTTCGTCATTAAAATTCCGTATCTAACAGTTTAAGTCCGATTATTTAACCTTTAGGATTATAGTTACAATCGACCGAAATATCAACTAGTTTGTGATCACTTAATTAAGTCCAATTCAGGCATCAAACACAGCTATTTACCATCCAATAATAGTCCATTAACACAATCCAGCAATCAGAATAGATTCTTAATTACAGTTTAACCAGTTATTTAACAGAATTATGCCCAAAGCAGCTACAGTGGAAAACAGGATTACAGTAGCAGTAACAGTATAGCCGAAGCCCAGTAAACAGTATCAGTATAGTAGTTTCAGCTACAATCAGTATAGGCACTTCAAGCCAATTATTTCAGTAGTGAGGATCCTCTATCCCTAGGCATGCCATATATTCTACTAGTAGACTGACTAAGGGTAAAACTCACCGTTTCGTTTGTTTACCGTTTAAACCAAATTTATTATGTACTAGTTTTCAATTCCAGTATATGAATTTTATGAAATCCGGGTACGGTGCAGTCTTATATCATTAATTTATTAACTCAACAGCATGTTTATCGTTTATTAATATCATTATTAATCAGGGCAGTGTAGGTCACAGTTTACAAATCAGCAATACACGACACATGCATAAACAACCAACATACAACAAACAATATTTCGGACTAAAAACGAACTACTAACCACGACAGCAGACCAACAGTGAGACATCTACTCCTCAGCCCGAGCAGTTCCTTCCTCCTGACCCTTTGCAGAATGGAACCAGTAATGTTAAATCGTGGATTTCAGGGTTCCAACATAACCCGAACCCAACAGAACGAAGCCCTAACCGAACCGGACAGAACCTAATAAGAATACGAAATCGATGGAGAGGTACGAGACTTACCGAAATGACTCAGATTACAGGCTACTGCAATCCGCGACGCCTACCGCACAGTAACTCGACAGAATACCCCCAACAGACGGAAACGCCATATTAGCAATTGGAAAATAGAATAGTAATACGAGATTCACGAGTACAACAAAATGAATCTTACCTGAATTCGGGATCACGATGGAATCACGACGGAACCCTAATCGGAAATACAATCACAAAACGGAAACCCAGGAATAAACAGACCATCTGAGTCAGAATACATGCAGGATAACGATAAAGGAACATGCGATTGAAATAGATTTACCGGGAATATACTATGGTGGAAACTCTAGGGAATAGACTCTCAGATTCTCTCACGGTTCTCTCAACACTGAAATGTGAAGGAGGCAGGAATGACGCCCTAGGAGTTAATAAGAGTCTTATATGACGTCAAATAACAAAACTCCCCTAGACTTAGGAAAATTTTACTAATTATGCCAGAACTTCTTACAATTAACACTAATACCCCCTAACTTTAGACCCTAGCTAATAAGCCCTAAAACGGTCCGTTACACCCCTCAACTTCCAAATGGTGGGTCAATTAAGCCCTTTTGCTGATGTGGAGGCTGATCTGGCAGCAAAAAATGTTAACTTTAAAATGTCAATTTTGCCCTCCACATCAGCAAAAAGGGCTCAATTGACACAAAATTTAAAAGTTAAGGGGCTAAATTGACCCTTCGTGAAGTTGGAGGGCTAACATGAAAAATATAGCCAAGTTCAGGGGCTTTTAAGTCCCTTATGCCTAATAAATTAACGAAATAAGACTTCGCCATACTCGGATTTCATAAACTCATACACTGAAGTTGATAACTGGTACTTAAATAATCTGGTTTAAACAGTAAACAAACGAACTGTGAGTTTTGCCCTTAGTCAGTTTACTAGTAGAATATATGGCATGCCTAGGGATAGAGGATCCTCACTACTAAAATAATTGGCTTGAAGTGCCTATACTGATTGTAGTTGAAACTACTATACTGATACTGTTTACTGGGCATCAGCCATACTGTTACTGCTACTGTAATCCCGTTTTCCACTGTTAGCTGCTTTGGGCATAATTCAGTTAAATAACTGATTAAACTGTAATTAAAAATCTATTTCTGGTTGCTGGATTGTGTTAATGGACTGTTAATGGTTGGTAAATAACTGTGATTGATGCCTGAATTGGACTAAATTAAGTGATCACAAACTGGTTGATATATCGGTCGGTTGTAACTATAATCCTAAAGGTTAAATAACTAGACTTAAACTGTTAGATACGGAAATTCTAACCGGGTAGCGGAACCCCCGAAGATGTAATCCTAGCGCCCTATAAGAATATTAGGATCCTAGACCGTGAATTTTAGGAGCCTATTTTAGAATGATAATGGAACTTGAACGAATAAGTGGATAATTGATAACTTGGTTTCGACTAAAGAAAGATAAACAATAAACTGCTGATTGGTAGGATGTTTGGTGTGTTGACTGATATAGTGGACTCTAGGGAGTCTGTAGAGCCTTGCATTGTGTGCTCCCATGTTTAGAGTCGAGTCTAGGTCACTCTGTATGTGTATGTTGGAACGTGAACGCTAACTTAGACTAAATCATAGTCTAACTTTTTTTTTATCTCTTCCTATTCTGTAATCTAGGAATAATTCTCAGGTTGAGTGCAGGTACCCCGATTGATAATGCGCTGTCTCATTTACGGATCACGACATGTATCAGCATTCTATTTTTATTACTGTTAGGTTATCTTCGGACATTTGATTCATGGATTGTATTTGGGACTTTTATTTGAGGAGTTGTATTGGACATTGCTGGACATTAATATTGTTATCTATTTTTGGATTGTTGGACTTTTGGACTATATGACTACTATTTTTCGTATTTTTGATTTATTCAACTGTTTTGTTTCTGTATTTGTTGTGTGGCGTCAGATTCCTAACCATTGTTCTACTAGGGTGGGGGTTTGCCGTTACAATCAAAGTGAAGTTTGAGTCCATATGCAAGAACCGCCTGCAAGTTAGTGAAAAAAATTATACATACATATCCAATCAACACAGCATAAACAACTACGCAACTATATATACTAAGTAAAGCAGACAGTATAGTTGGAAATTCAAACCAAGCTTCCAGTTTCCCCAGTTTCATATATCCCGGCTTGCTTCCAGCCAGTTTCATATATCTCGGCTTGTGTAGATCCGAAAATACTTACCAAGACAGAACTCGACAAAGGACAATGGTATTTTTCACTGAGTTTCGCCTGCAAATTAAAAATAAATGATTAGAAAATAAAATAATAGGTGAATATGCATCAAGAAAGTTGTACAAACAGCAGATATAATGTAGAAGGAGTATGCCAAGCATGACAACAATGCTAGAAAGAGTATGCTAAGCATGACAACAATGCAAGGCTTAATCCTATAGTCTGTTGATGGTTTTTCACAGCTTTCTCATATACAGGATGGTGAAGCAAATTGATATGTGTATGCCATAGTTCGATTTCAAATCCTTTGTAAAATGTAAACAACATTGCACCCCAAGTTATATAATTGTTCCTCCAACTTTAACTATTCCATTTAAAGTTGTGAGGAAAACAACTCCCGCCTGAATAAAAACAAAATAAATATATCAAGAGAATGAAAATCAAGTGAAGTTAAAGTTTTAAGTGAATTTACTAGAAACATACAGCTACCGGGTAGGTGACTGCAGGTATAAAGTTATATACTGCTGCTCCAAATGTTGCTGAAGTGTATTTTATACTTTCCAGATACAGGTTTTGAAATAGAGGATCTCTAATATATATAAATGTAACTATAATCAGTGATAAGAAGTTAAGGACAGACCGTAATAAACTTATTATATTGTATTGAACATTCTTACCCGAAAAATCCAGAAATGAAAGCGTAGAATATGATGGTTGTATTGAGATTTGGCCTCCTTCCTCTTTTCAGGAAATTTGCTAAAGGAGGAAGAGAAGCTGCACCAAATAAAAAGACGATAGAAAACCGTGATGGGCATACTCATGTTGTCTTCCAATAGTAATTTATTCATGATTGTTGATCCTCCAAATATTAACTGCACGATCATAATGATCATTGGACTCTGCTCCACGAACCATTTTGGAGCTATTTTGTGACGTAGTAGCAGAGTAGATATGGAAACTATGTTTTTATACACTGATTTATTTTTTGTGCTTGGGAGTTAAGAAGCTATTATCTTTGTAAAATTATTTAAAATTAAATTAAATAGAAGAGATTTCATTGGTTATTTATTGTTTGGGAGGCAAGAAATAACTATTTTATTTATTTATTTTTTTTTATATTTCTTCCCGGATTAATTCAATAACTAAATGAAAGAGATTCACGTATACATAAAATTATATTTTAAAATAATCTATTTTAAATTTTAAATATTACTCCCTCCGTTTCAATTTAAATGTCGTTTTAACTCATATGAATTGTTTCACTTCCATCTTCATTTTGTGAAATTAAAAAAATATTAATTATAGTTTTTCAAATTTAATCATAATTAGGAATATTAGTATTATACTAAATATTTGATAATTTGGATTTTTTTTTTCATTTAAAGACATGTGCACTTTAGAATACAGTTTTAGCGGGTTGGAAAAAGAGTTGTATATTAGATTACACATGAAATCAACAAAGATGACCTCTTTTGTCTCTATTAAATATAAACAACTTTTTCTCATTCTCCATTTAAAAAACATAGTAACGAACATCATCAAATTCAATCCAATGATTATCTAGAAACTACTGAACATCCAGGTAAAATAATCTCTTTCAGAATTAAAAACTTTTTTTTTTGGGTTTACTTATTCCGAAGACACTTGCTAAGATTGAAATTTATTTTCAATCTTACCCTGTCTTGAAAATCATTCAAGAGAAGGAAAAAAGGTAGAGAATAAGGTATTCCATGTCATGCTATCATGCATTGCCACCCTAGAGACAATGATGGTATAGAAGGGGCAACAGGTTTTACTAAATTTAGTTTTTTATTGTCAAGTCCGTAAGATTCTATGAATATAGACTGACGGAAGACTTCTCACACAAATTCACAACCTCAATTTGTATGGTCTATTAAATATTATGATTATTCAATCTCATCTTTCTAATGAAAATTAGAATTGTAAGTCTAAATTTCCTGACAAGCGAAACTCAAAATCCAAAATTCAAGAAGTTATAATCCGAAAATTCTCATGTTTTTTCTGTTGCTTCTCAGTGATCCAAATCCATTATATATTTTCATATTAAGATATTAATAACTTAATAAGCTGTAGATAAATTTGAAAAAAAAAACAAAACAAAACAAAACCCATAAACCCCATACTTCCAAAGAAAGTAGTGACACCTTAAAACATTAGCAGTAGAGTAATCCGCCTGAAAAGCAAACAAAAATTAGTCTAAGGAAAGTCCATACAAACTAATTTGATCACGAATTAAATAAGGAATCATACCCCATTTACAAAAGGAACCCACTTGGGTTCTTTAAGCTGATTTTGAAGGTACGAGATACCTGTATCAAAACCATGAATTTTAGTAATATTGCAGGTGAAAATAAGAATGAAAAGACAATAACCATATAAAAGAAGATAAATTAGGGAAGAAAATATACCGTTGAAAGCGATTCAAAAGGGTCACAAATAGAAATCTTGAATGTAATTGCAAGAATAACAATAACAATCTCTAACCCAGCCGTTGATTGTTGGTGTTGAAATTTCAATTTCTTTTTAAATAATAATTATTTTTTTATCTATTTTAAATTTATTCTAATTTTTTACTTTTTTCCTTTTTAAATTATTATTACATCTTATTCCCCTTCTTCTATTTAATTTCCATAAATTTTTATTTTATTTAGAAATAAAATAATAAATATTTTAATAACAATTTTTTTTCATTATTTTAAATAGATTTTTGCATTACCAAAAGATTTATGAGATTAAGTTGAAGATTTATAGTTGTATTTTTTTTTTTAAATTTTTCTTTCAACTACTTTAACTTTAAATCAATATTTTGTTTCATTTTTAATTATTATTAGATTTATTTGTCTCATTTTGATTCCATTCCTATTAAATTTGATTGCATTCAAAATTTAATTTTCATTCTCAATTTACTCAAACAAAATTGTAATGTAATAGTTATTATTTTTTTATCACATATATAAAATTTAATTCCTTTTATTTTTATTTTATTGAAAAAATGTCAGAAAGAATATTTTTTTCACTTTTACTTTTATTACTTTCCATTTCTTAAATTGTTATTTAAAATTTACTCAATATCTATTTCTATCACATAAAATTTTAATTTATTTTTTATAATAATTAAAAAAAATAAAAACAAATAATAAATTGTTATTATATTTACATAAAACTGCATCCTTCGCTCACTCGGAATGCAAACAATTTTTTTCTTTTTTTTTCTTTTTCCTTTTTATTAAATAATTTACATAAAACACATTTTCCGCGCAATGCGTGGGCATGTTCCCTAGTGTATATATATAATAGTATATGTTTGACTAAATTTAAAATTTAGTTATCATCTTTTTAAAAGAAGAAGTCCAACCAAACATGTTTGGTACTTGCATAAGTATTAATAAAAGTTTAAAATATTTTAGATTTTGGATTCAATTTTAAGTTTTTCGAAATTGATACAAACCCAAAATTAGGGATGACAATTTGAATCCACCCTGCGAGTTCCCGACCAGCTCCAACCCAGTCGGGGCGGATTTAAACCGGCCCCGCATAGGGATGGATTCAATCTAATTTAAAAACCGGTCTCAGGGTGGAGCGGGATCATTTCTATCAAAATCTACCATGCCACATGTAATGGACCGTTTTCAGGCTTAGTAGTTTGTGTCGAAATATAGGGGTTAATTTGGAAATTTTCTAAAATTCTGGTTAAATTTATAATTATTCCTGAGTCAGTGGGGTTAATTCACAATTCTCTGATGTTAGAGGGGGTTAGATGGTCATACGACATGTTATAAGTACGTGTTTAATGTTAGGGTTTCAATTAGGGTTTCAGTATTATTCTTTAAACACGTAAGTTGAGAGGTAGAGAGGTTTTTGTGTGGAGGCCGATGAAGTGATTCCGCTTTAGGGTTTCGACGTGTTCTTGGTAAGTTTTCCATCCTGTTTCTGGTTTGGTTAGTCTGTCTTCTCGAGTATTCCCAGTTCTGATTTTGGGTTTACATTTAGGTTCTGTCTGTTCACGGTTTGGTTAGGGTTAGAGCTCTCTCTCTCTATTCGAAATCAGGCAATTCTCGGTAAGTTCCCTTCATTCCATTCAAGGTTCTGCTGAATGGAATTCGTTCTTTCTGATTTTAAGTTAGTTCTTTTAATCAGGTTTGATTGGTCGAGAGACTTTGAGCATTTCGGATTCTGAGTTCGAGAGGGTAATCGGAATTGGTGGTGTGAATCACAGTAAGAGGTCTAGGGTTCGAATATGGGTTATTATAGGGTTTTGATCAAGTTGGTTCTGGTCCGTCAAACTGGTGTCCGAGTCGATTTTTGCTTCGCTGCAGTAGTATTTATATGTTTGTGTAACGATCTGTAGAAGCACCGGACGAAGAGGCTGATCAAGTAGCGTCATAGGTTGGATTCTGCTTGGATTGTCGTGCTCTGTGTGTTAGGTTAGTAGTTTGTTTTTGGTCCAATACAATGTTTGCTATATGTTGATTGTTATATGCATGTGTCGTGTATTGTTGAATTATAAAACTGTCACCTACACTGCCCTGCTTAACGATGATATTAATATACGATAAACTGTCTATTAAGCTAATAAATTGACGAAATAAGACTTCACTGTACTCTGATTTTATAACTTTATACACTGAAAACTGATAACCTGATACTTAAATAATCTGGTTTAAACAGTAAACAAACGATCTATGAGTTTTGCCCTTAGTCAGACTACTGGTAGAATATATGGCATGCCTAGGGATAGAGGATCCTCACTACTGAAATAATTGGCTTGAAGTGCCTATACTAATTGTAGTTGAAACTACTATACTGATACTGTTACTGGGCTTCGGCCATACTATTACTGCTACTGTAATCCCGTTTTCCACTGTTAGCTGCTTTGGGCATAATTCTGATAAATAACTAGTTAAATTGTTAATTAATGAAGACTCGGTTTCT
The DNA here is from genome assembly GCA_031304145.1 of Cardiospermum halicacabum. NCBI lineage: Eukaryota > Viridiplantae > Streptophyta > Magnoliopsida > Sapindales > Sapindaceae > Cardiospermum > Cardiospermum halicacabum. The sequence goes on along the minus strand of CM062399.1, from coordinate 85,532 downwards.
GGTTGCTGGATTGCTAATGGACTGTTAAAGGATGGTAAATAACTATGATTGATGTATGAATTTGACTTAATTAAGTGATCACAAATTGGTTGATTTTTCTGTCATATATAACCACAACTGTACAAGTTAAATAACCGGACTTAATCTATTAGACACAAAATTTGAAGGTTGTAACCTCCACTGAAAGCCTTAACTAAAAATCAAGGAGCCTATAAGAATATAAGATCCTAGACCGTGAACTTTAGGAGTCTATTTTTAGGATGATAATTGAACTTGAATGAATATATAGATAACAGATAACTTGGTTTCGACTAAAGGAAGATAATCAATAAACTGCTGATTGGTAAAATGATTGGTGTGTTGACTGATATAGTGGACTCTAGGGAGTCTGTAGAGCCTTGCATTGTGTGCTCCCATGTTTAGAGTCGAGTCTAGGTCACTTTGTGTGTGTGTGTGTTGGAACGTGAGCGCTAACTGAGACTAATTGATAGTCTAATGTCTCATTTATTTCTTCCTATTCTGTAATCTGGGAATAATCCCAGGTTGAGTGCAGGTACCCTGATTGTTTAGATGTTGTCTCATACTTGGATCACGACATACATCATCAACACGTTTACATATTTTTCGTTTATATTATCACCGACATTTGTACTGGACTATTTTTGGGGCTGTACCGTTGATTTTGGTTTTCTTTACACTTGCCGGACTTTGGATTTATTTTATTATTGGGATTTTGGATTGTATGACTGTTTTTACGGTTTATTGAAGATTTTGGAATAAACGTTGGTATTATTACTTTTGGACTTTTCAACTGTTATGTTTCTGTACTTGTTGTGTGGCGTCGGACTCTTAATCATGGTTCTACCAGGGTGGGGGTTTGTCGTTACACCCCACACCGGTATATATATATTAATTAATTATATTATATTACATTACAAAATAAATATATTTTATAATATAATATTATATAATTAATATTAAAATGTGTTTTTTATTTTTTCATTTTTTGATTGTATAGAATTTAATGTTATTTATAAGTGTAATATTTTATTATTTATTATTTAGGTAATTTCGAATAATAATGCTAGTTGGGATGGGATAGGATGGGGTGGGGTTTCAATAGGGAAAGAACCTGGAGGGGCGGGTTGGGGCTTGTTGAGATTAATTATAAAACTTCCGGGGGCGGGTTCGGGTTACCAAAAATTCGCTCCAACCCACCCCATTGCCATCTCTACACAAAATATATATTATAATATCTCTATTATAATAAAAGGAGGAAATTAACAAAGCCAATTAACCACGCGTTGACAAGTGGCTTCGTAAAAATGCAACACATCATATTTTTTATAAAATTACTTTTTTAATCTTTGATTTTAATTAACTAAATTGGTTATTTAGACATTTTAATAAATTCTCATCTTTTTCACAGATTCTATAATAAATTCTAATATTTAATTTTATATTTACACTAATTGTTATACCACATCGGAAATATAACTCACCGATTTTTTTCCACCACTGTATAAATAGATTTTTGTTCAGTTAGTTTTCATATCGATCTTGAAGGCATTGATGCTCTTTGTAATTAAATAGAGCTACTTGCCACTAGAGGTTTAAATATGAGTTTATATTATTTAGTTTGTTGGATTCAATTTTAAAATTTTAAAATTGAAATTAATCCAAAATTTATATTATCATTATATTATTATATATAATAATAATAGAATTTTTTTTTCAATATATATATATAATAGTATATGTTTGGTTAAAGTTAATATTTACTTACCATCTTCTAAAAACAATAAGTTCAACCAAACACATTTTATAGTTTTTTTTTATTAAATTAAAAATATGAATTAATAAATTATTTTATAATCGCAATCATAATATCTCAAAAATCAAAACAATTCATTCTTGAAGTTTGAATCAATTCAATACAAACAAAATAAATAAGAAGCTTCTCTATCTCATTTCTATTCTTTACATTTTTATCTTTATAAATGAAAATAACCCAACCAAGCAAATTAAGCACGTGATGACAAATGACGTTATAAAAATACAATACGTAATCAATTTTATATTAAATTATATATTAAGATATAAGTATTAATTAATTCATTAAATTATTTTGTCATCTAAAATACTTTATTTTATTTTTTTACTATATATTATATTTTAACTAATTTTTATTCCACATCGGAAGCGCAATTCACTGATTATTTTCGTCACTACTATAAATGAGATTTTTACTGAATTAGTTTTTATATCGACCTTTTAGACACTAGTGTCCTTTGTACAATTAAAATGTAATTGCCGCTATAGGTTTTAATAAAAGTTTAATATATTCCAGATTTTGGATTCGATTTTAAGTTTTTAAAATTGATACAAAACCAAAATCTATGTTATAGCATCTTTATCTTTATCACAATCATTATCTCTATCTCTATTATAATAACAGAAAAACTAACTAAATGAATTAACTACATGCTGACAAGTGGAACTCTAAAAAAACAGCAGGTAGACATTTTTTATGTTACATATTAATACATAAGTATTAATTAATTCATTAGGTTATTTTGTCATTTAAAATATTTATTTTTTTTCTTATCATATTATATATTTCAACTAATTGTTATCCCATGTCAAAAGCGTACCTCACTAATTATTTTCGTCACTCCTATATAAATTAGATTTTTATTGAATTAGTTTTCATATCGACCTTTAAGACATTGATGCCTTTTGTACAATTAAAAGGTGCATTGTACAATTAAAAGGTGCTTGTCGCTATAGATTTTAATAAAAGTTTAAAATATTTTAGAGTTTTGGATTCAATTTTAAGTTTTTAAATATGATACAAAACCAAGATCAATATAATAATATCTCTTCTCTATTATAATAAAATAATAATATCTATTCTCTATTATAATAAAATGAGAAATCTAACCAAGTGAATTAACCAAATGCTCGCAAGTAGCGCTATAAAAAAACAACACGTAGACATTTTTATATTAAATTACATATTAATACATAAGTATTAATTAATTAATTAGGTTATTTGGTCATTCAAAAATATATATATTTTTTTTAATACTATACGTTATATTTCAACTAATTGTTATCCCACATTGGAACCATACCTCACTAATTATTTCCGCCACTATAATGTAAATGAGATTTTTATTGAATTAGTTTTCATACTGATCTTTAAGATATTAATGTCCTTTTTACTATATAAATTTACTTACCACTATAGGTTTTAATAAAAATTTAAAATAGTTTAAATTTTTTTATTCAATTTTAAATTTTTAATATTGATACAAACTCAAAATCAATATTATAAAATCTCTATCTTTATCTCTATCTCTATTATAATAAAAGTAGAAACTTAATCAAGTAAATTAACCACGTGATGACAAATGGCGCTTTAAAAATTCAACATGTCATACTTTTCTATTAAATTACTTTTTTAGTTTTTAATTTTGATTAACTAAATTGGTTATTTCGACATTTTAATAGGCAAGTTTAATCCACCCAATAGAAGGAAAGATAAAAATTTCTCAATCTTTTTGCACAGATTCTGTAATAAATTCTTACATTCAAATTTTCCTATTTTAATATATATATATATACATTATAGGTATATATATTATATTTACATCTAATTTTTATACCGCATCAGAAATATAACTCACTGATTATTTTCTCCACCACTGTATAAAGAGATTTTCGTTCAATTAGCTCTTATGTCGACGTTTAAGGCATTAGTGCTCTTTATAAATTAAATAGAGCTACTTGTCACTAGAGGTTTAAATATAAGGTTATATTATTTCAATTTTTGGATGCAATTTTAAAATTGACACGAATCCAAAATCTGTACTATTATATTATATATAATAATAGTTTTTTTCATATATATATACATATATATATATAAACAGTATATGCTTGGTTAAACTTAAAATTTATTTATCATCTTCTTAAAATAAGAAGTTCAACTAAACATGTTTTATAATTTTTTTATTAAATTAAAAATGTGAATAAATAAATTATTTTATAATGTCAATCATATCATCTAAAAAATCAAATCAATTAATTTTTTAAAATCGAATAAATTCAATCTGTTTAAAATATTTGTAGATTTTAATAAAAGTTTAAAATATTTTATATTTTTTATTCAATTTTAAATTTTGAAAATTTATACAAATCACAAATTAATATTATAATATCTCTATTTTAGTAAAAGAAGAAACCTAACTAAGCGAATTAATCACGTGCTAACAAGTAGGGTTCTAAAAAATAACGCATAACCATTTTTATATTAAATTACATAGTAACAGTTAAGTATTAATTAATTCATTAGTTATTTTTATCATTTAAAGTATATAATTTTTTTCATTATGTTATACTTCAACTAATTGTTATCCCACATCGGAAGTGTAATTCACTCATTATTTTCGCCACCACTATATAAATGATATTTTTATTGAATTATTTTTCATATCGACCTTTAAGGCATTGGTGCCATTTCTACAATTAAAAGGTACTTCCTACTATAAGTTTTGATTAAAGTTTAAAATATTTTATATTTTGGATTCGGATATTTTCATCACTTTTACGTGCAATCCAAAATGGCCAAAGATTGTTCGGTTTTGTGATAAGCTCAAACTGAAGCCAGACAATAGACTCGATATACTATGTAGGGTTTTCAAGGTTAAGCTAGATCAGATGATCAAAGATATAAAGGAAAATAAAATTTTTGGAAGAGTCAAGTCACGTAAGTTTACTAAAAACCTCATGTTGCATTTGTGAAAGTATTTTCTTATATACAACATATAGCCACCTCAAATAAATCATAAATTACTTCCATGTTATTTTATAGTTATATACACTGTTGAGTTCCAGAAAAGAGGACTTCCTCACGTGCATATATTGGTATTTTTGCAAAAGGAGGACAAGTATGAAATTGGAGACTCAATAGATCGAGTGATTTCCGCAGAATACCTGACGAGAGCACGAATCATGAATATTACGAAGCTGTGAAGAACTTCATGATACATGGACCATGTGGTAAAGGGTATGAGAGGTGTCCGTGCATGGAAAACGGTAGCATTCAAGTACGTGAACAAAGGAAATGATCGAATAACTGTAGCATTTTACGAAAGCAGATCGAAGGGAGGCTCTGAAAAAGCTGTTGATGAAATAAGGTCTTTCTATGATTGTAGGTACACATCTTCTTGCGAGGCATTCTGGAGGTTAATATCATACGATATACATCATCGTGAACCCTCTGTCCAGTGCCTTAGTTTTCACCTGGAAGGACAACAGGGGATAATGTGGCGCGAAGGTCGCGCCCTTGAAGATGTCATTGATGAGGTCGAGGATAAAAAAAAAAAAATTTCTCGGATGGATGAAGGCAAATAAGTAGTACGAAGAAGCTAGACAATTGACCTACGATGATTTCCCGCAAAATTTTGTCTAGAACTAGAAGAAAAAGATATGGACGCCGAGGAAGGGAGGATTTTCAATTGGAAGGGTAAATTACGCCGCACCGGGTTGTGGAGAGTACTATTACTTGAGAATCTTGTTGAATTGGGTACGTGGTCCGACTAATTATGAACAAATAAGGACAACGGATGATGGAATTGTTCATAAAACCTGTAGGGATGCATGCTACGAACGAGGACTCCTAGATGATGACAGAGAATACATAGACGCTATTAATGAAGTCAGCTTATAAGCAAGTTTGAATTACCTGAGGAGACTGTTTGCCACACTGCTAATGGCAGGATCTATGGAAAGACCAGAACACGTGTGGAGTCAGTGTTGGAAGCATCTATCTGACGATATATTGTACAACGAATGGAGGATGAATCATCCCAGTAATATGGTCATTTTTACATTATATCTAATACATTTGTTGTTTCAAATATTATGTTTTTAGACTCATGTGGAGCATTTTTGTGTGATGATTAACTATTTGGCATTTGTAAATTGTTTTACATATATGTAGGCTTAGAGCTCTTTGAAGATGAAATTATAAATCAAGCACTTTTGGAGTTAGATGATGTATTGCGTCCATGCGGTGTGTCCCTTCGTGATTTCGAGACTATGCCTATACCGACTTCAGATGCATGTGGAGCCACATATAATAGGCTATTACGAGCACAGATGAACTATACACTTGCCAAATTTAAATGTGACCATGATAACTTTGTCAAGAACGCGACGGATGAGCAAAAACTTATGTACAATATGATCATGGATGACGTGAAGAATGGAAAAGGAGGATTTTTTTTCTTTACGGCTACAGAGGTACAGGAAAGACTTTTGTGTGGAAAGGTTTAGCTTCAGCCCTTAGACTGGATAATCAAATTGTGGTGACGGTAGCCTCGAGTGGAATTGCTTCACTTCTACTGCCTGGGGGAAAGACTGATCATTCGACATGCTCCATCCCATTAACTCCCATTGAAGATTCAATGTGCAATGTTCTTATTGGAAGCCATAAGACCGAGTTGCTTATGAAGGCAAAACTAATCATATGGGAAGAGACACTGATGGTTCACAAGCATTGCTTTGAGGCAGTAGATAGGACATTGAAGGATTTGATGAGAACAATTGATCCAGAAAATGAAAATCTACAATTTGGTGGCAAGACTGTTGTTTTAGGAGGAGATTTTAGACAGATTTTTTCCATCATACCGAAAGGCAGTAGAAACCAAATTGTTAATGCGACTATCAATTCTTTATTTCTTTAGGAGTATTGCAAGATTCTGAGATTGACTAAGAACATGAGACTTCGATCACTGACATCTTCTGTAAAGTCTTATGCTCTTAAAAAATTTGCAAACTAGATTTTAAGCATCAGTGATGGTATTGTGGGAGAAGAAAATACAGGAATTGCCGAAATCGATATGCCTGAAGATCTGTTGATAGAAGAATCTACTAATCCGCTTGGTTCGATAGTGGAAGCAACATATCCAGCTTTTCATCGGCACTTTAACGATCCTACATACTTGTAAGAGCGCGCTATACTTTCTCCGACACTGGACTTGGTGGAAGAAGTTAACGATTACATGACGTCGATGAATCCTAATCATGAAAGGATTTACCACAGTTCAGATTTGGCTGCCATTTGGATACGGCCACTGATATTTTTATAGACCTCCACACTCTAGAATTATTGAATAGCATCAAGTGCTCAAGTTTACATCTTCACGAGCTTAAATTGAAAGTCGTTATACCGGTGATGCTATTGAGAAATATCGATCACTCGGCGGGTTTATGCAACGATAAGAGGTTGATCCTAACAAGGTTAGGAAGAAGAGTCTTGGAAGCTAAGGTTATTCAGGGTCCTTTTGTTGGACAAAAGGTGTTGATACCGCTACTTACTTTGACGCCATCGGATTCAAGATTACCATTCAAATTTAAGAGGATACATTTCCTATCTCGGTGTCATTTACAATGACTATAAATAAAAGTCATTCGCAATGACTATAAATAAAAGTCAGGGCCAGTTTTTAAATAATGTAGGTCTCTATCTGAAGAGATATGTTTTCAGTCACAATCAACTACATGTTGCTGTATCTAGGGTAACTAACCGTGAAGGTCTAAAAATATTGATTTTAGACGAGCACGGCACGTTACAAAAAACAACAACCAATTTGTATTAAAAAAAGTCTTCCAAAGCATTTCATAAAGGTACGAACGATATGCTATCCGATTTGACGTTCGTGTCATTTATTTGATAAGTTAAATAACTGAATTTTATTTTATTATTTATTCATTTAGATATTAATTTTTTTATTATATTTTTGTTTAGATATGTTATTCAATTTGTAATAAACTTTACGCTTCGTTATTTGTTGATTGTGAATATTTATTAAAAAAATACATCTTTAGTGAACATCTTGATACCCGTGCGTCCCGTACGGGTCCACAGTTCTAGTATCTATTATAATAAAAAGGAGAAACCTAGCAAAGAAAATTAATTACATGATGACAAATGGCGTTAAAAAAATACGTAAGCATTTTTATATTAATCTAGTATACAGGCCCATGTGAGACACACAACTATAAAATTATAACTAATAATTATAACTAATAATAACATAAATATAAAGAATTATAAATAAATTTAATTTTTAAATATATTTTTTCTTTTACATAAAATTTAGTATTGTCAAAATACATTTCATATTTATGGATCGTCCAAATTTGTCCATATATTACATGATACTAATACTAATATTAATATTTATTTGGAAAAAAAATATTTAGATTGTATAAATCTGTATTTCATTAAAGATAAAAGTGAACATGCGTTTACTTTTGATATAAAAATAATAAATCAAATATATAATATTTAGGGTTATTTTCATTTTTGTTATTTTATAACTTTTGTTTGCATTGTATAGTTAAACTTTAAAAACTTTACCAAAGTAATCTTTCAAACTTTCACTTTTCAAAAATGAACCAAATTGACCAATTTACCATTCTGTGAAGACTTTTTACACTTATCTGTGAAGGTGTGAAGGTTGTATGCGAAAAGAATTTGTGAAGGTGTGATGGTCTATTTTTGAAAATCAAAGTTTGGGTGGCTCAAAAATAGAAATAAAGTTTTATTGGCTTAGTTTTGAATTTTTAAACTTTATTTAGTGCATTTTATCTAATTTTCCCTAATATTTATTTTATATAGAAAAAAAATAAATTTATTATGACACAAATAAAAACAAAATATGTTATTATCAAAATTCTTCTCAATGATGTACCATTATTTATTTTAAGAATATGTTCAAACTCAACAATAATGTACCATCTATATGTTCAAATTCCTTCAATAAAATAATATCAAATTACAATCTATTTAATGTTGGATTAAGTTTCAAAAACCAAATTATTTTTTCTTTCTACCTTCTTACGACGGTCCTCCCACAAATTGGTTATAGACGGACTTGAACAAAATTACAATTAAACATAGACATGTACCGTTTGAACTATTTTTAGAGAAAACCCGTAAATATTGAACCTATTCAGACTTAATAGTAGTATTAAAAATACCTTAAATAGGAAATATCATATAAAAACTATTGTAACTCATATTACACTTTAAATTGTATATATTTTTTTAAAACTTCTAAACTTCTTATGTGGCTTTCGCTTGGGATTTGGTTTTGACCTCGATTTCTTCATATAGGTAATGATTGCTACAACTCTTTTGTTTTAAATCACATTAATTGATTTAGGAATTTTGTTCATATTAGGATTTGTTGATTTTAAGTTTGATTTCAAAAATCAGTTTGGGATTTATAATCTTCATGGGTTGGGTTTTGAGACCCTTGATGTTGATTTCGTAAATTAGGTCTTCATTGGGTTTTAATTGATTTGAGTTGTTCTTGGACATAAACCCTAACTTTTGCGAATTAGGGATTTATGAGTTACTCTTGGTTTCGTGTAGACCAAGTTGGGGATCGTCAACCGGAGTAATTTCGGTGATATTTTGGATTAGCGAATAAGGTTAGTAGCCATGTTTATTTATTTGTTTGCAAATTGGTTAAACTAAAATAAGTTGAAATCTATGATTGAATACTTATATTGCTGCATTTGATATAATTTGCTTGGGAATATTGCTGCCCTATTATTTGATTATGTTCGGACATATGAAATTGTGTCCATATTCGTTGCTATCTGTCTGCTATTTGGAAACTGAATTTTGTAATATGCTAAAGTCCTGTCCTAAGGTTAATACGATAAGACCAACATGCTGTTAGGGAAACTAGATGTATACATCGATGCGCGAAAGCGTATATGGCCTTATTTGCCAACCATTTTCTGGATGCGACGGCATCATTTCTGGAGCTTGGCTCATTTCTGGATGCGACGGCATCATCTCTGGGATCTTTGATCCATCTCTGAGGGTTTAACCCTATCTGTCTGTTTTGTTCCCGATTTTGTTATTAGACTAAGGACAGGCCTGGTAAGTTAAACACCTAGTTAAATTGGGTAATCCGAACTCTGTGATAATGATGTGTTTTTGCTTCTGGTTATGTGTTGGATATGTTGTGGTTTATTTCTGGCTGTTGTTGGTTATTTTCTTTTGGGTTCTAACACTGGGTAGTGTTTATTGTGACTACTAATTGGCTGTAAGTGCTTGGATTAGACCCAACTAGGTAGCTAGACTTTGTCTGTCGATCGAAATAATTTGAAATAGGCTTAAAAAGTGCCTAGGGTCCGTAACCGGACTGTTTACCGGATTAGATACCGGACTGTCACTTAAAACTGTAAAACTGGACGTAGGATGGTCTCTGGACGAACTCCTTACCGAGCTGGTTACCGAAATACAATTCGGTCAGGCTGGAGATCATTAGATTCACCCTCTGGATGAATTACATACCGAATAGGTTACCGAACTGTAGTTCGGTATGAACCTCCGAAGACTATTCAACCTCTCTAACCGAGCTCTTCACCGAGCTAGGTACCAAATTACAATTCGGCATGTCTGAGAGAATTGAAACTCTCTGACCGAGCTTCATACCGGAATAGAAACCGAACTGTCACTTAAATTTTCCTTGGATTCGTATAATGGCTCTTTGACCGAATAACTTACCGGAATGCCTACCGAACTACAATTCGGTAAGTCTGGTAATGCTCTCTGACCGTATAACCTACCGGACTGTTTACCGAACTACTTTTATTTGTGTATGGCATACTATTCTGTTTAATAAGACGCATCTGTATGTGTTTGTTGGGCATTGGCTTACTAACCAGACATCGATAGTCTGACCCTTCGTTGTTTCTATTTTTGTTTTGTATGTTTTGAACCCTTTTTGGGATTGGAATTGCTGAGTTTAGACAGTCAGGTGGGATAGCAGGATATCACTAGCATCGAGCATTCACATGGCATCCTCTTCAGATTTGGATTTTATATCAATTTACTTTGTTGGATTTATCTCTGTATTTTGAACCCGCTGCACATGTTTCGGATTTGTTTTCAGATTTAGTACTCTTGGAATATTTTTATGTAATTGTCTTTCATTCGGAACTTGTAGTTCAATTACAATTTAGTTTTGAATTTGTTTCGAACTATTTGAATTTGGATTTATAAGAATTGTCTTTCAGATTTGAATATGATTTGTGTCTATTTGTTTAATTATTTATTTGTATGTTTTGTTATTTGTCTTCCGCATGTGTCATCCGGTCTCTGCGTTCCCTTTCCGTCGGGGCGGGGGTTCGGGTGTTACATTTGTTGGTACCAGAGCACCGACTCTCGGTTGCTTCTTGTTGTGCATTAGAATAAGTGTGTTTGTGCATTGTTTTCAAACTCATGACATTGCATACATGACATTGCATACAGGGAATTGAGTCTTAGTGAGTATATCCTTGCTAACACCTGCTCTTGAACTTTTTCCAGACCCGTACTCCTTTGATTTGTTGATTTTCATATTATGGCCGGTAGACGGCGTAATATCCCCATTGGACAAGGCAGTAACTCTGGTGAGAATAGTAATCCCGATAATGCCGCTGCTCAGACTCAGGCCTTTCAGGATATTGCTGCTATCCTCCGTGGGTTGCAAGAGGGAGGAGCTAGGCATGAGAAGTCGGCTATTGAACGCCTTCCTGAGAAGAAGATTGAGCTGTTTAAGGGGACTAGTGATGAAGGTCCTGAAGTGGCAGATAATTGGCTAAGTGATATGTCTTGTGTTTGTGACGAGATCAGGTGCAATGATGTTGAGAAGCTTGAATGCTTGGTTTCCCTTCTTCGTAATGAAGCAGTACGTTGGTGGGAAGGAGTTGTTCAGACTTTGGACCCTGAATTTGTGGTCAATTTGGAGTTCTTTCGTGAGCAGTTCAAGAAGAACTATATTGGGCATGCTTGGGCTGAACAGAAGAGAGTTGAGTTCCTCTATCTGAAGTAGAGGGACAGATCAGTTCAGGACTACAAGAATGAGTTTGTGAAGCTCTGCAGGTATGCACCTGAGATGGTTCCTACTCCGGCTAATCGTTGTAGGAAGTTCCGATATATGCTGAATTTTGAGATTCAGAAATTGTTGGCTACCTTGAGGACTGATGATTTCCATGAGATGGTTGAAGCTGCTATCGATATTGAGATGTTGGTCAAGAAAGATCGGAAGCGTGATAGGGACACCAAGAGTGCTCTTGCTGTGAGTGGCCAGCATCACAAGAAGGGCAAGACCCAAGTGCAGAACACTGGAGGTGGTTCAGTGAATCAACCTCGGCCTAACAGGGGTACTAGAGGAGGCTCTCAGCTGAATCCATCTGTTGCTAGTGCTCCTACTCAAGGCAATAAATGTGTGAATTATGCGGTTTGCACTACTTGCAATCGTCGTCATCCGGGCGAGTGTTTTAGGAAGACTGGTGGTTGCTTCAAGTGTGGGTCTACAGGGCATTTGATTAGAGATTGTCCTCAGCAAGTTGCTGGTTCTGGTAGAGTGCCTTCTTTTGGGGATGCTAGCTCAGTTCAGAGGAATGATAGGCCTGCTGCATCTCAGCCGAATGCTAGTAGAGGTGGGGCACAGTCTGGAGTTGCTCCTAGGAGGGATTCGAGGGCTCCTGCTCGTACCTATGCTCTGAGAGGTCGTGAAGAAGCTGATACTCTTGATATGGTGACAGGTACCTTCTCTATCCTTGACACTTCTGTTTATTCATTATTGGATCCGGGTTCTATGTTATCGTATGCCTGTAGTAGTGTCTTAGAGGATAAAGGTTGGGAATCTGGTTTGACTGATAAGGATCTGTATGTCACTAATCCATTGGGTAATTGTGTTGTGGTTAACCGTGTGTATCGTGATGTTCTAATTGTGATTGGTGGTATTACTTTTCTGGGAGATTTGCTGAAGTTGAAAAGTAATAAATTTGATGTTATTTTGGGTATGGATTGGTTGTCTAGACATGAAGCAGTTATGGATTGTAGGGCGAAGAGGATGACTCTTCAATCTCCGCAAGGTTGGGTCACGTTTGTAGGTGATCGTAGGAATACTTTAGATAGGGTTGTTTCGGCTGCTTTGTGTGATAAGATGCTTCGAGGTGGATGTGAAGCATTCTTGGCTCATGTGGTGGAAGTGGATAAGCCACGTTCTGATGGAAAGTTCATTCCGACTGTTAATGAATTTTTAGATGTCTTTCCTGATGAAATTTCGGATTTACCGCCACAAAGAGAATTGGAGTTTACTGTTGAGCTTGTTCCGGGCGCCGTGCCAGTTTCTATGGCACCTTATCGAATGGCTCCGGCAGAATTGAAGGAATTGAAAGTGCAGTTGCAGGAATTGTTGGATAAAGGCTATATTCGACCGAGTACTTCGCCTTGGGGTGCTCCAGTTCTGTTTGTGAAGAAGAAAAATGGAACTTTCTGGTTGTGTATTGACTACCGGCAGTTGAATAAGCTTACGGTGAAGAACAAGTACCCTATTCCTCGGATAGATGATTTGTTTGATCAATTGAGAAGGGCTGGTGTGTTCTCTAAGATTGATTTAAGATCTGGTTATCATCAATTGAGGATCCGGGAGTCGGATATTCCTAAGTCAGCATTTCGGACCAGGTATGACCACTATGAATTTGTGGTGATGCCATTTGGTTTGACTAATGCTCCTGCTGTCTTTATGGATCTGATGAACAGAGTGTTTAAGCAGTTTCTGGACCAGTTTGTTGTGGTGTTTATTGACGACATTCTGGTGTATTCGAAGGATAAGGAAGAGCATCTAAGCATTTGAGAATAGTTTTGCAGATTCTTTGTGAGAAGCAACTTTATGCGAAACTGTCCAAATGTGAGTTCTGGATGGAAGAAGTAGCTTTCCTTGGTCATGTGATTTCAAAAGATGGCATTAAGGTGGATCCGAAAAAGATTGAGGCTGTAATGGCTTGGAAACCACATGTGAATGTGACTGAAGTAAGGAGTTTCCTGGGTTTGGCGGGTTATTACGGTAGGTTTGTGAAAGGATTCTCCTCCATTGCAGGTCCTTTGACGAAGCTTCTGCATAAGGGAGCTAAGTTTGAATGGACTAGCAAATGTCAAGAACGTTTTGATTTGTTGAAGAAGTTGCTTACTGAAGCTCCTGTTTTGGTTCAGCTGGTTGAAGGGTTGAACTATATTGTGTACAGTGATGCTTCGCTGAACGGTCTTGGTTGTGTGCTTATGCAAGACCGGAATGTGATTGCTTATGCATCAAGGCAATTGCGGATTCATGAGCGTAATTACCCTACTCATGATTTGGAGTTGGCTGCCATTATCTTTGCATTGAAAATTTGGAGGCATTACTTGTACGGAGCGAAGTGTTTTGTGTATACGGATCACAAGAGTTTGCAGTATCTACCTGTTCAGAAGGATTTGAATTTGAGACAGCGTAGATGGGTTGAATTTTTGAAGGATTATGATATGGAGATCAATTATCATCCTGGTAAAGCTAATATGGTAGCGGATGCTCTTAGCCGTAAATCTATGCATGCTTTGTATGCTATGATGGCCAGATTGAGTCTGAAGGATGATGCTCTGGTAGCCGAACTGGTAGTGAAACCAGATTTGACTGCTAGGATTCTGGAAGCACAGAAGTCGGATGAGATAGCTTTGGAGTAGGCTAAAAAATCTGGTCAGGGTAAGAGAACTGAAGCGTCTCAAAGAGATGATGGTAGTTGGTATTTCGGTGATCGGATTTACGTGCCATTATCCGATAATCTAAGAACTGAAATATTGACAGAAGCGCATAGGCAAATGTATGTTACGCATCCTGGTGCTACTAAGATGTATCACGATCTGAAGGTGATGTATTGGTGGCCGGGTATGAAGAGAGACATTGTCGATTTTGTTGGGAAGTGTTTGGTCTGTCAACAAGTTAAGGCAGAACATCAACTTCCATCTGGTTTGTTTCAGCCGATATCAATTTCGGAATGGAAGTGGGACCGAGTCACTATGGATTTTGTTGTTGGGTTGCCATTGACTCGTGAGAAGTTTGACGCTATTTGGGTGATTGTGGATCGTTTGACCAAGTCTGCACACTTCCTGCCAATCCGGGTTGATTATTCTCTGGAGAGATTGGCTGAGTTGTATTTGAAGGAAATTGTGAGGTTACATGGGGTTCCTTCGTCTATCATTTCTGACAAGGATCCTAGGTTCACCTCTCGATTCTGGAAGAAATTTCAAGAGGTTTTGGGAACGAAGTTGAATTTCAGTACCGCCTTTCATCCGCAAACTGGCGCACAGTCCGAAAAGACAATTCAGACTTTGGAGGACATGCTCAGATGTTGTGTGATTGAATTTGGTGGTTCTTAGATCAAGTACTTGCCTCTGGTTGAGCTTGCCTACAATAACGGTTTTCAGGCAAGTATTTGTATGGCTCCTTACGAGGCTTTGTATGGTCGGAAGTGCCGTACTCCGTTGTGCTGGACTGAGTTGGGAGAGTCTCGGATTGTTGGTCCGGATTTACTTTTGGAAGCTGAGGAGAAAGTTAAGTTGATTAAGGAGAAGCTTAAGGAAGCATCGGATAGGCAGAAGTCCTATGCTGACCTTAAGAGGAAGGATATTGAATACCAAGTTGGTGATAAGGTATTTCTGAAAGTTTCTCCATGGAAGATCCATAATGTCTTTCATGTATCGATGTTAAGAAGGTATCGTTCTAATCCTTCTCATATCCTTACACGTGAGACTATTGAGATTCGACCGGATTTGAGTTATGAGGAAGAACCGGTTCAGATTTTGGCTAGGGAAGTGAAAGTTTTAAGGAACAAGACTGTACCCCTAGTCAAGGTCCTCTGGCGTAACCACGCGGTGGAAGAAGCGTCGTGGGAACCAGAAGAGACTATGCGACGTCAGTATCCGTATCTGTTTAGTTCAGGTAATTTCGGGGACAAAATTTCTTAAGTAGGGTAGAGCTGTCACGTCCGTAATCTGGGGCTATTCGTCTGCTTAAATTTGAAAATTTTCTTGATTTTTATTTATTTTCATTTTAAAGGGTGAAATAGGCATTTTTGAAAAATGTTGACTTTTTCCGGTTTGACCAAATTATTTGACTTAGTTGACTTTTGGGTTACATTTGAAAACAATTTGATATTTAAGGTGATCTTGTAATTAACCTTAAAATGAGGTTATTTTTAATTGATATAAAAACATGTGGGTCTATGGTGATATTTGCCACCCATATATATATTGAATAGAATAGCTTTTTGATTCATTATTTACAAAACCTAGAAAGACTCACTTTTACGTATTCATCTTTTCTCTCAAATCAAGAACACGCACCCATCACATATTTCTAAACTTCTTATGTGGCTTTCGCTTGGGATTTGGTTTTGACCTCGATTTCTTCATATAGGTAATGATTGCTACAACTCTTTTGTTTTAAATCACATTAATTGATTTAGGGATTTTGTTCATATTAGGATTTGTTGATTTTAAGTTTGATTTCAAAAATCGGTTTGGGATTTATAATCTTCATGGGTAGGGTTTTGAGACCCTTGATGTTGATTTCGTAAATTAGGTCTTCATTGGGTTTTAATTGATTTGAGTTGTTCTTGGACATAAACCCTAACTTTTGCGAATTAGGGATTTATGAGTTACTCTTGGTTTCGTGTAGACCAAGTTGGGGATCGTCAACCGGAGTAATTTCGGTGATATTTTGGATTAGCGAATAAGGTTAGTAGCCATGTTTATTTATTTGTTTGCAAATTGGTTAAACTAAAATAAGTTGAAATCTATGATTGAATACTTATATTGCTGCATTTGATATAATTTGCTTGGGAATATTGCTGCCCTATTATTTGATTATGTTCGGACATATGAAATTGTGTCCATATTCGTTGCTATCTGTCTGCTATTTGGAAACTGAATTTTGTAATATGCTAAAGTCCTGTCCTAAGGTTAATACGATAAGACCAACATGCTGTTAGGGAAACTAGATGTATACATCGATGCGCGAAAGCGTATATGGCCTTATTTGCCAACCATTTTCTGGATGCGACGACATCA
This sequence comes from Cardiospermum halicacabum, assembly GCA_031304145.1. NCBI lineage: Eukaryota > Viridiplantae > Streptophyta > Magnoliopsida > Sapindales > Sapindaceae > Cardiospermum > Cardiospermum halicacabum. The sequence goes on along the minus strand of CM062399.1, from coordinate 68,563 downwards.
TTTCTGGAGCTTGGCTCATTTCTGGATGCGACGGCATCATCTCTGGGATCTTTGATCCATCTCTGAGGGTTTAACCCTATCTGTCTGTTTTGTTCCCGATTTTGTTATTAGACTAAGGACAGGCCTGGTAAGTTAAACACCTAGTTAAATTGGGTAATCCGAACTCTGTGATAATGATGTGTTTTTGCTTCTGGTTATGTGTTGGATATGTTGTGGTTTATTTCTGGCTGTTGTTGGTTATTTTCTTTTGGGTTCTAACACTGGGTAGTGTTTATTGTGACTACTAATTGGCTGTAAGTGCTTGGATTAGACCCAACTAGGTAGCTAGACTTTGTCTGTCGATCGAAATAATTTGAAATAGGCTTAAAAAGTGCCTAGGGTCCGTAACCGGACTGTTTACCGGATTAGATACCGGACTGTCACTTAAAACTGTAAAACTGGACGTAGGATGGTCTCTGGACGAACTCCTTACCGAGCTGGTTACCGAAATACAATTCGGTCAGGCTGGAGATCATTAGATTCACCCTCTGGATGAATTACATACCGAATAGGTTACCGAACTGTAGTTCGGTATGAACCTCCGAAGACTATTCAACCTCTAACCGAGCTCTTCACCGAGCTCGGTACCAAATTACAATTCGGCATGTCTGAGAGAATTGAAACTCTCTGACCGAGCTTCATACCGGAATAGAAACCGAACTGTCACTTAAATTTTCCTTGGATTCGTATAATGGCTCTTTGACCGAATAACTTACCGGAATGCCTACCGAACTACAATTCGGTAAGTCTGGTAATGCTCTCTGACCGTATAACCTACCGGACTGTTTACCGAACTACTTTTATTTGTGTATGGCATACTATTCTGTTTAATAAGACGCATCTGTATGTGTTTGTTGGGCATTGGCTTACTAACCAGACATCGATAGTCTGACCCTTCGTTGTTTCTATTTTTGTTTTGTATGTTTTGAACCCTTTTTGGGATTGGAATTGCTGAGTTCAGACAGTCAGGTGGGATAGCAGGATATCACTAGCATCGAGCATTCACATGACATCCTCTTCAGATTTGGATTTTATATCAATTTACTTTGTTGGATTTATCTCTGTATTTTGAACCCGCTGCACATGTTTCGGATTTGTTTTCAGATTTAGTACTCTTGGAATATTTTTATGTAATTGTCTTTCATTCGGAACTTGTAGTTCAATTACAATTTAGTTTTGAATTTGTTTCGAACTATTTGAATTTGGATTTATAAGAACTGTCTTTCAGATTTGAATATGATTTGTGTCTATTTGTTTAATTATTTATTTGTATGTTTTGTTATTTGTCTTCCGCATGTGTCATCCGGTCTCTGCGTTCCCTTTCCGTCGGGGCGGGGGTTCGGGTGTTACATTTGTTGGTACCAGAGCACCGACTCTCGGTTGCTTCTTGTTGTGCATTAGAATAAGTGTGTTTGTGCATTGTTTTCAAACTCATGACATTGCATACATGACATTGCATACAGGGAATTGAGTCTTAGTGAGTATATCCTTGCTAACACCTGCTCTTGAACTTTTTCCAGACCCGTACTCCTTTGATTTGTTGATTTTCATATTATGGCCGGTAGACGCCGTAATATCCCCATTGGACAAGGCAATAACTCTGGTGAGAATAGTAATCCCGATAATGCCGCTGCTCATACTATTATCCGTAAATATTTTTATTTTTATTTTTTATAATTATGAATTTAAATTTAGAGGACAATTAAATATCAATAAAGAGAATCATTTAGTATATATATAAATTAATATCTGATATTTTTTTATAATTGATATAATATTATAAAATATAAATAAATTTTGGATACGAATATTTTTATTTTAGTAAGGATAAAATATTATTTTGAAATGAATATTCTTATATAAAATTGGAATGTATATATATTCATTTTGTTTGTGGCAAAATATATTTGCAATAAATTCTAATATTTATTTTAATATTTTATTTTTTTACTTCCTACTTACTCCTTTTTACAACCCAACTTATTTTAAAATATTTAAAAAGAGTGTAGATATTTTTAATGTGTATTTGTGTCATTTTGACAATTACTAATAAAGTCTACTTATTTTCAAATAGTCAAAAATGGCATATTAGATATTCATTTAAAATTTCATTTCATTCACAAAATTCCAAAATTTTAATAATATTTAATATTTTATTGGTTTTTCCATATGATTTTAGATAAATATATATCGTTTTTTTTTATTGATTTCCCCTATATCATCATCATTATACTCATATTTTTACCTCCATCAAAATCCTAATATCGATTTACATAATGTTATTATACTTAGATAGTTATATAAAAATCAATATTGTTCAAATTTCTGTGGAACTTTTGATTTATACGATAAAACAATACCAATAAGTAATGCATATATATATATATATATATATATATATGGTAGAAATAACAAAAAAGAAATAAAAATTATAAAATAAAAATTTATAATACTTAATAAATTATAAATAAAATTATATTTCAACATAAATATTTAATTTTCTTTAATTTTCTCTAATGTTAATAATAAATTTATATTATTAACATTTAAATGGTTTTAAATTTTTTATTTTAGTAATTAAATATAAACTACTATTATGGATATTAATAATTATTTTTTAATATTATGACTTAAATTTAGAAGTAATAAAATATCAATAAAAAGAATCATTTATCATATATTTTGTAGTGATCGATTTCTTGTAATTAATGTAATGTTATAAAATAGAAATCATGAAAACTTTTTTTTTTAAATTCTAAAAGTTTATTATTATTTTTTTTTAAATTCCAAATAACTTGTTCTTCTCGATATATAAGTCAAAGACAATTCATATGTAAGGGACAATATTGTTGAGAACAATTAATGGAAAAAAAAAACACAAGTAATATACATAATTTTTTCTACATGTAATACATAGAAATAATGGTTAATGAAAATAGTAAAAATATGTTTAAATTGTTAAAGAAATATGTATTATATATGAAAGTTTGATGACTTATTGAATTATGACGAAAGATAGGAAAAAAAATACAAAATTAAATTTTAGATATGAAAATAATTCTTAACTAATATATTTTTCCTAAATTAGGATTGAAAAAGTAATCGAAATATTTTAAAAGTTAAAAATAAATTTATTAATTTAGTATGTAACATAAAAATATAAAGCGATGGAAATCATAATATAAATCTTCACAGAAATAGAAAAAAATAATTCTAATTATTACTAATAAATATATGAAAAATTAAAGAAAAATGTTATTTAAAATAAACTTTTTACCCATAAATAAAGATATTTTAATTCAATATTTTATATACACCACCGATGTCACATAAATTTGTATACATTCTATAACAGGGAAAAAAATCATATCACATATTCATAATTGCAATCAAATCTAAATCTATATATACAATTTGTATGAAATTATATTAATTTAAAATTTTAATGATATTTATAAATATCTATCTTGTTCATGTTTTTATCTTCTTTCTCTTCTCGTCTTCTCTTTTTATAATTTCTATATCTTCTTTATATAAGAATACATGTAATAATTCATAAACACCTAAAAAAACAAAACAAAAACCAATACATAAGAAGATAAAAATAAAACTAAAATTATTAAAATATAAAATAAAAACAACTACATCTAAACATCTAAAGACAAAAAATAATAATTACATAATAAAACAAAAATAATTAAAAATATAAAATAAAACAAGTTCATATAAAATTACCGAATAAAAAAAATTACCTAAGATCCTGAAAATAAAAAAATAGACTAAGAAAATATAAAATAAAAAATTAAAAATTATAACAAAATAAATAATAAAAATACTTAGTATGGAAAATATATGTGAGAGAAATAGAGAGGAATAGTGCACATGATATTTCATGATACCTAATAAAGGAAAAATGAAAAGAAAATTACATAAGAGAAAAAAACATAAAAATATAAAACAATATAAAAAAATGAAAACTAAATTTGTGAATAAAGATGCTTACCCCAATGAATTGGGTGAATTTGGTGTAAGTGTCATGGTTAACATAAAAATACTCATAAATATAATATTATAGTATTTTAAAATGATAAATAAATATTTTAAATTGTAAAAAAATATATAATAACAATATATAGAAATAAATAATATAATTAATCTATTAAATATAAATATATTTTCATTAAATATTTTATAATATGTGTCAATCTATTAATTCGCCATTTGGTAGTCATTCATTAGATCATTGAAAATAGGCGGAGAAAACAACTATTATTATTATTATTATTATTATATATTACATATTAACACATCATATTTATTACTTCTTTTGGTTATTTTGTCGTTTAAAATATATTATTTTAATTTTTTTCTATTATATTATATTTCAACTAATAGTTATCCCATATCGGAAGCGTAACTCACTACTTATTTTCGCCACTATTATATAAATGAGATTTTTATTGAATTAGTTTTCATATTGACTTTTAAAGCATTGGTGTACGTGATGACAAGTTGCGCTCTAAAAAAATATGTAAACATCTTTATATTAAATTACATATTTACACATAAGTATTAATTATTTCATTAGGGTATTTAGTCATTAAAAATATATTTTCACTTTTTGTACTATGTGTTATATTTCATCTAATTATTATACCACATCGAAACGTAACTCACTAGTTATTTTTACCACTATTATAGAAATGAGATTTTTATTGCCCTCTAAGGCATTAGTGCCCTTTGTACAATTAAAAAGTATTTGCTGATATAGATTTAATAAAAGTTTAAAATATTTTGTGTTTTGAATTCAATTTTAAATTTTTCAAATTGAAAAGTGACAATGATAGCTTTGTGAATAATACGACAAATAAACAAAAACTTGTGTATAACATTATCATCGACAACATGAGCAATGAAAAAGGAGGTCTGTTTTCTATACATCTACCGAGGTACATGAGAAACTTTTGTGTGAATAGGTTTAACTTCGGTCTAAAATTGGAGAATCAAATTATATTGACGGCAGCCCTTAGTGGAATTGTTTTACTTCTATTGCCTTAAGGAAAGACTGCACATTTGGCATTCTCCATCCTATTGACTCTTATTAAAGATTTGACGTGCAATGTCCCTCTTGGAAGCCACGAGGTCGAGTTGCTTATAAAGGAAAAAACTAATTATTTGGTATGAGGCACCAATGGTACACAAGCATGGCTTCGAGGCAGTAGACAAGACAATCAAGGACATTGAAAGACTGCATATTCAGCATTCTTTATCCCATTAACTCATACTGTAGATTCAATATACAACATCCATTTTTTGAAGCCACAAAGTCAAATTGCTTATAATGGCAAAACTAATCATATAGAATGAGGCGCCAATGATGCACAAACATTGCTTTGGGTAAGTAGACAGAACATTGAAGGATTTGATGAGGCATCAATGGTGCATAAGAAAAACTAATCATATGGGATAAGGCGCCAACGGTGACAAGTTGCTTCGGGGTAGTAGACAGGACATTGAAGGACTTAATGAGAATAATTTACCCCGAAAATGAGAACCTCATATTCGTGGCAAGACGACTGTTTTAGGAGGAGATTTTAAGCAGATTCTGCATGCCATACGAAAGGTAGTAGAAGCCAATTGGTGAATGCAACGATAAATTCTCCATTTCTCTAGGAGTACTGTATGATTCCTGATACTGACTAAGAATATGAGACTCCAATCAATATTATCATTCATAGAGTCTTCTGCTCTTAAAAACTTTACAGACTAGATTTTAAGCGTCGGTGATGGTACTATAGGAGAAAAAAATCTCCGAAATTGATATGCCTAAAGATCTGTTGATAGAATAATCTCCTAATCTGCTTGGTTCTATAGTAGAAGCAATATATCCTTCGTTCGATCGGTACATTAATGATCCTACATACTTGTAGGAGCGCGCTATACTAACTCCCATGCTAGATTTGGTGGAAGAGGTAAATAATTACATGATATCGATGAATATTAGTGATGAAAGGATTTACCACGGTTTGGATTCGATGCGCCAATCGGATACGGCAATCAATATATTTGCTGACTTCTACACTCTAAAATTCTTAAATAGTATTAAATGCTTGAGTTTACCGCTTCATGAACTTAAACTTAAAGTTGGTATACCGGTGATGCAATTACGAAAATTGATCACTTGACAAGATTATGCAGTGTGCAAGGTTGATCCTTGCAAGGTTAGGAATAAGAGTCTTAGAAGTTAAGGTGATTCAAGGTCTAACTGTTGGGCATAAGATATTGACACTGTAACTTACATTGACGCCATGGGATTCGATATTACCGTTCAAATTTAAGAGGAGACAGTTCCCTATCTTAGTATCATTTACAATAATCATAACACAAGAGTCAGGGATAATCTCTAAATAATGTAGGTCTCTATCTCAAAAGACATGTTTTCAGACACAGTATATGTCGCTGTATCCCGAGCAACTAATTTTAAAGGTCTAAAAAAAATACTTATTTTAGATGAGCATGGTATAGTACTAAAAACCATAACCAAATTAAAGAAGTCTTCCCAAGCACTTGATTTACAAACGAAATTTGTCCGACACAAAATTCATGTAATTTATTTGATAAGTTAAATAATTACATTTTCTTTTCTTAGAGCAATAAATTACAAATACTAATATATGTATTGATTTTGACGAAAGATATTTTACTGCGAGTCCCACCAAATGAATTAAGAATAAATTATAATAATTCCACTCGATTTTGCATGATTTGATCTCAACAACACAAATGACCAAGAGCGGAAAGAGATTCATATGTCTAATTAGATCTGTTTAGTCTTTTTTTCCTCATCTCTTTCATTTACTTTTATTGTTTTTTATTTTACCATCATCTTGTGATATATCATTCGTTTTGCGAGACTTTACATTTGTTATTTGCGAGAATTTTCAAAAATAGGTACTAGTTGCTGATAAGTCTATTATTAAAATAATAATAATAATGTTGTTGAAATGTTAAGCGGATCAAAGATGTTTTTTTAATATAAAAGAAACTCTATATTTCTCATGATAAAGCATACATACAGATGCACATATATCACCTGATATGATATGAAAATATTCCAAATCCAAAAATAACGAAAGGAAATCCTAATGATATTTGTACTCATAATTTAACATGAAAATATATTATAATAGAAAATACGGTGTTTGCAGCGGATTTGACGCTAGTGTCATCCAACAAATATAAACATAAATTATTAAAGATCATACGGACGAAACTTGATTATGAAATGATACTAAGGAGGCATAAAATCCATCTTCAATGTCAATCAAGAACTCATGTCTTCCTTCCTCTACTATCACCCCATTTTTAACCACAGCAATAACATCAGCATTCTCGATTGTGGATAGACGGTGAGCCACTACTATTGTTGTTCTATTCTTCATTACTTGGTCTAATGCACTTGTACCACACGTTCGGATTCAGCATCAAGTGCACTTGTAGCCTCATCTAGTAGTAATATTTTTGGCCTTTTAATAATGGCGCGAGCAATGGCTATGCGTTGCTTCTGGCCACCTGATAACTGGACTCCCCGCTCTCCTACCATTGTGTCATATCCCTACAAATGGAGTACAGATATGTACGTTGATAGTGAACATTTTAGGATGATTAATTTGTGACAGTTTTTGCGTTACCTGTTCCAAACTGCTGATGAAATTGTGGGCATTAGCCAGTTCTGCAGCAGCTAATATTTCCGCTTCTGTTGTATTCCCTTCCTTTCCATATGCAATGTTGGACCGGATTGTATCATTGAATAGTACAGGTTCTTGGCTCACTAAACCCATTTGTTGCCTCCACCATTTCAATTGGAGTTTCTGGATTTCAACACCTTCAACTGTTATCTGACCTGATTCAGGATTATAAAACCTTTGCAGTAGTGAAATCACTGTTGATTTCCCACTTCCACTCTCTCCAACAAGAGCTACACTCTGCAATAACACGCAAGGTCATATTGGATTAATCTAATTGCGTATTAGAAAAGGAATCTGAGCTCAGATTTATACCTGGCCATCATAGATTGACAAACTGAGGTCTCTCAGAATCTGAATATCTGGCCTGGACGGATATCGGAAGCTCACATGATGGAACCTTATCTCCCCCTTAACATTCTCCAATGTCACCCCAGATTCATCACTGGGGTCTATTTCTGACTTTTGGTCTATGACTGCGTATATGGAAGCAGCAGCAGCTTTCGCTTTACTTGTTTTGAGAAAGTCCTATTGCTGTCAGAGTCAAAACAAAGAAAACCTGCAAAGCAGACATCAGATTTTGCAAGGAGAATCTTTGAAGCAAGGATGTTTGATATAAGTCATTGTTCTATATACTCACTTTAAGCACATCAGTGTATGTTATATCACCAGCTTCAACAAGTCGAGCTCCAGCATAGAAACTAATCCCATAGAAACAAAAGAGCATGAGGAAAGATACTCCATATCCTGCTCCGCATATCAACCCCTGCCTTATACCATTTTTCATGGGGCCTTCGCATTTCTTTCGATACAGGTTTATCACCTTCTCCTCAGCGCAGAAAGAAGCAATAGTTCTTATATTTCCAACCGCTTCATTCGCTATCTGGCTTTCTTCCTCATACATAAGCTGCCACCATTTACATTCACCAGTTAAACAATGAAATGTCACCTAAAATGACGTAAGATTTAGAGGGGATACCTTGGCATCTGTGCTGAATCCTTGCATGAATTTCTTTTGCGTGTAATTACTGCTTCCTATTAGAGGAAGTAACACAAGGATAATTAAAGCTAACTGCCAACTTGCAAGGAAAGCAATGACTAAGCCTACAGCCGTTGTTGCAATGTTCTGAACCATTTGAGATAGTGCATCCCCAATTATAGCCCGAAAAGAGGCTGCATCTGTAGAAAGCCTTGCACTAATGGCACCACTTGAGTGACTAGGCTCATCAAACCAGCCAACTTCCATACGAACCACCTGTTAAAACCCAAGATGATAATGCAGCAAATAGATAAATAAAACTGATATAAAATTGTAACTCAGGCTGAATTACAAGAATTGAGGGAAATTCGAGAATCCCACGATCTCCTAGACTACGGCTCACACTCAATAATTCCTACGATGCCTCTCAACAACCCTAGAAGCTTATTTAAATTCCGTAATCAGTGTTATTGTGATGACTAGTCTTGATTGATGCTGATTGATTGAAGTTGACTGGATATTCCCTCCATGATTCTTGTTGACTGATATTGTCTTCATTATTTCCTAATTTCCTTGTATTAGTGACATTAGGTCTAACACCACCTTCTCAGAACACATTGACCTTATTCGTTTGATTAGCCTAGAGCCAGCAACAGAAAAGAAGTATGTTTGAACTGGGTTTGCTATAAATGTTACAGTAGCTAGGATGGCATACATTAGTGCCCAGAACCTGGCGTCCTTTTTCATTTGAGCTGGTGGCTTGTAATATGAAGCAACAGCACTGGAAAATAGTACACCAAAGATTGGAAATATCATTCCATTGACTATTGCTGATATGGTTCCCATAAGAAGTGCTGGAATTTCTGGCTTATTGAGACTGGCTATGCGAGCAAGTGAGACATCGGGAGCCAGTTTTGAAGGCCTTCGGGTTCTTCTACAGCAGTCTCAGTTATATTAACACTTGCAGGTAAACCAAATGAGAAACATTTTTTGTGTGTGAGCAGATTCGAACCAAAAACCTCCTTCAATAACCATTGAGCCTTAACCACCAAGCCACATATACCACTTGATATTAATAATATACTAATACACATATAACATATTTTCAAGGAGGTGGGGGGGCCATGGCACCTGCCAGCCCCCCCTTGGCTCCGTCCCTGCCTGACCTGGTGATTGTTTCATCAATGCCCTTAGACTAGGTTCTCCAGAAGACTTTGCCCCACTTTTGGACTCTGATTGTTTGTTCACATTAGGCAAATTAACAAGCTGAGTATATGCTCCGTTAACATCGTGAAGTAACTCCAAATGTGAACCTGTTCAATTGACAAGCACTTCAATACAAGGAAATGTTAAAATGTCTTAAGAATCTTACTTTAAACAACTTTAAGGTACCTTTTTCGATCATCTTCCCTTGATGAATGACAGCAATCACATCAGCATTTCTCACAGTGCTTAATCGATGAGCAACAATGACAGTAGTTCTGCCAATCATAATCTTGTCTAATGCTTCTTGTACTACCATTTCAGATTCTACATCTAGAGCGCTGGTTTCATCTAGAAGTAAAATCCTAGGATCTTTCAGAATTGCCCTTGCTATTGCAATTCTCTGCTTCTGCCCACCAGATAGTTGTATTCCATTCTCACCAACCACAAAGTCAAGTGTCTACAATGTTTTGAATGATATACTAGTCAATACAAAAAACTGAGATGATAAGAAGAAGAAAAAAAAATCATTTTAAGTACTAATCACATGGACATAATAACATATAGAACCTGAGGTAGTTTCTCAATAAACTTAGCAGCATTAGCAAGTTTAGCTGCAGCTTCTATCTCATTTTCTGTTGCACCATCTTTTCCATAAGCAATATTGTCTCTAATACTCATGTTAAACAGCACAGGTTCCTGACTAACAAGACCAATTTTCTGTCTGATCCATTTAAGCTGAAACTGCTTCAGGCACCAGCTTGAGGATCGTAAAATCTCTCTATTAAGCTAATAACAGTCAGATTTTCCACTTCCACTCTGTCCAACCAAAGCAGCTGTTGTACCACTTGGAATGAAAAGTGAGAATCCACTAAATATTGGCTCATCAGGTATTGAAGGGCAACTGAAGTAAACATCTCTCAACTCTATGTCTCCTATAATGTCATCCAAAATCTTTCCACTGCTATCAGAAGCATCTATCTCTGGATGTCTATTGATTGTCTCAAACATCTTGAACGCTGCAGCTTGATGATGCGGCTGGTGGCAAACCGCCTATTAAATACACATACAAGAGGAGTAAAACTAGGAGGACAAATCAGTGAATTATGTCTGGGTGGTTGAGTTGGGATTATGTCTTTATTTATTATTGTAGGCTGTGTCTCTTTGTTTACTGTGATATCTTTAATTAGGAAGTCTGTTCAATTACTGGTTAAGATATATTAGTTGGGTGTTTGCCTTAGGACAGAAGAAGAAGATTATTAGTATTGTCAAAGAGCCTTAGGCTGGAGAGGTGTGCTAAACTCTCGAAACCTTAGCACAAGTTATCCATTTTGCACTAATATATCAGACATATTTTCAGATTTATCTCTGTTATTAGTGTTAGTCGTATCATTTGGTATCAGAGCAGGCTAGAGCCAGGAGTATTATATGGCTGGCAAGAAACAAGAAGCGAAGATGGAAACCTTAGAGAAAGATATAGAAGGGATTCGGGAAGAACTAAGGATGGAGAGGGAGTTAACTCGGTCAGAGCAACAGGGAATTAATCAAAAGCTAGACAGTTTGATCGCTGCCTTTGCTAACCTACGCAATAAGGTTGAAGGGGGGGATCGCAAGGGAAATAGCAGTGTAGAAGGTGAGACCTATACCTTAAGGAATGAAGAGCGGAGAGGACGGGAGTCGAGATATGAAGAATGGTCTGATGCTGACAGAAGAGAAAGAGAATAACGGTTTAGCAGTGGTGAAGGGGTTGGGGTGGAGGATACCAACCAGAACGAGGTTTTCGAGGACAGGAATGGAGGAGAGATATCAAACCAATGGGGTTGCAAATGCCAATCTTCAAAGGGGATGATCCTGATGGGTGGATTAATCGGGCAGAAAGATTCTTTGACCTTGGGAGATACACTGAGCAGGAAAAGATTGACATTGCTGCCATGAGTTTCGATGAGGAGGCTTTAGCCTGGTTTAGGGCTATTGAAGACACCGGACAATTCATGGATTGGGGAGAACTTAAACGGATGATTTATAAACAATTCCGTCCATTACATGAAGGAAGTTTAGTACAAAGATTTCTCTCAGTCCGCCAAGAAGGTTCAGTTTTAGATTATAGAAAACGGTTTTGGACTCTAGCAGCTTCATGTAAGGGATTTCCGATAGAAGTGTTGAACAACTCTTTTATCAAAGGGCTTCAACCACACATTCAATCAGAGTTGCTATTGTTAAAACCAAGGGGTCTGAATGAGATCATTGAGACTGCTTTAGGCATTGAAGAGAAAAATAAAGAGATGAAGCAGTATCGAAATAATCGATTTGGGAGCAGTAATAGAGGAATGGAAGGTAGAGGCAAGGAGGATCCCCACTTGAGTGGCAAGCCCGTAGACAAGGGTTCGGGGTTCAAAAGGTTAACAGCATCTGAAATACAAGAAAAAAGAGAAAAAGGTCTATGCTTTAAGTGCAACGAAAAGTATTCACCTGGGCACCAGTGCAAGAACAAAGCATTACAAGTCATGGCAGTTCTCGATGATGAGGTAGAGCATGAAAGTGAAGTGCAAGAGGAGCCCGAAGGGAATGAGAACGTGGAGTTGGCTGTTAGTTCTGTCGTGGGACTGTCCATACCAAAAACAATGAAAGTTTTGGGGAAGATTGGAGATGTAGACGAAGTTTGCCTTATCGACTCTGGAGCAACCCACAATTTCATATCATTAGAGTTGATGGAGAAATTGAAATTGGAACTAATGGCTACAAAGGGGTATGGCGTGGTCATGGGAAATGGTGTGACAGTGAAGGGGCAAGGAATCTGTAAAGGGGTAACATTACAGGTGCAAACCATTACCATCCTTCTAGAATGTTATTTCTGAATAACTTAAACGGCCGAAGTTAGAGGGCCATATTTCGGCCGCTCCAAACCATGATCTAAGAATCATAGTTCCCTAAGACCCAACGAATGTTCCCAGGTTCAACCAATTTTGGAATCCATTCGTTTATTACTTCGGACGCCTCGTGGGCCTGAACTTTTCAAACTCATTAAATAGAAGATTTCGGCCGAAACCATGAACGAACCCTTGGGGTTTCTTTATAGTTGTGCGGCCGAAATCTTAAGGGTATTATGGGTCCAACCAATTATTATTATTATTATTATTATTATTATTATTATTATTATTATTATTATTATTATTATTATTATTATTATCATTATCATTATCATTATCATTATCATTATCATTATCATTATCATTATCATTACCTCCGTCCAGCAATAAGTGTCACAATTGCCAAAAATATTTGTTCCAAAATAAGTGTCACCCACCTTAATTTTGTATAATTCTTCCCTTCTTACCCTTTACTTATTCAACCCTCAATCTTTTAAAATAATAAACAATTGTTTTTAGCGTATTTTACATAATATATTATTATATAATAATTAAAAAAACTAATATTTATATTAATATTGATTATTATATGTAAAATTAAATATTAAATATTTGATTAGTTTATATATCACAATTATAATAAATATACACACACTTATATTATAATTTTTAATAATATTTTTTAAATAACAAAAAAGATTTTCAATTGATTGTAACAATACAGTCAAATTTTATTTTCAGAAAAGATTTTCAGTTATTTTCAATTGATTTTCAATTATAACTAAAAGACACGGAGAACAATCATGGGCCAGTAAACCACCTTGATTGTATAATAATTTTATAAAAGTTTATAATTATATGAAAAAAAAATTTCTATAATATTTGTAAATAAGTAGTAACTTTTATTTTTTTAAAAAGATTTTTTCTACTCTTACTCATTAAATATATGATGACCATAATATTTTATTTTTTATAATATATTATTATATTTTTCACTCGATATATTATAATTAAATTAAATCTTATCAATGTTTAACTAACTTAATTAAGCATTATGACGTTGAATTGATTTTAGTATAAACTTTTAGGTATGAATACCTTTTTAACATTAAAAAAAAAAAAATTAAAAGAAATTATATTCTATCAATTTTAAATAAGAATTTATAATTTTTTAAAAAAAATTATTTAATATTTTAAAATTGATATGAATCTAATAATAATAATAATGATAATAATAATAATAATAATAATAATAATAATAATAATCATCGTTCTTTTTTCTCATTCTATTTCTATTAGTTATATTATCAATTTTATTTTTCTATTATTTTATATTAAAATATATTAACTTACTTTGTTTTTCTATGGTATATAATATTGAATGGATTATTATACTATACTAAAAATTTAACCCAATGATTATCTTCTATTCAACTGATTTTCACATCGACATTTAAAGCATTAGTGTCCTGCATTAAAAAAAAAAAAGAGTCATTTGTCTTTAGAGGTTTAAATATGAGTTTATAATATTCAAATTTTAATTTATAGATTTTGTAACTCACTCAAACCAAAATCCATATAATAATAATAATAATAATAATAATAATAATAATAATAATAATAATAATAATAATAATAATAATAATAACGGTCTCAGAAGCCCTTGAACTTGGTTATACTTTCCAAGTCAGCCCTAAAACTTCATGAATGGTCAATTTAACCCCTCAACTTTTAATACTAGGTCAATTAAGTCATTTTTTCTGATGAGGAGTGCTCAATTGACCTTTTCAACTTAACCATTTTTACTGCCAACTCAACCTCCACATCAGCAAAAAGGGCGTAATTAACTCAGTACATGAAAGTTGAGGGGTTAAATTGACCATTCAATAAATTTGAGGACTAAATTGAAAAATATAATCAAGTTTAAGGGCTTCTAAGACCCTTTTGCCATAATAATATATAATGAAGTTTTTTCGTTAACCTATATATATTATTTATCTATCTATATATATAATTATTATTATTTTTCCAGCTCTTTTTTAATCAAATTTATGATCGATTCTAATATTATATGTTACTACTTTAAAATATATTATTTTACTTTTCGGCTCTATAATATATTTCAAATAATTGCTATAATACTCAAAAAGTTTAATTCATCCATTATCTTCTCCAATACTATATATCTATGCGTTTCGCACGGGAATATATACTGGTGTATATAATAATCGTTGTTTTTTCCGCTCTTTTTGCATTGGACCAATGAATAATCTATATGCGGCGAATTCATATGACTATACGTGGCAATAAAATACTAAAAAATATCTATGTATTTTAAATTAATTTTGACTAAAAAAATACACAAATCAAGATATAATATTTTTTTGTCAAGTAAAAATATATACTTTCCATTTTGAAATATCGTATTTTTACTTGGGTTATTTCCAAAAACCATCCAGTTTTTGAAACATTTTATTTCTGGCACCTAGTTTTACAAACTTATACCAAATCACCCCAAAACCATCCAAAATTAAAACCACTAATGGTTTTGGTGAGGTGTGGGTGGTTTTTGTGTTATTGAGTGGGTTTTGTATTTTTGAGTGGTTTTGCTAAGTATTTAGTTTTAATAGTTATTAAATTTTTTTAACAATTTAACTAAAATTTAAATATTTTATTAAATAATTTAAATATTTTTTATTTAAATTTTTTTACAACTTTACTAAACTAAAATAAATTATTATATAGTTTAATACTTTTTAAATGTTTGTTTAATGATTTTTAATCATTTTAGTTTTAATTTTTATTTTTAAAATTTACTAAATTAAAAAAAGTTATTACGCAGATTAATCATTTTTAAATATTTGGTTAAATAATTTTTAATAATATTTTATTTAAATGTTTATTTTTTTAATTTACTAAAACCTACTGTAAGAGATTATTTAATTATATGTATGTTTGAAAATTTATTAAAAATTCTATATTATTATTGTATTTATAATTTTATAGGTTCTTAAAAATAAATATCAAAATATAAAAATATTTAAAATTGAAAATAATTAAAAAATGTTGATATATTTAATAGTTATTTTATTTTTTAAAAAATAAATATAAAAATAAAACTCAATTTTTCATTAAAAACTATTTGAATTAGATAATTTTTGGTTGTATGTATAGAATTAAAAATTAAAGGTTGAAAATAAAAATTATTAAAATTATTCAGCTAATTAAATAAAAGAATTAAAAATTTTAAAAATGATTGATACTAGTTGTATTTTAGTAAAAATAAAAGTAAGAAATTAAAACTATAAATTACTAAAGTTAATAATAAAAAATTAAAAAATTCTAAAACTATAAAAAAATTATATAAATTATTTAATAAAATATTTAAAAATTTACTAAAATTATTAAATCAAATTTTTTAAAATTATTAAAACTAAATAATTAGTAAAACCACTCAAACACACAAAAACCACTTAAAAACACAAAAACCACCTATACCTCACCAAAACCACTAGTAGTTTTAATTTTGGGTGGTTTTTGGGGTGGTTTGGTATAAATTTGCAAAACCGGGTGCTAGAAGTAAAATGTTTCAAAAATTGAGTGGTTTTTGGAAATAACCCTTTTATATTTTCTATTTTAAATTTCCTAGATTATTATAAATATGTCTTACTATTAGATCTAAAAACCATTATCGTAGTAAATACTACTCTTTTTCTTTTCGTATTTCTATACTGTGGTTGTTTGTTTTATATTTAAATAATTTTTGTTTTGTTTTCATCTTCTTATATAACTATCATTTGTTTCGCCTTCTAGGTGTTACAGATTTTGTGGACTGTTTTATGAAGAAGATAAATATTCTATGAAGAAAATAGAGCGACGAAGAGAATATCGAAAGAAAAAGAATATACAACCTTGAATAGTACAACAAGGGAAGATCGAAAAACAAATAAGACGTAAAAGATACAATTGTATGCATAACACAAGTGTAATATTATTTATATTCTTTCTTAATTTCTCACATGGTAGGATTATTTATATATTTTTTTGAAAATGTATTAGGATCATTTATATTTTTTAAATGGGTTATTTCCAAAAACACCCCATTTTTTCAAACGTTTCACTTTGAGCACCTGGTTTTGAAAGTTTTGGAAAACCACCCCCAAAATTAAAACCACTAGTGATTTTTGGTATTTTTGTGAGTGGTTTTAGTGTTGTATGAGTGGTTTTAAAATTCTATATATTTAATTTAGAGATTCGGAAATTTTCTAAGATCAAAATTACTCGTACAACACCAAAACCACTCACAAAATTACCAAAAACCACTAGTGGTTTTGATTTTGGGGGTGGTTTTTCAAAACTTTCAAAACCGGGTGCTCAAAGTGAAACGTTTAAAAAAATGGGGTGTTTTTGGAAATAACCCTTTTTCAAATATATATTATATTATAAAATGTAAATTATTTTTATGATGGCTGTGATTTAGAGTGAATGAGAAAAAAAATGCAGTATAAACATAATAATCTTAAAAGAATTATTTATTTTAATTGTTTTGTATATGTTTAGATGATATAAATTTAATTTTGTATTGTATTTTTTTTTTTCTAATTGAATGTTCTATAAATTTACATGATTGTACCATAATGATGTATGCAAATACTAAATTAAATGTTTGTTGTTTACGAAAAAAGCTATATTTTTTTATTTTGTAAATATTTACTATTAATATTACAAAACTTTTTATTTATGTATTATTATTATTTTCTAATTTGGTAATTATTTTTTATATAATTTTTAAATCTTTACATTTGATATTACCTATTAATATTAATATCGATATATTTTTTCAATTATAAAATATTTCAATTTTTTAATCCTAATTTATTAAAAAGAAAGTTAAGAAATATTTTCATATCCAAAATTCAATTTTGTATTTTTTTTTTCCATCCATCTTAATTCAATAACTCAATCAAACATTCATATGTTAACATCTTTACTTTACAATTTAAATATATTCTCACCCTTTTCATTAATCATCATATATATATATATATATATATATATATATATATATATTTAAAAAAGTACATAATACATTTTATTATATAAAATAAAAAAATAATAATCTTTATAATAATATTCATTATTATATACCAAAATAAATATTAATTATTTGATTAGGCGATGTTCACTTATCAAATTAATAAAAATATACGATATATTTTAAATCAAATAAATATTTATATATATCCTTTAAACTACTAACGTATTTTATTTCATAAATAGATATTTCATCACAGCCACAAAAGATATAATTTTATATATATACAATTTCATATCGTTTTGACGGATGGTTTGTGATGAGTACTTCAATTTTATACCACTCAATTTGATTAAAATAATAATAATAAAGTTAAATATTAAAATTAATGTACGCTGATTAATGTAGACATTGAAGAGGCAATTCTTCTTTTCTTTGTTGTAATAGCATTTTATTTGTATGTTTATTCGTTTTTTTTTTTTTTTTTTTGTTTTTTTGTTTTTTTTTTTTTTAACTTCAGGATTTTTTTTAAGTGTTAGCATATCTATTTGTATCATATTTTTATTCTGTTTACTATTTTAACTTTTATTTAGTTTATTTAATAAAATTTGAATATTTTTTCTCTTATTATTCCATTAAATTATATATAATATGAAAATATATAATATATTATTTTGATTCAAAATTAAATTATTTAAAGTAATTTTAAAAAAAAAATATTTTAAATTATATCCTTATTATAATAAATGCATAATGTATTTTATTAGAATAATTAAAAATAAAATATAACGACCACATTAGAGTGACGAATATTTTATGATGAAAATTTTTTTATATATAAAAAATATAATAATTTTGATAGTTTCAAGAAATTTTAATAGTTTATGAATAAATAAATTTTATAATTTCAAGAATAATTTTTATAATTTCAAGAAACTAGACTTTAAATAAGTTTGGTAACTTCAATAATATTTTTATAGTTTCAAGAACAAATAAATAATTTTAATAGCTTATGAATAAATAAATTTTATAATTTGAAGAATAAATTTGATATTTTCAAAAATAAATAATTATTTTTCATAGTTTTAGTAATAAATAAACTATTTAATAATTTTATAGAAGTTTACAATTTTATGAAAAATATGTTAGCCTAACAATTCGTGAATGACACATTGAGTGAAAATAAAGTTTAGTTTTGTAAACTTTTAAAACAGACCTATAATTATACTAAACTTTTTATGACGTAAAAAAAAATCATATGACTTTTAGACCTTACGAAGTTTGATTTAAATATATAAACCAATTTTGAAAAAGTTTTAAAAATAAATTTTCACAAACTTTATTTTTAAAAAGTAGGCATCTAAAAACCACACCTGTATGATTCGTTACAAATCTTGCAATCATATAAAATTAATTTGAAAAGTTTGTTTATTTTTGAAAATAAAGTTTGTGAAAGTTTATTTTCATGGCATAATGATCACGGAAAGCCTCTAAACTTGACTAACCCTTCCAATTTAGTCATCTAACTATATGATGTTTCATTTTAGCCTATAAGTTGTCCAATATCAGATCAATTTGGTCATTTTCACATCTGTGGCAAGATTGTTGTATGTATTTCGCCCTAAATCATCTCACATAGGTTAATTTTTTTTTAATTTTTTTTTTTTGAAATCTCACATAATTAAAATGTCAGATTAGAAAGGTTAGCCAAATTTAAGGACTTTAGTGATTATTATACATTTATTATTATTTTACAAAAAAAAAAACTAACCTCTAAATTTAAATGAAAATCTATAGGGTGAATTTTAAATAATTAGCTCTATATTTATACTAAAATATATTATTAAAAATAAATTATTTCTTTTCTTTTAATATCATTTACTACCTATTATATTTTGGTTGTTTTTGTCCCACTTCAAACATGTAACTCTTTATATATATATATATATATATTTATATCTAACTGTTTTACTTTATATTCAAGTCAATATTTAACATATTGACGCTCTCTAAGATAAATCGAGTTATTTGCCACGGAATGTTTGCATGTAAATTAAAATATTTGTGTTTGGTTTTAAAATTTTAAAATCAAATATAGGTACATATAGTTTATTCAAATATAAAATTAAAACATTTAAGTATTTAATTTCTACGTTAAGAGCTCAAAATAAATATGAAGTAAAGAAATGGGAGATAAATTGGACACTAATCAAATATATTGAGTTATATATATATATATATATATATATATATATATATATATATATATATATATATATATATATATATATGGGTTTTATCTAATGAGAAAATTATTCATTGAGATGAGAAAATTAATCTCAATCGTTGGATCCAACAGTTGAGATTTATGCATTTTCTCTCTCTTCATTCATTCACCATTTTGACTTTTTGAGTGGATTGTTGAGGAGAGAGAAAAATGCATAAATTTCAACCGTTGGATGAAAATCTAACGGTTGAGATTAATTTTCTCATCTATCCTTGAGAGATGATTTTCTCATTAGATACAAACCATATATATATATATAAAAGTTACCAAATATTGCAATATTTTATTTTTCAGCTTTGATTTTTTTTAAATAAAATTTTCAATTACATGGATATATGATGTTATATTAATGTTTTAAATCAATTATATAATTTAAAGAGTAATGAAAGTTAAACATCAACCTTATAAGATATTTTCTGCTTAAGATATTTTTATGTTGTTGTCAAGTTCGAACCGGATCAGCTTTTACGGATTTTCTCTAAAAACAATTCAAGTTAGACATGTCTATTTTTAACCGTAATTTTATATTAATGTCCAAGTTTGTCTATAATGAATTTACAATTGGACTTGCATTGTTCACGAATTTCATAAGACCCTAGAAGGAAAAAACGATTTGGTATTTAAAACCTAATCAAACATTAAATAAATTGATCATATATTATTAAAAGAATAAATAATAATAATAATAATGAATTTTATATTTTTATTTTCCTTTTGATTAAGTTAATAATTTTGAAAAATAAGAGTTTTAGATAGTATTATTGTTAAATTGATGAGTTTGAACATATTAATGACGGAGCTAAAATAAATTAATGGTACATTATGGAGAAGAATTTTGATCATCATATATTTTATTTTGATCTATGTCACAATAAATTTATTATTTTTTAATATGGAATAAATACTATATGTTTTACTTATTTTATTTTTATATCAAAAGTAGATTATCTATGGGTATATTAAGTTTCATCCTTAATGAATCACGGATTTACATAATTCGGATAAAAAAATTGTAATTCAAATGAGTATTAATTTTAGTGTTCATATATGTATAACTATATGGGCAAATCCGGACTATTCACAGATATAAAATGCATTTTGGCAGCACTAAATTTTTACGTGATTTCAAAATTTATTTATCCTTTTTCATATTTATGTTATTAATATTTTTTAAAATTAAAATTATGACTGTGCGTCTCGCACGGGCCTATATACTAGTCATCGTCGTCATCATCATTGTGTAGATTAGTAAGAATTAAAAAAATGTTATATAATTTATCGATGTTTGTGTGTAGATACATATCTCTTATTTTATTTTTTAAATATCACATTAATTGTAAGAAAAAAAATATATTTAATTATATATGATAAATATAGTTTTTTTTTTATCTCTTATTCTATTTTGATTTTAGTAAATTTTTATATCGATCTTTATTTCTATTAATTAGTTAAAATTTCAAAAAAACAAATTTTTACTTTGTCGTGCGAATATATCTCTAATATTTTATTTTTTAAGCATCATATATATATATATATCTCTCTTTTTCAAAAAATAAAAGAGATATATGAATGTATATTCAGTTTCACAACACAAATTTTTTATATAAAAATAAAATATTTATTATTATTTTAAAATCAAAATAACGACCGTGCGTCTCGCACGGGCTTATAGACTAGTAATTATATTATTTTTACCCATTAAAATCAATTTATGTAAATGTATAACGTTAAAATAAGAAAAATTAGAAAGTATTAAAAAATTAAAATTAAAATTAAATAATAAATAAAATTTTAATAAGAGTATTAAATTAATAAAGGTCTCAACTAGGATAAAGGTAGACTTTTTAATTTTGAGGATAATGGTCTACTCTTACCCTACTTATTTTATAAGGGTAAGGATAGGGTTTGAACCCTTATAAAATATAAGGGTCCAACAAGGGTTTGGGTAAGAAGAGACCATAACCCTTGTTTTTGCCAACCCTTGTTGTGCATGAAAAAATAAAAATAAATGAAATAATAATATTAGGGTTAATCCCAAAAAAACCCATATAGATTTGTCAAAATCACCAAAAAAACCAGTTTCATTTTTCACTAATTTACCATTTTTCTATTAATTAACATTTGCATTACTGTTCATGACAGTCAGAAATAAAAAAAAGTCAAAAACTCTCAAGGGCATTTTGGTCTTTGTATTTTTTTATTTTTAAATTAAAATTTTAAAAAAATTAAACTTAAAAGAAACACATCAGGTCTTTTCAATGTTCTCCCTAAAACTACTAACCCTAATCTCTCCCAATCACAATCTTCTCTCTAATCTAAACTCCTGCCACCGCCTTCCAATCGCAACCTCCGCTGCCACCTTCGTTCCTCTATGATTCACCTCCATCGGCTATTACGATTCCCCACCATCCTTACCTCCAGTCCATTACAATTCTTGTCCCCCACCATGCTTCACCATTGTATCACCTCAAAAACCATAAACACGCACCACCACCCAAAACCATGTGAACAGTTGTCACCACCATCCATTATGTAATGAAGTCATTTGCCTTCTCTTTCAGGATCTATTTCTCAAACAATTGAAAAAAATCATAACGAGCGATTTTTATTATTATTATTTTTTTGAATTTGATGTTGTTGATGCTATTAGTACTCTCTGTTTTGCAGCTTATTTGAGGTTTTACTGTAATTTAATTGGATTTTTAATGTGAAATTAGTTTTGGCTTTGGTTGAATTTTGTTTTGTTGATTTTTTTTTAAAGATTTTTTTTAATTGGTTAGAAAAATAGAAATCTGCTAGAGAGATAGGCCATGAACAATGCTGCATCTTACTCTCATTTTAGATTTTTTAAAATTTTTAATTTCAGAAAAAGTTAAAATAGTGAAAAGACACTGTCTTTTGACTTTTAACAGCCATAAACAGTAACACAAACGTTAAATGAAAAATAAAATTGATGTGGTTTTTTGGTGATTTTTATAAAAGTATGTAGGTTTTTTGGAATTAACCCATAATATTATTATTAAAAAATAATAAAAAGTGAGTTGATGGGTGATAATGGGGAATAGATTTTATTGGACTATTGAAAGATTTTGGACCGCCCAAGCCCAAAAAAATCAATTCTAAATTATTTATTAGTTATACATTTGAAATCCAAGAGTTTTTTAAAAAGAGAATCGTGAGCCGAACATCTTTAAAAGATGTAAAAGATGTAACATGAATTGACAACCGGAGACACAGTCAAATCCCTCAAAATCTATAGTCAAATTAGTATTTTCTTATATCTTATTTGCATTTAAGAATTTTACTTGAATGCTTTAAAAATAATCATTTTTACTTTATTTAATAAATTTTCAAATTTTAATATTCAATATTATCTAACATTATCTTTTATTCTTTCTCATTTATCCCTTAAATTAGGGTTTTGATCGTCTCAGTCAAACAAAATTAGTTATCAAAAAATTCATTTACCTTTCAATTTCACCACAAGTACTTTGCCTAATAGCTTCTTGTAAAAGGATAGTATCCCATACATTCTTCCTATAACTTCACCTTTTTATTTTTGCTCGTCAAAGAATGCTGCATTCTATCTCAGTATTGTTTTTAGGTATAAATCTAGTAATCTAGCAGCCTATCTTTCTCTGTGATCATGAAAAGTACTTACCAAGAAATGATGAAATCGCAGTGCTAATTGCCACATAAATGAACATCAGAATATATTATAAGATTTTTAACAATATGGGTTAGTATAATGTTGACATTAAAAGTTGAGTATAACATAAAAAATTGTAGCATTGCTAAAGTTGTTGATGTGATTGAAGTTTAAGTTGATGGTTGTTCTTATTGTTTATTTCATGTTTTGTGCATGTTATTGCTCTAGTTTTTTTTTTCCAGCTTATCTATAATTTCTAAAAGCTGCTTTATGTATTAGTCTTTTGGGTATATATTTTGGCACTTGATCTAAGTATTAAGAAATATTGAAATAGAAATATATTTCTATATAGGGATGGCAAAATAATCCATGAACCCACGAACCCGTGGATGTCCATCCATAAAATCCATCATGGATTCGGGTTCGCGGGTTTGGGTTTCATTCTCAATCCTTCCATTGTTGCGGGTTTGGATTCGGGTTCGGGTGACCCTAACCCGAATCCACGAACCCATGAAAATTTTTATTTTTTTAATTAATAAAAATATAAATTTAAATTTTTGCAATTTTTAAAATTTAAATTTATACAATTTTTAATTATTTTTTAATATTTTTGTCTATTTTTTTATATTAATAATAAAAATTTCAACTAAAAAATAATAAAATTAATTTAATAAAATAATATAAAGTTATTTATTTTAATGAATTAGGAGTGAATTTTAATAAAAAAAATATATTAAAAATGAAATTTATTAAAATTAAATTTTTAAAAATATTTTTCAAAAATATCAATAGCAAGATATGTTAATATCAACTAACTAATTGTTATATTAAATTATAATCCAATAATTATCACTTAATATATAATTTTAATTTATTTATTTTTCATGGATACCCGCGGGTGCATCCGAATCCGCGGGTTCAAATCCAACCCGAATCCATTAAAACTATAAAGGGTTCGGGTCGGGTTCGGGTACATCTAATGGATTCGGGTTAGGGTTCGGGTTGACGGGTTCGGATCGGGTTTCCACCCATTGCCATCCCTATTTCTATCTCCCCTCTTTTACTTCTTATTTTTTTTAGTGTTTATTGAAGACTAGTTAGATCAGTTCATTTATTAGTGAACTTAGTTCATTAACAATTGAACTTAGTTCATTGATAGGTGGATTTTCATTCATTTGAAGTTTCCATTTTCATTTTCATTTTTGGTATCAGAGCAGTTTTCTTATAGGGACTATGAGTTGCATTTTTATGATAGTTTAAACACCATAAGTGAACAAGCTTCAAGTAGCAGTGTTCAATTTCATTTGATAATTTTTTTTTATTTTACTAAAAATGGAAAGTGGAGCAATTAAAAAATCATTGCCAAATGATAAAAGTGTAGCCATTAATTAAAAACAGAGGAAATATTAAATTACATATTAACACATAAATATTAATTATTTCATTAGGTTATTTTATAATTTAAAAAATGTATATATTTTTTCTCCTATATGTTACTACCCCCGTTCCATAATATGTGTCACATTCGACCAAAACACAATTATTAAGAAAAGTAATGATGAATAGGATATTTACTTAAATAACCTTATATATTTTATTAATTTTTATTATCACTCTTGAAATGATTAATTGCTATATTAAAAAATAAATATTATTGTCTTCAACAAACTAGTTTAAAATATTATTTTAAAATATTGTGTCTCAAATAAGAAAATGGTAAGAGAGGAAGAATATTGACAAATATAAGTGTGTGACACTTATTTTATAGGGGTATTTTCGTTTTTCCACCCGTTTTATAAGAATAATCCCGAAATTCACCCACTTTTAAAATAATTCGAAACAGCACCCATTTTCATGTGAAAAGTGGTTTTCGGTAAAGTGGTTTTACTCTATTTCTACATTGTTTTTATTAATTGTATTAAATATTTACTTTTATACCATCATTATTAACCAAACATTAAATTATAAATTTTTTAAATAAAAATAAAAATAAAAATAAATTATTTTAATTTTAAATTAAATAATATTTTTTAATTTATTATCTTTAATATAAAAAAAGTCAAAATAAATATGAATTAATTTCATTTTATTTTTTTAAATTAATTAATATATGAAATAAATTCATATTTAATTTGAATTTTTAATTAAAAATAATAAAATTAAAAATTATTATTCAATAAAACTTAAAATAAAAAATATTTATTTATATTTGTATTAAAAATATAATTTTATTTTTATTTTAATTTTTTTCATTGAATAATACATTTTAATTTTGTTATTTTTAATTGAAAATTCAAAATAAATATGAATTTATTTCGTGTATTATTTAATTTAAAAAATAAAATGAAACAAAATCATTTTTATTTTGATTTTTTTAGTAAATATAATAAAGTAAAATGTATTATTTAATTTAAAATTAAAATATTTTTATTTTTATTTTTATTTAAAAAAATTATAATTTAATATTTGGTTAATAATGATGGTGTAAAAGTAAATATTTAATACAATTAATAAAAATAAGGTAGAAATAGAGTAAAACAACAAAACATTTCTCCAAAACCACTTTTCCCATGAAAATGTGTGATGTTTCGAATTATTTTTAAAAGTGGGGGCATTTCTGAATTATTTTTATAAAACAGGTGGAAAAATGAAAATACCCTATTTTATAGAGCTGTAAAAATGAGTTGAGGCCCTCGGGTTTAACCCGTTTACCCCGTGGATTAAAGGGTTAGGGCTATAATTTTTATTTTACATTTAAAATGCGGGCTTTTTAGCCCGGCGTTTAACCCGCGGGTTAAACGATTTTATAGGGCCCGCGAGCCAACCCATTTAACAATTAACATAATTTATTTTTTATTTTAATTAGATGACATATGGACGCTAATGTGTCTTCTCCTTTCTTTGTACAATCAACATTAGGAAGAGAAGAATCGATGCATGCAGCTATAGAAATGAATATGTAGAAATTAAAATGTATAAGGATATTATAGTTATGAATGAACACGCAGGTAACAAATTATGTCATAAATTGTCTTAATATATGCAGACTACCCCGGCCCGATTAAGATCCGCAATGGCTGGTTTAGAGTCGAAAATTTTTTGGTCCGTTTAAAACTCAAATTATATTGGCCCGATCCATTTAAGCATGAGCCCATTTTACAGCTCTATTATTTTAGGATTTTTTTTTTACCAATTGTGACACATATTGTGGGATGGAGGTAGTATATTTCAACTAAGTGTTATCTCACATCGGAAGCATAACTCATTAATTATTTTTGCCACTACTATAAAAATGAGATTTTTAATGAATTAATTTTTATATCGACATTTAAGGTATTGGTGATGTTTGAGCAATTAAAAGGTACTTGCCATTATAGGTTTTAATAAAATTTAAAAATACTTTAGATTTTGGATTCAATTTTAAATGCTTAAAATTGATACAAACCCAAAATCAATATTATAATATTTTTATCTCTATTATAATAAAAGAAAAAACCTAACAAAGAGAATTAACCACGTACTAAGAAGTGACACCCTAAAAAGAATATATAAACATTTTTCTATTAAGTTACATATCGACATATAAGTATTAATTAATTCATTAGGTTATTTTTCATTTAAACTATATTATTTTATTTATATGTTATATTTTAACTAATTGTTATCACATATCAGAAGCGTAACTCACGTATTATTTTTGCCACTACTACATAAATTAGATTTTTATAGAATTAGTTTTCATACCGACCTTTAAGACATTGGTGACCTTTGTACAATTAAAAGGTAGTTGCAACTATAGGTTTTAATAAAAATATTTTAGATTTTGGATTCAATTTTAAAATTTTAAATTGATATAAATCTAAAAGCAATACTATAATATCTTTATCTCTTCTCTATTATAATAAAAGAAAGAAACCTAATAAAGCAAATTAACCACGTGCTAACAGGTGGCACTCTAAGAAAACATACGTAAGCAATTTTTATATTAAATTACATACTAACAGAGAAGTATTAATTAATTCATTAGGTCATTTTGTCATTTAAAATATATTATTGTACTTTTTCTACTATCTATTATATTTCAACTAATTATTATCCCACACCAGAAGCGTAACTCACTAATTACCTTTGCTACTGCTATATTGAATTAGATCTCATATCAACCTTTAAGATATTGGTGTCCTTTGTACAATTAAAAGGTACTTGCCGCTATAGATTTTAATAAAAGTTTAAAATATTTTAGTTTTTGGATTTAATTTTAAGTTTTTAAATTGATACAAACCTAAAATCAATATAATATATTTATCTCTATCTCTATCTCTATTATAATAAAGGGAGAGATCTAGCAAAGCAAATTAACCATGTGTTGACAAGTGGCGCTCTAAAAAATTAGTAAACCTTTTTATATTAAATTACCTTTTAATACATATTATTTAAAATATATTATATAATTCATTAGGTTATTCTTTCATTTAAAATATATTATTTTATTTTAAAGGAGATGCTAATTTTTCATAAATGACAGATTCAATAATTCATTACTTTAACTCAACGTAATGTTGCGATCAATTGTCGATCTCACCCTTTAGACATATCAATCACTGTAAATGTGTAAACAACAATTAATTTTCAATAACCAATTAAATAATTCATTACTTTAACTTAATATAATATTGCGATCAATTGTCTATCGCACCCTTTAGACATATCAAGCACTGTAAATGTGTAAACAACAACTAATCTTCAATAACCAATTCAATAATTCATTACTTTAACTAAACGTAATGTTGCGATCAATTGTCGATCGCACCCTTTAGACATATCTATCACTGTAAATGTGTAAACAACAATTAATTTTAAATAACCAATTCAATAATTAATTACTTTAACTTAATATAATGTTGTGATCAATTGTCGGTCGCTCCCTTTAGACATATCAATCACTGTAAATGTGTAAACAACAAGTAATCTTCAATAACCAATTCAATAATTCATTACTTTAACATTATATAATGTTGCGATCAATTGTCGATCGCACCCTTTTGACATATCAATCACTGTAAATGTGTAAACAACTATTAATTTTCAATAACCAATTCAATAATTCATTACTTTAACTTAATATAATGTTGCGATCAATTGTCGATCGCACCCTTTAGACATATCAACCACTGTAAGTGTGTAACCAACAAATAATCTTCAATAACAAATTGAATAATTCAATACTTTGACTTAATATAATGTTGCGATCAATTATCGATCGCACCCTTTAGACATATCTATCACTGTTAATGTGTAAACAACAAGTAATCTTCAATTACCAATTCAATAATTCATAACTTTAACTTAATATAATGTTGCGATCAATTGTCGATCGCACCCTTTAGACATATATATCACTGTAAATGTGTAAACGACAATTACTTTTTAATAATTAATTCAATAATTCATTACTTTCACTTAATATAATGTTGCGATCAAATGTCGATCGAACCCTTTAGACATATCAATCACTGTAAATGTGTAAACAAAAATTAGTTTTAAATAACCAATTCAATAATTCATTACTTTAACTTAATATAATGTTGCGATCAAATGTCGATCGCACCCTTTAGACATATCAACCACTGTAAATGTGTATACAACAATTAATTTTCAATAACCATTTCAATAATTCATTACTATAACTTAATATAATGTTGAAATCAATTGATGATTGCACCTTTTATCAATCACTGTAAATGTGTAAACAACAACTAATCTTCAATAAAAATTCAATAATTCAATACTTTAACTCAATGTAATGTTGCGATCAATTGCCGATCGCACCCTTTAGACATATCTATCACTAAAATGTGTAAACAACAATTAATTGTTAATAACCACTTCAATAATTCATTTCTTTAACTTAATATAATGTTGCGATCAATTGTCGATCGCTCACTTTAGACATATCAATCACTATAAATGTGTAGACAACAAGTAATCCCCAATAACCAATTCTATAATTCATTACTTTAACTTAATATAATGTTGCGATCAAATGTCGATCGCACCCTTTAGACATATCAATCACTGTAAATGTGTAAACAACAATTAATTCTCAATAATCAATTCAATAATTCATTACTTTAACTTAATATAATGTTGCGATCAATTGAGATTGCACCCTTTATCAATCACTGTAAATGTTTAAACAACAAGTAATCTTCAATAACCAATTCAGTAATTCGTTACTTTAAATTAATATAATGTTGTAATCAATTGTCGATCGCACCCTTTAGACATATCAATCACTGTAAATGTGTAAACAACAATTAATTTTCAATATGCAATTCAATAATTCATTACTTTAACTTAATATAATGATGCGATCAATTTTCGATCGCACCCTTTAGACATATCAATCACTGTAAATGTGTAAAAAATAATTAATTTTCAGTAACATATTCAATAATTCATTACTTTAAGTTAATATAATGTTGCGATCAATTGTCGATCGCACCCTTTAGACATATCAACCACTGTAAATGTGTAAACAACAACTAATCTTCAATAACCAATGCAATAATTCATTACTTTAACAAAACTTAATGTTGCGATCAATTGTCGATCACACCCTTTAGACATATCTATCACTGTAAATGTGTAAACAACAAGTAATCTTCAATATACAATTTAATAATTCATTAGTTTAACTAAATATAATGTTGCAAACAATAAATGAGATCACCCTTTATCAATCACTGTAAATGTTTAAACAACAAGTAATCTTCAATAACCAATTAAATAATTCATTACTTTAACTTAATATAATATTGAAATCAATTGTCGATCACACCCTTTAGACATATCTATCACTCTTAATGTGTAAACAACAATTAATTTTAAAAAACCATTTCAATATTTCATTAATTTAACTTAATATAATGTTGCGATCAACTCTCGATCACACACTTTAGACATATCAATCACTGTAAAAGTGTAAACAACAATTAATTTACAATAACCAATTCGATAATTCATTACTTTAACTTAATATAATGTTGCGATCAATAGTCGATTGCTCCCTTTAGACATAGAATCAATGTAAATGTGTAAACAACAAGTAATCATCAATAACCAATTCAATAATTCATTACTTTAACTTAACATAATGTTGCGATCAGTAGTCGATCGCACACTTTATCAATCACTGTAAATGTATAAACAATAAGTAATCTTCAATTACCAATTCAATAATTCATTACTTTAACTTAATATAATGTTGCGATCAATTGTCGATCGCACCCTTCTGACATATCAATCACTGTAAATGTGTAAACAACAATTAATTTTCAATAACCAATTCAATAATTCATTACTTTAACTTAATATAACGTTACGATCAATTGTCGATCACACACTTTTGACATATCAATCACTGTAATTGTGTAAAGAACAATTAAATTTCAGTAACAAATTCAATAATTCATTATTTTAACTTAATATAATGTTGCGATCAATTGTCGATCGCACCATTTAGACATATCAACCACTGTAAATGTGTAAACAACAACTAATCTTCAATAACCAATTCAATAATTCATTACTTTAACTCAACGTAATGTTGCGATCAAATGTCGATCATACCCTTTAGATATATCTATCACTGTAAATGTGTAAACAACAAGTAGTCTTCAATAACCAATTCAATAATTAATTACTTTAAATTAATATAATATTGCGATCAATTATCGATCGCACCCTTTAGACATATCAATCGCTGTAAATGTGTGAACAACAAGTAATCTTCAATAACCAATTCAATAATTCATTACTATAACTTAATATAATGTTGCGATCAATTGTCGATTGCATCATTTAGACGAACTACTGTAAATTTGTAAACAAAAACTAATCTTCAATAACCAATTCAATAATTCATTACTTTAACTTAATATAATGTTGCGATCAACTGTCGATCGCACCCTTTTGACATATTAACCACTGTAAATGTGTAAACAACAATTAATTTTCAATAACCAATTCAATAATTCATTACTTTAACTTAATATAATATTGCGATCAATAGTCAATCGCACCATTTTGACATATCAATCACTGTAATTGTGTGAACAACCATTAATTATCAATAAACCATTCAATAATTCATTACTTTAACTTAATATAATGTTGCGATCAATTGTCGATCGCACCCTTTAGACATATCAACCACTAGAAATGTGTAAACAACAACTAATCTTCAATAACCAATTCAATAATTCATTACATTAACTCAACGTAATGTTGTGATCAATTGTCGAACGCACTCTTTAGACATATCTATCACTGTAAATGTGTAAACAACAAGTAGTCTTCAATAACCAATTCAATAATTCATTACTTTAACTTAATAAAATTTTGCGATATTGTCGATCGCACCCTTTAGACATATCAATCACTGTAAATGTGTGAACAACAAGTAATCTTCAATAACCAATTCAATAATTCATTACTATAACTTAAGATAATGTTGCGATCAATTGTCGATTGGACGCTTTAGACGAACCACTGTAATTGTGTAAACAACAACTAATCTTCAATAACCAATTGAATAATTCATTAATTTAACTCAATATAATGTTGCGATCAATTGTCGATCGCACCCATTTGACATATCAATCACTGTAAATGTGTAAACAACAATTAATTTTCAATAACCAATTCAATAATTCATTACTTTAACTTAATATAATGTTACGATTAATTGTCGATCGCACCCTTTTGACATATCAATCACTGTAATTGTGAAAACAACAATTAATTTTCAATAACCAATTTAATAATTCATTACTTTAACTTAATATAATGTTGCGATCAATTGTCAATCGCAACCTTTAGACATATCAACCTCTGTAAATGTGTAAACAACAACTAATCTTCAATTACCAATTCAATAATTCAATACTTTAACACAACGTAATGTTGCGATCAATTTTTGATCGCAACCTTTTGACATATCAATCACTGTAAATGTGTAAACAATAATTAATTTTCAATAACCAATTCAATAATTCATTACTTTAACTTAATATAATGTTGCGATCAATTGTCGATCGTACCCTTTAGACATATCAACCACTGTGAATGTGTAAACAACAACTAATCTTCAATAACCAATTCAATAATTCATTACTTTAACTTAATATATTGTTGCCATCAATTATCGATCGCACCCTTTAGACATATCAACCACTGTAAATGTGTAAACAACAAGTAGTCTTCAATAACCAATTCAATAATTAATTACTTTAACTTAATATAATATTGCGATCAATTGTCGATCGCACCCTTTAGACATATCAATCACTGTAAATGTGTGAACAACAAGTAATCTTCAATAACCAATTCAATAATTCATTACTATAACTTAATATAATGTTGCGATCAATTGTCGATCGCACCCATTAGACATATCAATCACTGTAAATGTATGAACAACAACTAATCTTCAACAACCAATTCAATAATTCATTACTATAACTTAATATAATGTTGCGATCAATTGTCGATCGCACCCTTTAGACATATTAATCACTCTTAATGTGTGAACAAAAAGTAATCTTCAATAGCCAATTCAATAATTCATTACTTTAACTTAATATAATGTTGCAATCAATAGTCGATCGCACCCTTTTGACATATCAATCACTGTAATTGTGAGAACAACAATAAATTTTCAATAACCAATTCAATAATTCAATACTTTAACTTAATATAATGTTTCGATCAAATGTCGATCGCACCCTTTATACATATCAACCACTATAAATGTGTAAACAACAACTAATCTTCAATAACCAATTCAATAATTCATTACTTTAACTCAACGTAATGTTGTGATCAATTGTCGATCGCACTCTTTAGACATATCTATCACTATAAATGTGTAAACTACAAGTATTCTTCAATAACCCATTCAAAAATTCATTACTTTAACTTAATATAATGTTGCGATCAATTGTCGATCGCACCCTTTAGACATATCAATCACTGTAAATGTGTGAACAACAAGTAATCTTCAATAACCAATTCAATAAGTCATTACTATAACTTAATGTAATGTTGCGATCAATTGTCGATATGACCCTTTAGACTAACCACTGTAATTGTGTAAAAAACAACTAATCTTCAATAACCAATTCAATAATTCATTACTTTAACTTAATATAATGTTGCGATCAATTGTCGATCGCACCCTTTGGACATATCAATCACTGTAAATTGGTATACAAAAATTAATTTTCAATAACCAATTCAATAATTCATTACTTTAACTTAATATAATGTTGCGATTAATTGTCGATCGCACCCTTTTGACATATCAATCACTGTAATTGTAAAAACAACAATTAATTTTCAATAACCAATTCAATAATTAATTACTTTAACTTAATTTAATGTTGCTATCAAATGTCGATCGCACCCTTTAGACATATCAACAACTGTAAATGTGTAAAAAACAACTAATCTTAAATAACCAATTCGATAATTCAATACTTTAACACAACGTAATGTTGCAATCAATTATCGATCGCACCCTTTTGACATATCAATCACTGTAATTGTGTAAACAACAATTAATTTTCAATAACCAATTCAATAATTCATTACTTTAACTTAATATAATGTTGTGATCAATTGACAATCGCACCCTTTAGACATATCAACCACTATAAATGTGTAAACAACAACTAATCTTCAATTACCAATTCAATAATTCAATACTTTAACACAACGTAAAGTTGCGATCAATTATTGATCACACCCTTTTGACATATCAATCACTGTAAATGTGTAAACAATAATTAATTTTCAATAACCAATTCAATAATTCATTACTTTAACTTAATATAATGTTGCGATCAATTGTCGATCGCACCCTTAGGACATATCAATCACTGTAAATTTGTAAACAACAATTAATTTTCAATAACCAATTCAATAATCCATTACTTGAACTTAATATAATGTTGCGATTAATTGTCGATCGCACCCTTTTGACATATCAATCACTGTAATTGTGTAAACAACAATTAATTTTCAATAACCAATTCAATAATTCATTACTTTAACTTAATATAATGTTGCGATCATTTGTCGATCGCATCCTTTAGACATATCAACCATTGTCAATGTGTAAAAAACAACTAAACTTAAATAACCAATTCAATAATTGAATACTTTAACACAACGTAATGTTGCAATCAATTATCGATCGCACCCTTTTGACATATCAATCACTGTAAATGTGTAAACAACAATTAATTTTCAATAACAAATTCAATAATTCATTACTTTAACTTAATATAATGTTACGATTAATTGTCGATCGCACCCTTTTGACATATCAATCACTTTAATTGTGTAAACAACAATTAATTTTCAATAACCAATTCAATAATTCATTACTTTAACTTAATATAATGTTGCGATCAATTGTCAATCGCACCCTTTAGACATATCAGCTACTTAAATGTGTAAACAACAACTAATCTTCAATTTCCAATTCAATAATTCAATACTTTAACACAACGTAATGTTGCGATCAATTGTAGATCGCACCCATTTGACATATCAATCACTGTAAATTTGTAAACAATAATTAATTTTCAATAACCAATTCAATAATTCATTACTTTAACTTAATATAATGTTGCGATCAATTGTCGATCGTACCCTTTAGACATATCAACCACTGTAAATTGGAAAACAACAACTAATCTTCAATAACCAATTCAATAATTCATTACTTTAACTCAATATAGTGTTGCGATCAATTATCGATCGCACTCATTAGACATATCAACCACTGTAAATGTGTAAACAACAAGTAGTCTTCAATAACCAATTCAATAATTAATTACTTTAACTTAATATAATATTGCGATCAATTGTCGATCGCACCCTTTAGACATATCAATCACTGTAAATGTGTGAACAACAAGTAATCTTCAATAACCAATTCAATAATTCATTACTATAACTTAATATAATGTTGCGATCAATTGTCGATCGCACCCATTAGACATATCAATCACTGTAAATGTATGAACAACAACTAATCTTCAATAACCAATTCAATAATTCATTACTATAACTTAATATAATGCTGCAATCAATTGTCAATCGCACCCTTAAGACATATTAATCACTCTTAATGTGTGAACAACAAGTAATCTTCAATAACCAATTCAATAATTCATTACTTTAACTTAATATAATGTTGCGATCAATAGTCGATCGCACCCTTTTGACATATCAATCACTGTAATTGTGTGAAAAACAATTAATTTTCAATAATCAATTCAATAATTCAATACTTTAACTTAATATAATGTTGCGGTCAATTTTCGATCGCACCCTTTAGACAGACCAACCACTAGAAATGTGTAAACAACAACTAATCTTCAATAACCAATTCAATAATTCATTACTTTAACTCAACGTAATGTTGTGATCAATTGTCGATCGCACTCCTTAGACATATCTATCACTGTAAATGTGTAAACTACAAGTATTCTTCAATAACCAATTCAATAATTCATTACTTTAACTTAATATAATGTTGTGATCAATTGTCGATCGCACCCTTTAGACATATCAATCACTGTAAATGTGTGAACAACAAGTAATCTTCAATAACCAATTCAATAATTCATTACTATAACTTAATGTAATGTTGCGATCAATTGTCGATAAGACCCTTTAGACTAACCACTGTAATTGTGTAAAAAACAACTAATCTTCAATAACCAATTCAATAATTCATTACTTTAACTTAATATAATGTTGCGATCATTTGTCGATCGCACCCTTTGGACATATCAATCACTGTAAATTGGTAAACAACAATTAATTTTCAATAACAAATTCAATAATTCATTACTTTAACTTAATATAATGTTGCGATTAATTGTCGATCGCACCCTTTTGACATATCAATCACTGTAATTGTGTAAACAACAATTAATTTTCAATAACAAATTCAATAATTCATTACTTTAACTTAATATAATGTTGCGATCAATTGTCGATCGCACCCTTTAGACATATAAACCACTGTAAATGTGTAAAAAACAACTAATATTAAATAACTAATTCAATAATTCAATACTTTAACACAACGTAATGTTGCAATCAATTATCAATCGCAACCTTTTGTCATATCAATCACTGTAAATGTGTAACTAACAATTAATTTTCAATAACCAATTCAGTAATTCATTATTTTAACTTAATATAATGTTGCGATCAATTGTCGATCGCACCCTTCAGACATATCAACCACTGTAAATGTGTAGACAACAACTAATCTTCAATAACTAATTCAAAAATTCATTACTTTAACTTAATATAGTGTTGCGATTAATTATCGATCACACCCTTTAGACATATCTATCACTGTTAATGTGTAAAAAACAAGTAATCTTCAATTACCAATTCAATAATTCATAACTTTAACTTAATGTAATGTTGCGATCAATTGTCGATCGCACCCTTTAGACATATCAATCACTGTAAATGTGTGAACAATAAGTAATCTTCAATAACCAATTCAATAATTCATTACTATAACTTAATACAATGTTGCGATCTATTGTCGATCGCACCCATGAAACATATCAGTCACTGTAAATGTGTGAACAACAAGTAATCTTCAATAACCAATTCAATAATTCATTACTATAACTTAATATAATGTTGCGATCAATTGTTGATCGCACCCTTTACACATATCAATCACTGTTAATGTGTGAACAACAAGTAATCTTCAATAACCAATAAAATAATTCATTACTATAACTTAATATAATGTTGCGATCAATTGTCGATGGGACCCTTTAGACGAACCAGTGTAAATTTGTAAACAACAACTAATATTCAATAACCAATTCAATAATTCATTATTTTAACACAACGTAATGTTGCGATCAATTATCGATCGCACCCTTTTGTCATATCAATCACTGTAAATGTGTAAACAACAATTAATTTTCAATAACCAATTCAATAATTCATTACTTTAACTTAATATAATGTTGCGATCAAGTGTCGATCGCACCCTTTAGACATATAACCACTGTAAATGTGTAAACAACAACAAATCTTCAATAACCAATTCAATAATTCATTACTTTAACTCATCGTAATGTTGCGATCAATTGTCGATCGCACCCTTTAGACATATCTATCACTGTAAATGTGTAAACAACAAGTAGTCTGCAATAACCAATTCAATAATTCATTACTTTAACTTTATATAATGTTGCGATCAATTGTCGATCGCACCCTTTAGACATAACAATCACTGTAAATATGTAAACAACAATTAATTTATAATAACTTATTCAATAATTCATTATTTTAACTTAATATAATGTTGCGATAAATTGTAGATCGCACCCTTTAGACATATCTATCACTGTAAATGTGTAAACAACAATTAATTTTCAATAACCAATTCAATAATTCAATAATTTAACTTAATATAATTTTGCGATCAATTGTCGATTGCTCCCTTTAAACATATCAATAACTGTAAATGCGTAAACAACAAGTAATCTTCAATAACCAATTCAATAATTTATTACTTTAACTTAATATAATGTTGCGATCAATTGTCGATCGCACTCTTTATCAATCACTGTAAATGTGTAAACAACAAGTAATCTTCAATAACCAATTCAATAATTCATTACTTTAACTTAATATAATATTGCGATCAATTGTCGATTGCACCATTTTGACATATCAATCACTATAAATGTGTAAACAACAATTATTTTTCAATAACAATTCAATAATTCATTACTTTAACTTAATATAATATTGCGATCAATTGTCGATCGCACCCTTTTGACATATTAATCACTGTAATTATGTAAAAAACAATTAATTTTCAATAACCAATTCAATAATTCATTACTTTAACTTAATATAATGTTGCGATTAATTGTCGATCGCACCCTTTAGACATATCAACCACTGTAAATGTGTAAACAACAACTAATCTTCAATAACCAATTCAATAATTCATTACTTTAACTCAACGTAATGTTGAGATCAATTGTCGATCGCACCCTTTAGACATATCTATCACTGTAAATGTGTAAACAACAAGTAGTCTTCAATAACCAATTCAATAATACATTACATTAACTTTATATAATTTTGCTATCAATCGTCGATTGCACCCTTTAGACATATCAATCACTGTAAATATTTAAACAACAATTGATTTTAAATAACGAATTCAATAATTCATTACTTTAACTTAATATAATGTTGCGATCAATTGTCGATCACTCCCTTCAGACATATCTATCACTATAAATATGTAAACAACAAGTAGTCTTCAATAACTAATTCAATAATTCATTACTTTAACTTAATATAATGTTGCGATCAATTGTCGATCGCACCCTTTAGACATATCTATCACTGTAAATGTGTGAACAACAAGTTATCTTCAATAACCAATTCAATAATTCATTACTTTAACATAATATAATATTGCGATCAATTGTCGATCGTACCATTTATCAATCATTGTAAATGTGTACACAAAAAGTAATGTTCAATAACCTATTACATAATTCATTACTTTAACTTAATATAATGTTGCGATCAATTGTTAATCGCAAACTTTAAAAATATCAATCTCTGTAAATGTGGAAACAATAATTAATTTTCAATAACCAATTCAATAATTAATTAGTATAACTTAATATAATGTTGCGATCAATTGTCGATTGCACCCTTTAGACGAACAACTGTAAATGTATAAACAATAACTATTCTTCAATAACCAATTCAATAATTCATTATTTTAACACAACGTAATGTTGCTATCAATTATCGATCGCACCCTTTTGACATATCAATCAATGTAAATGTGTAAACAAAAATTAATTTTCAATAACCAATTCAATAATTCATTACTTTTACTTAATATAATGTTGCGATAAATTGTCGATCGCACCCTTTAGACTTATCAACCACTGTAAATGTGTAAATAACCGCTAATCTTCAATAACCAATTCAATAATTCATTACTTTAACTCAATGTAATGTTGCGATCAATTGTCGATCGCACCATTTAGACTTATCTATCACTGTAAATGTGTAAACAACAAGTTGTTTTCAATAACCAATTCAATGATTCATTGCTTTAACTTAATATAATGTTGCAATCAATTGTCTATCGCACCATTTTGACATGTCAATCACTGTAATTGTGAAAACAACAATTAATTTTCAATAACCAATTCAATAATTCATAACTTCAAATTATAATAATGTTGCGATCAATTGTTGATCGCTCCCTTTAGACATATCAATCACTGTAAATGTGGAAACAACAATTAATTTTCAATAACCAATTCAATTATTCATTACTTTGCGATTAATTGTCGATCGCTCCCTTTAGACATATCAATCACTGTAAATGTGTGAACAACAAGTAATCTTCAATAACTAATTGAATATATCATTACTTTAACTTAATATAATGTTGCGATCAATTGTCAATCGCACACTTTAGACAAATCAATCACTGTAAATGTGGAAAAAACAATTAATTTTCAATAACCAATTCAATAATTCATTACTATAACTTAATATAATGTTGCGATCAATTGTCGATTGCACCCTTTAGACGAACCACTGTAAATGTACAAACAACAACTAATCTTCAATAACCAATTCAATAATTCATTATTTTAACACAATGTAATGTTGCGATCAATTATTGATCGCACCCTTTTGACATATCAATCACTGTAAATGTGTAAATAACATTTAATTTTCAATAACCAATTCAATAATTCATTACATTAACTTAATATAATGTTGCGATCAATAGTCGATCGCACCCTTTAGACATTTCAACCACTGTAAATGTGTAAACAACAACTAATCTTCAATAACCAATTCCATAATTCATTACTTTAACTCAACGTAATGTTGCGATCAATTGTCGATAGCACCCTTTAGACATATCTATCACTGTAAATGTGTAAACAACAAGTAGTCTTCAATAAACAATTCAATAATTCATTACTTTAACTTAATATAATGTTGCGATCAATTGTCAATCGCACCCTTTTGACATGTCAATCACTGTAATTGTATAAACAACAATTAATTCTCAATAACCAATTCAATAATTCGTTACTTCAACTTAATATAATGTTGCGATCAATTGTCGATCGTTCCCTGTAGACCTATCAATCACTGTAAATGTGGAAACAACAATTAATTTTCACTAACCAATTCAGTAATTCATTACTACAACTTAATAAAATGTTGCGATTAATTCTCGATCGCTCCCTTAAGACATATCAATCACTGTAAATGTGTGAACAACAAGTAATCTTCAATAACCAATTCAATAATTCTTTACTTTAACTTAATATAATGTTGCGATCAATTGTTAATCGCACACTTTAGACATATCAATCACTGTAAATGTGGAAACATTAATTAATTTTCAATAACCAATTCAATAATTCATTACTATAACTTAATATAATGTTGCGATCAATTGTCGATTGCACCCTTTAGACGAACCACTGTAATTGTGTAAACAACAACCAATCTTCAATAACCAATTTAATAATTCATTATTTTAACATAACGTAATGTTGCGATCAATTATCGATCACAATCTTTTGACATATTAATCACTGTAAATGTGTAAACAACAATTAATTTTCAATAACCAATTCAATAATTCATTACTTTAACTTAATTTACTGTTGCGATCAATTGTCGATCGCACCCTTTAGACATATCAACCACTGTAAATGTGTAAACAGCAAGTAATCTTTTATAACTAATTCAATAATTCATTACTTAAACACCCGCCTGTTATGACGAGATCATGCAGGTGAGATCCTTCCTTGTTGCCCTCTTTATCTTTTCCTTAAGGCGAGGTTTGCATATGCTGCTTCTTATGTCGCCATCATCATTGAGCGAACAGGCGAGAGAGCTAGGCGACATATGCTCTTTTGGTCAGTAATTTGCCATTCTTTTAGACTTTGGATGAAATTTCATTTGGCCCCTCTTTGTCATAATTTTTGCTTGTTTTAACTTCTTTTTCAAATCTTTTTATCCAAGTCCCTGTCTCAATAAAATAGTCTGGAATTACTAGAAATCCATTTAATATCTCAACTTTTAAGATCAATTTCTATGCATTTAAGCTCATAAAATACACTAAAATATAGGTAAATTATAGACTTATCACTTAGTCTATATTCTATTTTGCATTAGTCTATTAGATTCTGTTTGCTTTTTTGTGACCTCAACTTTGATTTTGGGCTTAGGATAATCTGTAATAACTCAATATATGATCTAATTGCGCCTAATAAATGGATTGGAACTTAAAATAAGTGAGCTAGGACTTCTTAATGAATTTACCTCTGTTAACTACAATATGTATAGTTTGAGACTAATTATGAGCTTTTGGGTTTTGAACTTCTTTTATCTACTCTGTATCAGGCAACTTGTTTGAACATGTAAGTTGCATTTGTTGTGTGTTCATGATTAATTATTAATCTAAGACGCATGCTATATGTAGATGTTTGGCATTGGCTTACTAACTAAACATTCGATAGTCTGACTCTTTTGTTTCTTCGTTTTTGTTTTGTATGTTAATTTTCCTGATCGGGATGAAAAATGCTGAGTTCAAACAGTCAGGTGGTGTAGCAACGAGACACATATCACTCCATTCATCAGTTTTGGCATTGATTTCAGATTTCCTTCTGCTAACATTTTGTATTTGATTTCTATGATATATTATATTATTTTAATTATAAACTAGATTTTAAATCATTATGTTTCCAGATTCTATATTCAGTGGTTTACAACTCTGATGATTTTGTATTCAAATGATTTGAAGTTCAGGATTTTAATTAATAACTTAGTTTGTTATTTCAGCATTTGGTTTTAGTAATATAAATTATATTCAATATTCTATCTATTTTGTATATTTGTTCTCTGTTGTTCCATTATTTGTCGTCTATCTAAATGAGACACCCGCATCCCTGCATCCGTCCATCTGGCGGGGGTGTTGGCCTTTACATTGGCGATACATCATGGTGAAATCAACATATCGCCATATTAGAGTGAAGTTCCTTGGCGACACATCATGGCGATATCTTACCATCAATTAACCTATTGCCACAAATGGTCAAGGAACAGGCAATACCTCTTGGTAAAGCTTTTGCTGCAAAATCTTATATTACTAATAAAGTTAGAACCTAAGCAAAGCCAAATGGCGACACTCTGACCTGTAAATAACTCTATCGCCTAACTCTTAAAAATTTTTGCTAAGTCAAATAGGGAATCCCCAACTTAAGACTTTGGCAAACTCTGATACAAGCTATTTTTTTTTTGTTTTAAACTATAGGTTTAGGATTTAACCCCTAACTTAGATCTTTACTAGAATCTATTTAAAATTTAACCTGCACTTCACAAGTAAAAATGACATCAACAATCACATTACTTTTTCATGACATAATCAAATAAGCATAAAAATAAAAAGACTCAAAGAAATAAAAAATGCAACCAACATTTACTTTACTCTTTGAAAAAAAAAAAGAATTCAACCACCATACTATTAAGACAAAAAAATTGACTCAAAGTTACACAATTATAGAAAAGTAAAAAAAAAATCATAAGTCATTTAAATCCTTCTTATGACAAGAAGGCTTCATGTTGGGAGTCTTTATCTATGTCTTCCTTCTTTTCTTCTTGGGTTGCTTAGGTGTTGGTTTCTTAGTGGTGTCTGCTTGTTGCCTTTTTAGTTTCAATTCATCCATGACCTGTTGTCTGACTGCTGCATCCGTAGCTTGAGTTTCTTTAATAGCTTTGGACCTAGTTCTACTAGTAGAATTTCCAATGTAATCTTAGGGCTATACTTGAGGAGTTTGAGAGTTTTTATTTGGACTAGGAGCATACTTGACCACCGATCCTCTTCACTGATAAACCTAAAATTGCTTTGCTGAGGAAGTTCTTGTATGCTGGAAGAGATTCTTGTTTTTGAGGAGGTTTCTTCTTTGATGTAGTAGAATTTTTATCGAATGTAGATGGCTTCTTCTAATATCCCTATTCAACTGCATCTACTTCTACAATGCTAGTTTCATTTTTTTCTCAGCAAACTTCTTTGCCTGCTCTATAATCTTTTTACATTGCAATTCTACTACCTTGTTCAAAGTTTCTAGATCAGGGAGAATTTCCACATCATTCACAGTGGCATCATATTTGATAAGTCTTGAATTTACCTTTATTTTAATAGGTTTTATTGGTATTATTAGGAAGAATTAAGGCTATAAATATTAATAGGTGTGTAATTATGAAGCAAGTTCGGGTTATTTTGTGAGACATGGACTTGGATAGAAAAATAAGGAAAATGGAGCTAAAATGAGCAAATTCATACAACAAGAAGGACTAAGCGTGAAGTTGTCCAAGTCCAATAGTCTAGTGAAGATTTAAGAAATGAGTGAGTTGCCAAGAAGGAATAAAGAACTGGCGATAGCTATTGTTGCTTAAAAGTATCG
The DNA here is from genome assembly GCA_031304145.1 of Cardiospermum halicacabum. Lineage (NCBI taxonomy): Eukaryota > Viridiplantae > Streptophyta > Magnoliopsida > Sapindales > Sapindaceae > Cardiospermum > Cardiospermum halicacabum. The sequence goes on along the minus strand of CM062399.1, from coordinate 24,153 downwards.
CCTGGAGCTGAGTACATTGATGGCAAAGACCGGATATGAGTTGAAGACTTATTGCCCAAACAAACACAAACTGGCGACACCGCGTTGGCGATAGAAAAATGTCTCGCCTATGTACTTGAAGATGGCTGCTGGTGATAGAAAAACATCTCACCCAAATACCAGTTAATGAAGATGGATATTGTCTACTTTCGATATTAAAAGAGGTGATAGTACTTAGCGAATGATTTTTGGTACCGCCAATTACAAGGTGAAGGAACAGACGATGGAATGTTGATATATTTGAGTATCACCACTCTGTTTTTCTTTGTCTTTAAATTACAAAATTACCATTGAGTTTAAACTCTATAAATATCCGCCCATTTGATGCAATTTGAGTCTTTACATAGTCTTTAGTCAGTGATTGAAATTTTTGGATATTGCAAGTCTGTTGACCTATTATTAATAGTTTACAATTCAGTGATAATTTTCTTCCATTCTAAAACTTTGTGGAGTTTTATATCTAAGTTTTAGCAAAAGTTTGAGAAGATAACGTTGTGACAGAACCTATCTTCCTCATTCCTTGGAAAGTCCTTCATTGTATAACGTAACTATAGAGTATCTAAGTTTATTCAATGATTTAACCTAGTTATGAGCAGCTAAACACTCGTGGTGATATGTTGTGATCAAGTGTTATTGCTTGATTCGGATGTATGAATTCTAATCTTTCATGTTTTGATTCACCTAATTTTCTAGAATTTATAGTGTTACAAGGGCGAGAGTAAAGAGTAAAGCAACTTTGTTATGATATCTTTTCTAGACCAGAGATGACATTTAGATGCTAGTCTTAAGAACAGAGGATCAAAACATTGCTTTCGAGATAAAGGGTGTTGGATTTTTTTTTACATATTGAACTTTGTTACCTAACAATTTATATTATAAAGATATATGTAGTTTGATAGCTAGGATCAATTGAATCGGATCGAGAAATGTTTAATTGATCAGATCTGATGATCTAAGAGGTGGAGTTAAAATATTAAGGCAATTCATACATATAAACATGAAAGTAGACAAGTGAGAACAACAAATTAACATGTACTTATTATTGAATCAGTTCTCTGAGAAGTTTATAGCATTCATACTTTCTTTTATTGAACTTTCAAACTTATATGAATTTCTATGGCTATTTATTATTCTTTGATATTGATGATTTTTATAAACAGTTTATCTTAAATCTTGATCGAATCTTTCTTCCATAAACACAATCTCTATGAGACGATATCTTAAATTCTATAATCAAACATTTATTTAAGAAATGTCAAAACTTTTCAATCAATCTTGCTCTCCAATTTTTCTCCTAAACCTCCCCTATTAATGAGGTACCACTGGAATGACAAAATCCCTTGGATATTCTTGTAGCCTCTCATGTACAAACTACTCTAGATTCAAAAAGAACCTTTTGATCCTTCTACTAACAGCAACAATTGCAGACTCTCCTTCTCAAGTCTGCCCTGAAAGAATTTTTTCCCTAATAGTTAAGATCCTCAAATATTCTAGTCTTTGCCCAGACTGAAATATGTTACTCCCAAGTTGCCTAGACTGAAATCTCTCATGCTCCATCATTCTAGTCTTTGCCTTTCCTCTTCATCCTTAGATAATGATATAGATGCATTAGCATATTCATCAGTCTCATAGAGTGGATCATAGCAGTTGGTATTTATTTTCCTCCTTCTGTTATCCTCATCTTACTGGACAACATCTTCTCCCGAAATAAGATTTTCAACCATCTCTTATATTTCTGAATTCCAAGGAAGTCTAGAGTCCATAGAGCTCTCTCTATCATCTTCTCCATTAGTCATTAAAGATATTCTGGAGATGGGTTCTAGTTGTTCTATGAAAACTAAAGCTCTATAAGTATTTTCTTCTATTTCTTCTCTTTTCTCTTCCTTAGAACCTTCAGAAAGTCTAGCTGGAAGCAAATCTATTGGTAAGGCTGCAGGCAATGATCCCATAATTTTATTTAACCATATGAAGTTTCTAATAGATGGAAGAAGAATGTGAAGATTAGGGATTCTTCCATCTGCAAGATCTTTATCCGTTTAGAGTGACTTTCACTTTTTCATGTAACTTGCAAGAGCAACTTCTCAAAATTCCATCAATGAAAGATACTTGAGCAAACCAAATAACGATGTCTCTCCTAGTCTCAGGATCTACAATAGACTCATTATCCTCAATGAGGACTTCCTCTTTAAGTATTGATGTTCTAGGAGTTTCTTCCACAGTAGCTCCTAATCCTTCTCCTTTCTCAGCCTTGTCAACAACCAAGGAAAACATGTTTAATAATGTTTGCTGCTCTTCAATGATTGTTGTGTCTATCTCCTTATCCACCTTTGAGAGAGCCACTTGACCACAAGATTCTTCCTGTACATATGCCTTGCCTTTATCAGCTAGCCTTTCATGATCTTCCAACATTTGATCCACTACATCTTCCATGATCGGATCAAATTTATTTCCCAACATACTCCTTATATTGTCAATGTTTGCAGCTTCATCCTCATCTAGTATAACCCTTGCCTCTTCTTCATTAGCCAACTCTTCATTGCTTTATTGGCTATCAGGTAATTCTTCAACCTTAAACAGAGATGTTGCAGGGACCTCTGGACTGGCTGTTGGAGGAGTGAATTCATATCTGGAGAGTGACCCACTAAATTTTGCAAACCTCATAGAAGAAACATCTCCCTCTATAATTCCATAAACTTTTCTAGATCCTCAATTTGATCCAGGAGTTGAGTCAATCTCTCATCCACTCTCATGTTAATTTCCTGCCTAATAACCATCTCAATCTCTTATTTATCTTTCTATACCACATCCAAACTTTCTTGAAAGCTGTTTGGAAGTTTGCTTAAAAAAAATCACAGGCTCTTCAGAAAGTAATATGTTTTGAATTTAACTTTATTTTAGTAGGATTTATTAGTGCTATTATAAGGAATTTGAGCAAATAAGATAAATAATTGTGTAAATATGAAGTAATTCTGGACTATTTTCTGAGATAGGGGCCTAGTTTAGAAAATAAAGATAACCGAGCTAAAAGGATCGATTTTATACAAGAAGAAGGACTTAGCGAGAAGTTGTTTAAATCTAAAAGTCTCGCGAAAGCTCAAGGAATGAAGAAGTATCGTCGTCGGTGTAGCGTCCGACCCCTACCCGCGGAGGACCCGAGGCGTAGAAGACCGGAACGTCACATCAACTAGTCCACTTATTAGGGCTGCAAACGAGCCGAGCCGAGTCGAGTATATGAGGTGCTCATGTTCGACTCGTTTGTCAAATATCGAGCTCGAGCTCGACGAGTTTTATAAATGTTTGTTCAAGCTCAGCTCGATAATTTTTTTCTATGTTCGAGCTCGGCTCGTTTAAGCTAGTTTAAGTTAATCGAGCTCAGCTCGTTTAAGCTCGTTTAAGTTAATCGAGCTCAGCTCGTTTAAGTTAATCGAGCTCAGCTCGTTTAGGAGCTCGATTAAGCTCATTTAGCTGCTTGTTTAGTAGCTCGTTTGAGCTCGTTTAGTAAAATTAAAACAAAAATAAATTGAATTTAAATTAAACATCAACCAAAATTAAATCAAACAATGAGTTCATTTCTTCTTGTTAAAAATATTAATAAAAATAATACTAATAGTATCACACAAATCTAAGTTCAAAATACAATTTAAAAGAGTGTTCATAATTCATTCGAGTTGAACAAATATAAAGTCATCAACCATGAAATTTCGAATTATTAGACTCAATCAACAAACAATCCAAGTGAAATCTATATAAAGACAAATAAAGAAGAAAAATAAAAAAGATAGAAAAGTAATTTAACTCACTAAGTGGTAGAGAAGCAAGTTGGATTGGACGCAAATTTCTGAGTAAAGGCTAAAGAGAGTGAAATTACTTTACGCTTGATGACAAAAAAGTAGACAGAGAGAGGCGGCGGTGGTAGAAATGTGTGGTGGAATTACTTGAGGGCTTGATGACCAAAAAATAGAGAGAAAGAAGGGGTAATAATAGAGATGAGTGGTGACTATCTTGACAAACTATACATCATAAGAAAACTAAACCTTAAATTAGATAAATTATTTTAATTATTTTTTTTGATATATTTTTTTAATTTCGGCATCTATTTTAATTTGGATTTTTTTTTAATTTGGACTTTTTTATATCCATTAAAAATTTGTCTATTTATTTTTATTTAAACAAATATATTAAACGAGTTATAAATGAGCTCATTTGCGAACACAAACGAGTTTTAATCGAACATAAACGAGCTATGAATGAGTTTGTTCATGAACATAAACAAGCCGAACAAGGGTTTGTTTGAGCTCGGCTCGTTTTTTAAACGAGCTATAAAATTTTGTTCGTAATTGTTCATTTAAGTGTTGAACGAGCTTTGACCGAGTTTTGACCGAACCGTTCACGAATCGTCCACGAGTGCTCGTGTTCGTTTGCACCCCTACCACTTATACATATTCACATATACACTGAATTCCATACACACAAGCATTTGGAAATCAAGAGATAATAAAGTACTTTGACTTGATAAACATTAAATAGAGTTAACATTTAAAATCCACAAATAACACCAAACTCGGATCAGCATACGATACCAAGCTCTGTGTTCAACTCGTCACTAGGCTAAGTGAACAAGTTGACAAAAGAATTATAAAGTAAGTTGTCTTTCAAAAACTTATACAAAATGAATGAGGTGAAATCAATGCTAAGTGATGCATGCTCCAAGTAGGGCTTCCAACCTGACCAACGAAAGCTAGCTCGATCCACCTGGACATATATTCATTTCGAAAAGAAAATAAGAAAAATGGAGAAAGGAAAAGGGTTACGCTATCGATGCCCAGTTAACACATTCATACTCAAACAAACACATACGAATATGCTTCTTTCATTAGCAAAGTGAGCATGCAAATGCAACTTAACCTCTCAAACAACATCACATAACTGGTAGTATCCAAAGAGGACCGGAAAACAGAAAACTGGGAGCAAGGTGGGCTTCTCGTGCCCTGGTCACCTTGACCTGGCCGCCAACTTCTTGTCCAAGCCGCAGAAAATGGTACCGTAGCCTCTTGGAGCCCTGGTCACCTTGACCAGGCCGCTGACCAGGCCGCGAAAATTGGTACCGTTACTGACCTGGCGCCCTGGTCTAAGTGACCAGGCCGCTTGTCAGGCCGCAGAAAGTGGTACCGCATCCACTTTAGTGCCCTAGCTCGCGCCCTGGTCTAAGTTACGAGGCCTCCAAAAGTGGTACCGTGACCACTAGGCGTCGTGGTCTGCGCCCTAGCTCCTTCGCTAGGCCGCGAAAACTGGTACCATAGGGAATTTGCGCCTGACTCCTTTGCCAAGTCGCCGACCAGGACGCCCAGGTGAGAAAAACAGAGCATTTTCCACAATTTATTACTTTTCCAACTTTCCAATTAATCCACTTAGTTCCTTTTTTCCGTTTAATTATTGTCTAAGGTTTCTATAATGAATTTCATCCGCATCAAACAATTATTTACCATCCATTAGATATCATCATACCATTTAAAGCATACAAATCAAATAATTATCACATTTTAGTTTAACTTGCCCTTAAACAAACTCTAGTAGGGAAAACGGGACAGTATGGGCTAAAACCTAGAGGATCCGAAGATCAATCATGTACAGGGGATTCGAAGACCAAATAAGGGATCCAAAGATCAAATAGGGGATCCATAAAGGACCGGGTTGATGCCGTCGCATCCAGGGAAGATCGTCGCCCTAAATAAGCAGCACTTCAAGCCATGTTTACATTTTCATATGTCGAAGTATACTTCTAAGTTCCTTATGACATGCCAATACATTCAATACTTTAAGCTAAGAACAAATGGCACTTTTTTTAAGTGATCAAACAACATTTATCACATTCTCTCCATTTTATATTAAACCATGTAATACCATTATTATTTCTCCACAATGGCACCAAATGCCATTTCTTTCACATAGCCACAAGACAAAACATATATATATATATATATCCTTTTTACATTCAAAACCCATTGTTTAGTAATCAAGGGCCTCCATGGCCAACAAAACCAATTCAATAAACCCAATCATCAAGACCTCCACATGCACATACAAGTAGCCATTTCCAATTTATCACAATAAGTGTATGTATGACACTATCATCACATTTCACAACATATGCCACATTTACCAAGCAATTAGCATTGTTTACTCATTATAATGCAATCAACACAATAACAACCATCATACAATCATATAGAGCATAAAACGAAAGTGCTAACATTTCCTCCGAAGAAAACTAGCTAGTCTCCTCGGTTTGGTGCTCTCCAACACCTTGGTTGCCTATTGGAATAGTCCAAAGCAACACAATCAAAACCCAACACAATTTCATCAAAAACACTTAACTAGTTCTAAGGGTTTAGCCCCAAAAGCACTAATAGGACTCAAAACCAACAAGACCCAATATCCGGAAGTGCTAACATACCTCTTAGAACCCTAATCATGCAATTAATGTAAATCAAAAGCTTCAAAATCAAGAAATACCATTAATGAGCTTCAAAACCTTACCAATTAAATGAGTGAAGGAAAAAGCTTGAAATCACCACTAGGAGTCTTAAATGAAGTTAGGAATGTTGTTGGAACCCTTAATGAAGGTTGGGTCTTGGTGGTTAAGGGAATTGAATGAAGTTAGGGTTTGAGAGTTGAAGAGAATGGAAGAAATGTGTTTTGTTGGGAGGGGAAAGAATGAGAGAAAAGAAGGGTGTTGGTGGTGTTTCATGAGTGGTGGTGATGGGCTTTTCTTGGGTTGTTGGGCTTGATTCATAAAATTAGGCCCAATAGCACCCAAGCCCACTTAGAGCCATCCAAACCGACCTAAAACTCCGCTCCGCTCTCGGTTTTGTCTTCGAAAAGATTTCTCGTTTTCAAAAATGCATTTATACCACCCAAACAATGTTTAAATTGAAAAGTCACATTGGAATCGATAAAAATCTATTTCTCCGAAATTGACCCAGTTTTACGAAAGTAATTTCGAAATTATTTTCAAATATCAAAATTGACTCTACACTTCCGAATTTGGTCTACACTTTACAATTTTACCCTTAGAGCGAATTTCTGATTTATTCTGATATGGAAATTTCGAAAATCAATTTTATAAAAACCAAAATTTTAAATAATAAAATACTCGAAAATTTAAGACCCTACTTGTGGACGTTACAGTCGGTCTTGCTAAGAAGAAAATAAGACTGGCTATAGTAACAAGATGCTGAGAGATATTGCCTGGAGCTGAATGAGTAAGTGGCAAAAGCTGGAAGAGTGTTTGAACACCTATCGCTTGAAAAAACAAAATCGGGCGACCATATGCTAGCAACGGGAAGAAGTCTTGCCTAAGTACCTGCTATAGGTACCGGCGAAGAAAGTTAGTATCGCCTATCGTAGAATGATGAGAAGGCGATAACGCTGGGTTAATGAATTATGGTATCGCCAAGGCAAGGTGATTGTATAGGCGATAAACTATGTTGATCTATTTGATTACCGCCACTTTGTGTTTCTTTATCTTTAAATTTACAAAATTGCCACTGGGATCAAACTCTATAAATAGGCGCGTAGTTGATACAATTAGAGTCTTTAGATAGTATTTGAATATTCTGGATATTGCAAGTCTTTTGACCTATTATTCAACAATTTACATTTCAGTGATAATTCCTTTCCATTCTAGATCTTTTTTGAGTTTGATTTCCAAGGTTTAGCAGAAGAATGAGAAGATAATGTTGTGATAGAATCTATCTTCCTTCTTCTTAGGTAATTTCTTCATTGAATAACATAGCTATGAAGTTTTTGTGTTTTATTGATGATTTTGATCTAGTTATGAATTGCTAAACACTTGTGGTGTTCTGTTGAGATTAATTTTTATTGCTTGATTTAGATGAATGAATTCTGATCATTTATGTTTTGATTCACTCATCTTTCTTGAGTTTTTTATGTTGTGAGGATGAGAGTCAAGCAATTTTGTTATGAAATCTTTTCTAGACCAGAGATGGTGTTTAGATGTCAATCTTGAGAGCATAGGATCAAAGCATTGTTCTAGAGATAAACTGTGTCAGATTTGTTTTTCTACAGATTGTACTTCATCAACTACCGATCCTATATTATAGAGATATATGCAGTTTATTAGTTAGGATAAGTTGAATCAAATCGAGAGATCTTCAGATCTGATGATCTAGGAGGTTGTTTTGAATTCTTGATGAAATTTATACATGTGAATATGAAAGTAGACAATTGAGAACAATAGAGCAATCTGTTCCTTATATTGAATTAATTCTCTGAAAAGTTTCTAGTTTTCATACTTCCTTTCATTGAATTGTCAAACTATATGAATTTCAATTTTAACTTTGTGATTCCATAATTCTCTGTGATTCTTTGATCTTGATGATTTTTACAAGCAGTTCACCTTAATTCTTGATCCATTCATTCTTCTATCAATACAATCCATTTGCAGACGATATCTTAAATTCTACAATAAGACATTAATTCGAGAGGTGTCAAAACTTCTTCATCAATTTCTTGGTGCCGTTTCCGAGGATTGCAACTTTTAGATCTAGATTTACTATGATTTGCTTTATCTTTTATTTTTATCTATTATTTCTTTTGCAATTTTAATTATTTGCGCAAGTGTGTAGTGTATGCAAACCAGATCTCAGATAGCTTAAGAATTACATTTTGATCCTGAACCTGAAAGAATTCTAAGACAAGTGAGATCATACCTTAGAGCTAACATGTCGAGGTAACGCTAAAATCATCATCTTAATGGTGATGATGAAGAAGCAAGGTCAGAATATAAAGGTGAAAGAATGAGCCCCAGGTAATACTCAAAACCACCAGTTGATGGAATGCCTTTAGCCATCAATCTACTAACAGTTACCAATAATAATTTTGGGCTGAAATCTGGACTCATCCAAATGGTTAAGCAGAACAAGTTTGAAGGAGGAGTAAACGAGAACCCTAATCAACACTTAAACACATTTTTACATCTATGCAGTACTTTCAAACACCATGGAGTTTCTAAGGATGCTTTCAAGCTGAGACTATTCCCATTTTCTCTGAGCAACAAAGCACATGTCCGACTCTACTCTCTACCACTAGGATGTATCAAAAATTGGGAGGATTTGGTTAAAAAATTCCTACCTAGGTATTTCCCTCCCATAAAGATAGTGAAGCTGATGAATATGATTTCATACTTTCAATATGTGGATGGGGAATCTCTCTATGAAACCTGAGAGAGATTAAAGGAGTTTATTAGGATATGCCATCAACATGGCATAACACCATGGATATAGTAATGACATTTTACAGTATAGTCCGCCCTCAAATTAAGATGCATATTGATTCCTCAACTGGAGGATCAATAATTGACAAGGAGCCTGATGATGCTCATGATTTTATTGAACTACTTGCTAATAATGATTTTGGTTGGATGGAGAGGGATAAGTGATAAGTCTAGAATTTACCTATGTTTTAGCATCTTTTATGAGTATAAATGTAATGAAATTGAAACTAAAAGATGAGATATTGAATGCATTTCCACTAATTCTAGACTATTATTGCTGAGACAGGGACTTGGATGAAAAGTTGTGAAAAATGAGCTAAAACGTGCAAATTCAGAAGAAAGAGGGACCAAATCAAAAATTCATTCAAAGTCAGCAATTGGCGAAATGATATTGCTGAAGAAGAAAATTCGCCTGAAGATCTCACCATGATTCGGAGTGAAAGGCGACGTAGCAGGCGACATAGAGTCATCTTCGCCTCAAAGAGTAAAGCAAGGAAGATGACTCAGAGATCCCTCGCCTTTGCATATCGCCTTCTCAATAGTGAAGTAGGCGATGAAGATGAAGTCTCGCCAACCTTGAGGTGATATTTTAGGCAAAAAAAGTGGGATGTCGCCAAACTTATGGATTATCACAGGCGACATTTGATGAGACATCACCTAAGGAGATGTTAACTTAAAAGTTGTTTTGGCGAAATAGGTCCACTCGCCTGAGCATCAGGCGACGTATTAAGGCAGCATTTTGGATATTTCGCCTGGAGAGAGTTGAAGCTTGGCGATCAAGACAAGCGAAATGTGAAGAAGTCGTTTGGTTCAGGCGAAGGAACAGGCGACATAAATGGAGAAAAAAATGTTACTTCGCCTATTTGTATTTCTTTGTTGATTTTATTTCGAAATTGCCACTGAGCCAAACTCTATAAATAGGAGCTCAGATGAAGCAATTAGTGTGAAGTTTTTTAGAGAAAAACAGTTTTAGACGTTTGATTTTCACTCTTGACATTCTGATATACTTTAAGAGAAATTCTAGATTCTTCTATACGCTTTATTCTCCATTTTCTGAGAAGTTTCTTGAAGAAATTTTGTGCTCTGTTTTTCTTGATCATCGAGATTTAACTTGAAGATTGTGAAGCAACAACTGTGACAGAGTCTAGCTTCAATCTTCCTTGGTAAGATTTAGATCTTGAGCATTTTGATGATGATTTCCTATGTTTGATTGAATATGCTAAAGTAGATGTGCTAGCTAAAAGCTCTGTTGATCTGTTGAATCTTGATGTCGATTATCATTTCAATTGCAAAAGTTTCTTGTTCAATTATAGCCAGATCTACTGGATTTCTTGAGCTAATTGAATTACAAGAACGAGAGTTACGTAATATTGTTAATCTGAGATTTGATTTAGACCAGAGATGGCGATTAGGTTTCAGATATGAGAACAGAGGATCGTAGTACTAGAGATAGACTTCAGATCCGTTTTTCTATAGATTGTGCTTATCAGTTGTATAGGTTGTAGTATAGAGATATATGCAACTATATAATTGAGATCTGTTAAAATGAATCGAGAGATCTTTTAACAGATCACTGATGATGATCTAGAAGGTAAATATGTGATTTAAGATGAAACTTGCATGAGAAGTTAGTTGAAATCAGATCTAGCAAATCAGTTTACTCTTTATTAAGATCAATTGCAGAATAGAGTGCTGATTTGAGTCTTCATTGAATGAATGTCATGAGATATTTTTACTTCACCTCAACTTTATAATTCCATGATTCTTTAATTCTATGATTCATTTTGTATATAAATTCTTTCAGTAATTCAGATTAAATCTTAGTCTCAAATATGCTTCTTAGCTTACAATCCCTGTGGATATGATATCTTAAATACTACATTAGACGTTGATAGGAATTTCGATTGAGTGCTATGAATATAAATATCAGTCAAGTTTTGTCCCATCAATTTCTTGGCGCCGTTGCCGGAGATTGTTTTCCTTTGAAGATTAAGATTTATTTTGAACTGCGCTAACATGATTTATTAAATTCTTTTTCAGTTTTAAATTTGTTGTTCAAGTGTGTAATGTATGCAGACAAGATCTAAAGATACTCAAGACTTGCAGTTTGATCCTCAACCTGAGAGAATTATTAGACAATCAAGAACAAGATCAAGGTCAGCAGCGAGAACTGAGTCAAGAAACATAATGTCTGGAGATCGCTACAATAGAAATAATAACGATACTGAAGGACGAGTGGATCCTGGGAGGATGGCACTTCGTCAATATTCCATCCCACCTATTGATGGCATGCCGCAGACCATAAATTTACCAGCTATAACAACTGAGAATTTTGAGTTTAGATCTGGACTCATCCAAATGGTTCAATAGAACAAGTTAGGAGGAGGAGCCACTGAAGATCCTAATCAGCACCTGAACACATTCCTGCATCTGTGTAGTATATTTTGACACAATTGAGTCTTGGAAGATGCAGTGAAATTCCGGCTATTCCCATTTTCATTGAGTAACAAGGCTCACTCTTGGTTATATTCATTGCCACCAGGATGTATCAATAGCTGGGAAGATTTAGTTAAGAAGTTCTTAGCTCGCTACTTTCCTCCCATGTAGTTGGTGAAACTGAGAAATATGATTTCTTCTTTCCAGTATGTGGATGGAGAGTCATTATATGAAAGCTGGGAGAGGTTTAAGGAGCTGATCAGAAGATGTCCACACCATGGCATAGCATCTTGGAGCATCGTGATGACATTTTATAGTGCCATGCCTCCTCAGATCAAAATGCACATTGATTCCTCAGCTGGAGGATCAATAATGGATAAAGAGCTAGATGATGCTCATGACTTCATAGAATTTCTGGCAAATAATGATTTTGGATGGAATGAAAGGGAAAAGGCTGCAAACAAGAAGCAGTCTGAAGTTTATGAGCTGGAGTCTTTCCATGCATTATCTGCCCAGATAGCATTGTTGAATAAGAAGATGGACAATATGGCAGTTAATAAAGGCCATCCAAAGAAGACTTCAGTTAATTCTGTTGAGAAATAGAAGACTACTCTGGCAGAATATGCTCAAGAAGCAGTACTTGCTGATGATGAAGATGAGCCAGAGGAGTCAGAACAAGTAAATTATTTGAATAATAATTATGGGAACTAGCAGAGGCCATATTATCAAAAGAGGAATCAACCCTATCAAAATTAGGGTTATTACCAAAGAAATCCTCAGCCCGGTCACCAACAACAGGGACAGTCTCAATATCAGAAGAAGCCTAGTATGGAGGACCTTCTAATCAAGTACATGGAGAAGACTGAAGTTTTTCTTACCAACCATACCACTTCAATTAAGAATTTGGAAACTCAAATGGGGCAGCTTATGCAAGTTCTGAACCAAAGACCCCAAAGAGCACTTCCAAGTGACACTGTGCCCAATCCAAAGGTTAAAGATAAATCTAAAGAGGAAGCACAAGTGCATGCTATTACATTGAGAAGTGGGAAACAACTGGAGAACTCTAAGAAAAGTTATGAACCTTCTGCACAGAATAAGGAAAATGAAGAAATTAGCAAACCTTTTGCTAAAGAACACGAGGCTGTGAAGATTGCCTTACCTTTTCCTCAAAGAGATAATAGAAAGAAGCTGGATAAGCAGCTTGAGAAGTTCTTAGACATGATGAAGCAAATCCATGTCAACATCCCATTTATTTAGGCATTGAAACAAATGCCTGTTTATGCTAAATTCATGAAGGAGTTATTGTCAAACAGAAGGAATTTAACTGATGTGGGATGCATTAATGTGAATGAAAGTGTGAGCCAACTTGTCAAGTACTAGATTCCTATGAAAGAGAAGGATCCTGGCAAGTTCACCATACCTTTGACCATAGGCGAGAGATTCAAAGGAAGAGCTCTCTGTGACTTGGGAGCTAGCATAAACTTGATGCCTTTGGCCATCTATGAAAGGTTGGGAATAGGGCATTTCAGACCTGATAATGTCTTATTGCAACTTGCTGATATATCTTTCACTCATGCAAAAGGAGTTGTGGAAGATGTGATAGTCACAGTAAACAAATTCATGTTTACAGTGGATTTTGTTGTGCTTGACATGGAGGTAGATGAAGATGTACCTTTACTACTAGGTCGACCATTTTTGAGAACTGGAAGAGCATTGATAGACGTGGCAAATGGTGAACTCACACTCAGAGTTAATGGAGAGGAAGCAAAAATTAGTCTCTTGCAGTCATTAAAATTTCCATACGATTTTGATGAAGTCAAGAGTATACAATTGGCAGCTGATACAGAGTTGATGGATAAGATTCTTTCATTGAGAAGTTCAGATCCACTAAACAATGTATTGATCAATGATGTGGATATGGACATTCCAGAGGAAAGTGCTTACAGTGGTGAGCTGGAATGCATGACTTCTCATTTTGTCCTCAACATTAGTGATATACAACCATCTGTTGAGCCAATGCTTCCCTCAACTGAAAACCCACCACAGTTGGAACTGAAGGCACCCCCAAGTCATCTTAGGTATGCATTCTTTAACTCTAAAGATTCTAGCTTACCTATTGTGGTTTCCAATGATTTAACAGATGAACAAGAGGAAAGCCTCCTCCAAGTGGTGAGAAAACACAAGAAAGCCATTGCATGGACGATAGCAGATATCAAAGGAATCAACCCCACTTTCTGTACACACAAGATCATCTTGGAGGAGAAACATACACCAAGATCCAACCTCAGAGAAGATTGAATCCAACCAAGAAGGAGGTTGTGAAGAAGGAAGTACTTAAACTCCTTGATGCAGGTATTATTTTTCCAATTTTAGATAGTGAATGGGTTTGTCTAGTGCAGTGTGTACCAAAGAAGGGAGGGATTACCGTGATAAAAAATGAAAATAATGAGTTGATCCCTACTAAAACTGTTACAGGCTGGCGTATGTGCATAGATTATAGAATTTTGAATGATGCCACTAGAAAAGATCATTTCCCCTTCCCTTCATTGATGAGATGTTAGATAGACTAGCAGGACATCCTTATTTTTGCTTTTTGGATGGTTATTCTGGATATAACCAAATCCCCATAGCACCTGGTGATCAACATAAAACAACTTTCACCTGTCTTTTTGGAACCTTTGCTTATAATAGGATGCCTTTTGGACTGTGTAATGCACCAGGAACATTTTAGAGGTGTATGTTAGCTATCTTTACTGATTTCATAGGCAACTTTTTAGAAGTGTTTATGGATGATTTTTCCATTATAGGAGATAGTTTCAATGATTGCTTGAATAATCTTGAGAAAGTGCTTAAAAGATGTGAGGAAACTAACCTAGTTCTCAATTGGGAAAAATGCCATTTTATGGTAAGAGAGGGTATTGTTTTAGGCCATAAGGTGTCTGCTAAGGGATTAGAAGTAGACAGAGCAAAAATTGATGTGATAAGCAATTTACCCCCTCCTGCCAATGTAAAAGGCATCAGAAGTTTCTTAGGACATGTTGGGTTCTATAGGCGTTTTATCAAAGATTTTTCAAAGATAGCTAGACCCTTGTGTGTTCTGTTAGAAAAGGAAAAGAAATTTGATTTTACTGATGAATGTTTGAAATCTTTTGTGCAGCTTAAGGAAAAGCTTGTCTCAGCACCAGTCAAAAATCCACCAGATTTGAATTCTGAATTTGAAATCATGTGTGATGCATCTGACTTTGCTGTAGGTGCAGTGTTGGGACAGAGAAGGGAGAGGCTATTCAGAGTCATTTATTATGCTAGTAAATCATTGGTGGAAGCTTAGAGAAATTACACCACCACTGAGAAAGAATTACTAGTAATAGTCTTTGTTTTGGACAAATTTAGATCATACATTTTAGGGTCTAAAATTATCATTCATACTGATCATGCAGCATTGAGATATCTATTTGCTAAGAAAGAGTCTAAACCTAGGCTGATAAGATGGGTGCTCTTGTTGCAGGAATTTGACATAGAAATCAAAGACAAAAAGGGCACTGAAAATGTAGTAGTTGATCACCTCTCAAGACTGCACATTAAGGATATGGAAGCTCAAGTTGACATCAATGAACAATTTCCAGATGAGCAACTTTTCCTTTGTGAGATAACATTTTATCCATGGTATGCTGATTATGCAAACTATTTGTCTTGTAAAGTGTTACCTGAAGATCTAAACAGTCATCAGAAGAAAAAATTCCTTCATGAGGTTAAGAGGTACATATGGGATGAACCATATCTGTTTAGGAGATGTGCTGATCAAGTGTTAAGACGTTGCATCCCATATGAAGAAACATTGGACATCATCAAGCACTGTCATTCTTCAGAATATGCTGGTCATTTTGCTAGAACAAGAACAGCAGCTAGAATTCTGGAATGTGGTTTCTATTGGCCATCAATTTTTAAAGATGCACATGCATTTGTGGCCAACTGTGATAGATGCCAGAGAATGGGTAATATTTCCAAGAGGTAAGAAATGACCCAAAATTATATCCTAGAGATGGAGTTATTTGATGTCTGGGGTATTGATTTCATGGGACCATTTCCTCCATCCAACAAGTATGAGTATATACTTGTAGCAGTTGACTATGTATCCAAGTGGGTAGAGGTTGTAGCCTGCGTTGCAAATGATGGAAAGGTAGTGGAGAAGTTTCTTTAGAAGAATATCTTCACTAGATTTGGCATACCCAGGGTATTAATTAGTGACGGAGGGTCTCACTTCTGCAATAAGCTGTTGGAGAAGGTCTTGAAGAAGTATGGAGTAATCCATAAAGTTACCACAACTTATCATCCACAAGCCAATGGTCAAGTAGAAGTTTCAAACAGAGAATTAAAGAGAATCCTGCAAAAGATTGTGAATGAGTCCAGAAAAGACTGGAGCTTCAAGTTAGATGATGCTCTGTGGGCTTACAGAACAGCTTTTAAAACTCCAATTGGAATGTCACCATTTCGGATGGTGTATGGCAAGTCATGTCATCTGCCAGTGGAGTTGGAACACAGGTCATATTGGGCTGTAAAAATGTTGAATATGGACTATGAAAAAGCAGGAAAACAGAGGCTTCCACAACTAGATGAGATGGATGAATGACGCCTTGAAGCCTATGAAAATCATGAGATGTACAAGCAGAAGGCGAAAAATTACCATGATAAGAAGATTGTCAAGGGAGAGTTTAAACCTAGACAATATGTATTGCTCTATAATACCAAGCTTAGTTTCTTTCAAGGAAAACTAAAATCTAGATGGTTTGGACCATTTAGAATAAAGAGTGTTTCCCCATATTGAGCTATTGAATTGTTTGATAACAAGTCCACTGACTCTTTTGTTGTGAATGGACAGAGACTCAAGCATTATTTAGGAGGAGACATCTACAGGACAAGGGATATCCTTTATATCTCAGATCCTGTAGATATAATGGGAAACCAATGATAAACTTGCCTTGGTTGATGCTAACGGCCTTAAACAAAGCATACTCCTTACACAATTATTCTTTGGAAATATTATGCTATGATGAATTAATTGTGTAAGTTTTTAATAAACCAAGTTCATGTTTTGCAGAAGAATTGTTGTTTTCAGATGAACTTGGAGTCTTAAGAAGAAGGCGAGATGTCAATTTTATTGCCAAAAGACTCGCCAAAGCTGTTTATCAATTGGTGAGGAATAACTTCATTTCACCTATATTGACAGTTTGAAGATGGCGAGATAGGGAAAATCGCCATGAGTGGTCGCCTGGGTGAAGGCGAGACAGAGGAGTCATGTCAAAAACTTCGCCTACTTTACTTTTGTGAAGGCGAGGAAGGACGAATCTCGCCTTGATACATCGCCCAGTGACGAGAAGAGTGAGGCGAGAATTCAATACATTTTCATCTTATCTCGTCAACCAGGTATGTTTTTTGACGCTAAAATCTAATTTCGCCAAGATTCTTCGCCTGACAACAACTTGGTTTTGGCTAAGTATCAATTAATTCGCCTGAAAACTCGCCTGTTTTTGAAAATATTTTTGGTGAGGTAGCATTCATTTCGCCTCATTTAATTCGCCAGAAACTCTTTTGAAGGCAAAATAATCATTATGTCGCCACTTTATATCGCCAGTTAGGTCGTTTAAGGCGAGTTCATACTTTCTCGCCTATTTATGAATTTTATAACACCTGCATTTTAGGCGACATAAATTATTTCGCCGCTTAAATAGGTGCATTGGATTTGTTACCGTTGGATGACACGGGGCGAGGCTAAAACTTTACGCCTTCTACCTAGTTCGTTCATCATTGCACCTATTCTCTTATTATCTCATTAACCCTAATTCGATTTTACCGTTGCCATTACTTTGCTCTCTGAGATTTCAATTGTTTGCAAACCCTAAAATCGCGAATCTCTCGTTTCGGTTCTGCTTTTCGATCAATTTCCATCACAGTAAACCAACAAGGTACATTTCATTCCTTCTTTCTCAGTCATATGAAAGCTGATAGTTGTTTTAGGTTTATCTGTGTTGTGATGTTAATCGAACTGTTAGGTTGTTGAAAGAGCGTTTGTGTTAATGGTAATGTTGTCAAAATTCTGTGGGTTTTATAATGAACATGAATGATTTTTAGTTGGGTGTTTCATTTCTGTGATTATAATTGCATTGTTGACAGTAGTTGTTAGTTTTAAGCTGTAAAACATGGTTTAGAATTTAATTGCTGACTGTGTTTTGTAAAGGCTGAACCCATGTTGCGACATACTGTCAAACTGTTTGATGTTGATAATGCTGTTGTGCTGTTGAACTTTAATTCTGTCAAATTGATATATGATTATAGCTGTTGAAATGGATTTCAAATTGCAGGTTATGGCTAAAAGAAAGAGCGACAACACTCCTAACCCAACCAAAAAGAACAAGAAAGTCAAGACTTCGGCCAAGCTGAAGATCTTTGACGAGAAGAATTATCAAGTCAGGGTGATTCTTCCATCTTCACCCAAGTCGCCTAAGCAGAAAGGGGTGCAAATTGGTTCTAGTAAGAAGAAAAGTATGGAAAGCACACCGAAAACCCCTTCTACACCAAATGCTGAAAAGGGGGTGTGTCTGCTGTCAAATCTACACTAGCTAAAAAGCAGGCAGCAGTTGTGGAGAAGGTGACATCTAGTTCACCTAAACTTTCTAAAGACAAGAACCAGTTGTCCAAGACCCCCTCATCTACACTTGCCAGGTTCCTCAACATTTGGACCTGTCAAGTGTACTTCTCAGCCTGAGATCTTCACTTCTGGAGAGTTCATCATGTAACAATAATTTAAAAAATCATATATCTAACACATTATATATATATATGTATGTATATGTATATATATATATGTATACATATATCAATTCATCATCTACTTTTCAGGTATGCATTACAATATACATAAAATAAATAAAAGCAACTATAATCAAGTAATAAAATATGATAAGATTTACATACTCCTCATTTGTTAAAAAAAAAGTACCTATTGTCTACCATAGCTGTTTATCATGTAATATTCAATACGTCTGGTCTTTAACAAACTATTTATATAATATCTAACATAAGTGTTTAAAGTAAATCAATAAAAACCTTAGGCCATTTGATAAATAAATTTCAGGCATCTAAGAGCATGAGGATATTAGCAGTGGGCATTGGTAGTTCCAATAAAGCATCATATACCTCAAATACTTGTACTGTAAAAACCCATATTGAGACATGGTTAAAAGGAATTGAATTGCTACCCATATCACCAATGTGCACATTGTTTTTGGGAGTCCGAAACTTGAGAAATCCATAGTTAAGTGTGCTTGGCTTGGAGGAATCTTGGGATGGGTGACCTTCTGGGAAGTTTTTCCGGAAAACATGCGAGTGAGGACAAAATATGCTGGAAAGCATAATGGTGATCTGTGGGGCTAGTTTTCAACCTTAAGACCGGTGAAGTAATGACGTGGCGCCTTGCCAACGTGCCTCGGGTCATCCAGGGCCAGAGGCCGGACGTTACAAATGATATCAGAGCAACCCTGCGACCGCGAGTGCGAATGTGGACATAAAAGCTCTGGCATTCGTCTAGCGGGGGTAAATATTCGGGAATGATATGGGCCAACCACAACGAGGATGTTCTGTCCTAAGGGATGTGGATTATAACACCTCATATTGAGACATTGTTAAAAAAGGAATTGAATTGTTACTATATCACCAATGTGCACATAGTTTTTCAGGAGCCCGAAACTTGAGAACTCCAAAGTTAAGCGTGTTTAGCTTGGATTAATCTAGGGATGGGTGACCTTTCAGAATGTTTTTACGGAAAGCATGCGAGTGAGGACAAAGCATGCTGGAAAACATAATGGTGGTTTGTGGGGCTAGTGATCAGCCTTAAGACCGATTGTGAATGGCGTGGCGCCCTGCCATCGCTCCTCGAGTTCATTTGTGAGTAGGGGCTGGACGTTACAAATGGTATCAGAGCAACCCTGTGACTGCGAGTGCACTTGTGGACATAAAAGCCCTGGGCATTTGTCTAGCGGGGGTAAAGATTCTGGTAATGATGTGGGCCAACCACAACGAACTAAGGGGGGTGGATTGTAACACCCCATATTGAGATATGGTTAAAAGGAATTGAATTGCTACCCATATAACCAATGTGCACATTGTTTTTCGGGAGTCCAGAACTTGTAAACTCCAAAGTTAAGCGTGCTTGGCTTGGAGCAATCTAGGGATGGGTTACCTTCCCGAAAGTTTTTCCGAAAAATATGCAAGTGAGGACAAAGCATGCTGAAAAGCATAATGGTGGTCTGTGGGGCTATTTGTCAGCCTTGAGACCAGTCAAGTAATGATGTGGCGCCCTACCACCACGCCTCAGGTCATCCGGGGGCGGAGGCCGGACGTTACATGTACTCGGTAGCGAAAACGACCGCGCTGCTCTCCATGACGGGTGGCTTTTGGAGCTGTCTCATTAATTATAGCATCTGCTATAACTTTTCTAGCACTTTCATAGTCTAACAAACTACACTTTTTTCCTTTAAGATCAACTATATCCTACATATAAGTATATATGATTCATGTTAATATTAGTACTAACATTTAATAACAACTACATATTCATGTGATAGTTTCTAATATTTTTTAACTTAGAATGAATATATTTTTTTGATGTAGCTGTACTAGTGGAAGTAGATGTACTTAGTCTAGTGTTTTATTTTTGAACAGAAACATATAAAGTTTCTATTATCTCTTATTTACAGTAAATAAAAAATTTGACAAAAGCTTAATAAATTGGTTTAAATATTGTCGTAGGAGTTTGTGATTTAGAAATTTGACTCAAAAAATGCTCGGATAGCTGGGATTGTGTTATGGTCATGTTTAGGTTTATACTTACATGTTAAAATAAAAATAAAATTTTTATGGTCAATTAATGGAGCAACATTGGTATGTCGCTTTATAAATCTGAGTTAATAGGCTGAAATACTGGTTGATCAATGTGGCCTTTTGTTCAGTTCTAAAGTATTGATAAATAAAATTACAGGCATTTGTTTATGACTTGTTATTATGGTATAACATCCTATGTATGAAGATGATTAATAGGTGAACTTAAAATGTTAGGTGAACTTAATAGGTGAACTTAATAGGTGAACAAATTCTAATCTTTAGGGTTAAGTTCAACAGACCATATATCACTGGTAACCAATACTGTTATGCCTATAGAAAAGGAAAAGATAACCAAATTAAAAGTGAAAACAATAAATCTGAGGAGAGATTAGAATTCACGTTGTGAGAAAAGATTGAAACTCACAATGGGACACGATGAGACATAGTGAGAGCAATTAGAATTCCTAATTAGATCAAAAGGAAATATTTTTATTGTTAAAGGCCCGTTGAGAAATTGGGCTTACAACACATCACACTAAATAATCTCTCGCATATCAAAATTATTTTCTCCTCCACATGTTTAGTAGCGGTCATTTTAAAGCTCACTGCAAAAGTAAAGCTGATTTATATTTTAACCACATTGATATTGAGTGACGACTCCTATTGAATCCTTGAACTTTCTTCCGCTCGAATGCATGGCTTTCTATTCGGATTTCTCTTCGTTTTGACTACTTGACCATGGATCCTAAAATAATCGATAATTGGATCCCAATAGTCTTTGTCCTTCTGCATTGCCTCTAATACAAATCTTATACCAGTAGCATATCTGGTATAGGTGACAAAAGACCGACCTTCAAACTCATCAGCAGGTGTAAAAGGTTATTATTGAACTTATTGAGCAACTGCAGATTGCTCCTTCCTTTTTGGCTAAACTCTCAGAGTTTTACTGCTTGATTTTTTCCGGGGCCTCAGGACAAAGGGTCTTCCTGCTTCCCCTACTCTCTCATACCTTTAATGTAAGCTCTCTAGTATAGAGTCTTGAAAGCTTCAACATTTGATCACTTTTCCTCTTTTTCACACCAAAACTCTACAGCAGACCAGTAATTAAGGATGGGAAGTAGATAGTGTGTTGTCTACTTCTACTGCTTGTTATATTTGTAATCTTCTCTACAGCTCATGAAGGATGATTCCACTAATGTTTGTGTAGTACTCATTGGTGATGTTGAACAAAAATTCATTCTCCTAATTTGTGAACTTGCTACCCTTGCATCTAGGCATGACATTATCTCTTAGGAGTGCCAAATAAAGGGCACTCACTATATCTAGGGCACTCACTATATCTAGTTAACTGGCACTCACTATATCTAAGGATGAGCGGGACCAATTCTCGTACCGCCTCTTTAAAGGAACCAATTTTTAATTTGAGAAGTTTAGTTTTTGCATTTTTTTAAAGTCTAAAAGTATTTATAAATAATAAGTAAAAATAAAAAATAAAAAATACTTGTTTGTCTAAAACGTAAATTACAAGTGCTTATTTTACATGTATTCTCTAATTTAAAACTACACAAAATTCCCATATGATACAAGAAAATTGCTAATATGGATGTGAAAAAATGAAATTGATATGATTGAAATATTCTCATATAGTGAATTCTTCCAAGACTACTAACATGATTCAATTCTATATCTGATAGACTAATTCATTATAATGAGATTAAAATATATGAAAATACAAATACTTGTCATCGACGAATTGTTTGCTCAACATTCAACACCTTGCAATGTACCCATAGCTTGGGATCCCCTGTTTTGTCATCATAAAAGATTCATAAGTGCATGAATGCAACATATAACTCGGCACCTAAGCACACTTTATTTTTTGTCTAACAAATTTGGGTGATTAGGGTGTAACCATTTCAAAATACCAATCCAAAATCTATACATTACCTTAAGCATTAGTCAACTCTTGTTCATCAGTTACTTTTGTATAATCATTGTAAGTACAGAACACCGATTCACACGATATTCATATAACAACAATTCCTGAAGCAAGACCTACTGTAGTAGTCACTAACCCATAAGTAAATTAGTCAAGTACCTTAGCAATCCTCTTATAGCAATCTTCTTATACTATTCGCAGTTTATACTCTTCTGGTTCTTATGAACCTCATCATTTATCCTGAGACGATGATCCAGAAGAGAGCTTAGAATCTATCCTCTCATCACTAACTTTGTGGGGCAGCTGCAGCAAAGCAATTATGGTTAGAATCTTTCTTCGTTCCATTCCCTTTGAAGAGAAGCACAGCTCATCATCAGACATGAGAAGTGGAACTTTTCAATAGCCTTTCTATTGCTTAATATCTCCATTACTGAATGCAATGTGAGCAATTAAAACACCTGCATAGGAAATTATTTTCACAGATCAACACTCAATCAGCACCTACATCCTTTTAAAAAAAAAAAAAAAGCAGGCAATGAGAGTCGTCTTACAGAGAGTTAGAGCAGGAGTGGAGGCGGGTTTCTCGGGATGATGAAGGGAGAGCATCATGGATGAAACGAGAACCAATGAATGAGGAGAGAGAGAGACTCTCGGAAGGGGTCGTGGTTGTGTTCTCTTAAACAAACTTGATTAGAAACCTGCAAAGGGAATTATTTTCCCAGATCAAAAACTGAAGCAACAATAAAACAGTCTACATTACTCTAAAACTAAATTCCCGTATACAATGCATTATCCATATCAAAATTCTCGATTATTCAATATTTACATCCACACAAAGACCAATAAAAATAAAAAAGAATGAAAACAAAAATAAAAGAAGCCAAGCAGGCCATAAGAGAAGGTCACCAGGTTGGATATTCTAATGGATGAATCAATCTGCATTGTTATCCGTTTAGAGTGTAAGCATGTGTATTTGCGTTGGAGAAGGCAGAGAGAGAGCGTGCAATGGAAAACCCTAGACAGTGGAACAGTGTGCGAGTGCGGCGGTATCATCTGGAAACCCAGTACTGACAATCAATACAATTAAAACATACTTTTAATTATGTCATAGGCAACCATCGTATATCACAATAATACAGGTTCTAATATCTACATTAAAAAGAAAGAAAAAAAAAAAAAACAAAACAAAACAGGGGTAATAGAAGCTCACATTAAGCAAGAGGAGTTGAGAACGGTAAGATTGTGTTCTGTTTCGAAAATCCGTCTGAGGAAGATATTTTCCAGAGATGGAATGAATTGAACTGAAAAACAGGGGTAGTGACATGGATTAATCGATCTTATTTGCGGTGGAGAAGGCAGAGAGTGAGCAATGGAAAATTGGGTGCGTTTCCTCATATGTTAGCAAACCCAGAATACCCATAGACTGCAGAGAAGAGAAGGAGGCAAGGCAGTCCATGAACGTGATTGTAAAAATAAATAAATATATCAATGTATGAATAAGTGGATGGGTGGGGTTTTTTTGTTTGCTCTGCAGTGCAAAGATTTTATAAAGAATGAAAAATAAAAGAGA